>JANAVB010011397.1:16838093-17170593 GCA_029216955.1 Iris pallida | reverse complement strand
ATGTGTTTCTTTTGTCCAAACAACCCAAATTCGTCATAATATTCATCCACATTTTTAGTAGCCATAGCAACTTAGAAATGTCGTACTTTTAGCTTATAACTCCGATTAATCTTCAGTTTTTTTTAAAAGAACCGTATCGAAGTTAGCTTTCCAAATATATATATTAATTTGTAAAATACTTTCTAGAGCTTTCTGTAAAACTGTTTGAGTGTCAGCTGTCCAAAAGACGAACGTGTTTCGGTGTTTTCGTGATTTCGGGAGCTTCCGCTCACGAAAATGCGATCCGTTTGAAGTTTTGGAAAGCTAACACAAAGGCCTACATCATACTTTCATCCTAGAATTTATTGAAGGTCCAATTGTTACAGTATTAGTTTTAAGTAGAGGAGTGACTATACGACATAGGCATTTTGTGTAACCTATGAGCCTATGTAGTATGGATATTAAATGAATGTAGAGTATGTAATGCATGATATGTCAAATGAATGAAATGATATATATATGATATGTATCCTCTTTACATTAATGTATATATATGGTTGAATGCAAGCATATAGGAATGCAATCAATGTAATGTATGTAAGCAATGCATAAATGCATGAATGAAAGAATGATATACAATGTATGCATGAAAGTATATAATGAATGCTAGATATGAATGCAAGGTATACAAGTAATGATAGATATGAATGCATAATGTATACCTAATGTAATGCAATATATAATGATAGCATGTATGGTAATATAGAATATATGATGCAAGCATGTATATGTCCAATGTTTTCTCTTTTTCTTACATTTTCTCCTTCTCTTTCCATTTCAGTTTTCCCCCTTTTTTTCCCTTTTCTATTTTTACATGTTGTATACAATGTATATAATGTATAGATGCATGTAAGTATGTAATATGCATGAATGACATGTATGTAATGAAAATAAGTATATGTATGCAACTTAATGATATGTGAATGAATATAATGCATGAACTGAAGTATGCATGTATATGGGATATGAATGAATGATATGCAAGTATCTATGTATGCAATAATGAATGTAATGAATATGCATGTATGTATTGTACCTATATTTTATATAGGCCTAGAGTGGTTTACCTTATATGACTTGTTGGTTAGACTTGTAGTTTGACTAGAGTTGACCTAGCTTGACTAGAGTGTCGACCAGAGTTGAGCAGAGTTGACCTAGATTGGCTTAGAATCATGTAGATTGCATTATAGATTTCATTTACCTTATTTTGGATACTTCATAACCTGTATTGCTTTATTTAGGACTTTGTGACTCAGGTTCAAACATCTATTTTCATCAGTTGCACAGGGTATCAGGCGAGTACATTCTCTGATAGTTCTTTCATTTACTTGTCGATTTTTGTATTCAGTTCTAGTTAGTTTATTTGATTCTCTGTTACCAGCACGGATTGATATTACTGGATCCATTTCAAGCGACACACTTACCTTACTTGTCTAGCCTTTATTACAAGAATCATGACTCGAATCATACAAGAATCATCTACAAGAATCACTTACAAGCATCATTATGTTTTGGCTAGACTTGTTCTCGATTTACGTGTCGGATTATGGATTTCACTTATACTTGTCGGGCGGGAAAATACTTGAGTAGACGTGTAAACATTTCCAAAATACAAGAATCTCCACAGTGGAGCATACAAGAAGAATAGCCATCCCACACTCGGCCAGGTATGAGATGTGCCGGATTTACCTATATCCGTTTACATGTCGATCTCAGTATTTTAAAACACACTTGGGTATTGTCTAGACTCATACTAGAATTATACAAGAATCATTGACAAGAATTACCTTACAAGAATCATGGATTAGAATCACTTACTGGACTCATCTCGTACTAGAATCACACTTGTCTTACATTGTACTGTCTGGACTTATATCATCATTACTCTAGTTCAGCTAGTTTTTATATACAGTCTTCATGCCATGATCTTCTATTTTCTCAGCTTTACTTTCTTTGTTCTAACTGTCATTCTATTTTTTATTAACTGTCTAAACTTGCCATGTTCATCAATATAACTGTCTATAACTGCTTCATAGTCTTTGTCATTTACTTGGGATTTCTAGATGAGTTGTGCTCATTCCTGTCCTGACTGGACCTGTTGAAAATATTACAGATGGTTGTCGTGAGCACACTTGCCCTACTTGCTTGGGATCCAAAGACGGTATAGCTACCTTTGGCCCCGACACTCAGGAGTGATCGGGAGATTAGTTTAGTAGACTTATATTAGACTTTCATTTGAACTTGTATTGTAATGAGTTGAGATCTCGACTTTATTTTGAGATTGTTTGAGATATTATTATTTTTGTAGTTTATAACAGTTGTTGGAGTTTGGAGTTAGTATAGCTTTGTGATTCTGTGTTATCTTATCATACTTAGACTGTGATTGAGTATTATCATATCTTATACTTGTCCTCCGTTCGGAGTTGAGTTTTGACAAGTACATTATATAATTGCGTGAGTTGTTGTTTAGATACTAACCTTGTACAACGTTCTACCGCCGATTCTGCGGCGTAGGCTGGGCGCTGTTACGCATTGTACCCTTACACAGGGTGTGGGTCATGACAATAATCAGCACGATAAGATAGATATGAATCACAAAGTGAGATACAACCAGAAATAAAATAGGTAGAAGGATCACAATGTTTAATACAAACCAGATTTGAAGAAGTTTAGTGTTACAATCACCACACACACAGAGTATGAAATAAATACATCTCATGAATAACTGAAAACTACAACTAGACAAAAACCTAACAACCAACTGGGTTAATTAGAGTTTAGACCCTGGATTTTATACCAGCTTAGACTTTAGGCCATAACATGTCCAATTAGAAAGTTTAGGCCCTGGATTTTTTAATCTTTCCTATTATACCCTCCATTTTATATTTAAAAAAATAATCTCATGCATTGGGAGGAAGGGTATAATGGGAAATATTGAAAAATTCAGGGCCTAAACTTTCTAATTGGACATGTTAGGGCCTAAAGTCTAAGATGGTATAAAATTCAGGGTCTAAACTCTAATTAGCCCCAATCAACTCCAAGCTCTGCTGGTGTCTCCTCTAGGCTAGCTGAGATCCTCCAAGTTATCTGTAAAATTTTCAACTTTATCCTGTCAGGACGGGAACGAGCACATATCTCTGAAAGCAGTTCCAAAGCATGGTAGGAAATATAGAAAGCAGAATCAGCTGTGGGAAGTAGGTGCCAACACGTACGATATTTCTAGAAAGCAGAATTTTCAGATGCAGGTAGCACTTATGTGGACCATCAATAACTTTTCGGCCTATGGAATGTTATCGGGATGGACCACTCATGACCGTCTTTCATGTTCGTATTGCATGTACCGTACTAAGTCTTTTTTTCCGTTTGAAACATGGAGGAAAACCATGCTTCGTTGATTGTCATCGATAATTTCTGCCGAAGGATCATCCGTACTGGAGGAACATGAATGTTTTTCGTGCCGACGTTGTGGAGAAGGCTAATCCACTGCCAAGGTAGGCTGGATACACGATATGGGAAGAGGTAAAAGATTTAAAAGATTTACCAAGTGCTATTGAAGAACCTAGTAAGGGCTGCAAGTGTGACGAATTTGGTGGCACTCATAACTGGACGAAGAGGAGTATATTCTGGGATCTGCCATATTGGAGCACCAATCTGATCAGATATAACATTGATGTCATGCATATTGAGACAACATAATTAATACTATAATGGACGTAAAGGGGAAGGACGAAAGACAATCCAAAGGCCAGGTTGGACTTGGAAGAAATATGTAGACGTCCTGCATTGTATTTGATAGATGAGGGGAATGGGAAGTTAAAGCAGTCTAAGGGAATTTTCTCACTGAAGAAGGAGGATAAAGTGAGACTTTGTAGGTGGATTCAGGGCCTAAAATTTCTAGACGGGTATATTTCAAACTTGAGAAGATGCGTCGACCTCAAGGAGAACAAACTGACGGGTATGAAGAGCCACAATTGTCATGTATTCATGGAGAGGTTAATTCCGATTGCATTTCGGAAATTCTTAGCCCAGGTCGTTCGGGATCCATTGACAGAGCTCAGCATATTCTTCAGAGATCTTTGTTATACTAAGTTGTTCGTCGATCGACTGGAAAAGCAAGAGAATGATATTGCGGTAACACTGTGCAAGCTCGAGAAGATGTTTCCTTCTGGATTTTTCGACTCCATGGAGCATTTTCCAATTCATCTTTCCTATGAGGTACGTGTTGGTGGGCCTGTCGGTTATCTGTGGATGTACCCGTTCGAGCGGCATCTGAATCACCTAAAAAGAAAGGTGAACAACAAGGCACGGGTTGAGGGTTCTATTTGTGAAGCTTATGTTATCGAGGAGATTATAAACTTTTACTTGACGTATTTCAAACCTCATGTTGCTACTAATAGAACGAGAGCTCCGAAAAATAACGACATATATCAGGAATCTAATGATGCAATACTGAAAGTATTCAATGTGTCCGGAAAACCTTTGGGAGAATGAAGAAAAGATATTTGAATGATGAAGAGCTAAGGGCTGCTCAGTTGTATATATTACTCAATTACGACAAGGATAAAGTGGAGAATCTAGAGGGATAAATAATTAATGATGAGCTGGTTTACGTCATCTCAATATAATAGTATAAGCTAATATTATACTACTAATCGGCGGTTGCTTCGTTGTTTTTCAACACATATAATGATGAGTTGAAGTCGGTTAGACCCTATATAATAGACGAAGAATTAGAACAATAATTGAGACATCATTTTCCTTCATGGTAGAGTGCATATGTAAGGAGCTTGGTAATTACTTTTTTTAATACAACTGTACAAAAATAACATACTATCGCTTCTTTGGTATTTAGGTCAATCGTCTAATTTCACCCGAGACTTAATCGATTAGAACTCTAGCCAAGGGACCAATTATTGCCGTCAAAATATAGCCAAGTTACTATGTGAATGTGTTTAGGTTCAAGTCGATAAATTCTCCGATCAGAGATAGCTTCTTGGATCTTGATTCTAAGAAAAACAGTTGTTTGTGTATCAAATCTTTGAACTACAAATACGTCGATCCAAGCCATGATTTCTTTGGCATCTTATAATAGATTGTGGAGTTGACATACAATTATGGCACAGAACCTGATAAGATCGTGTTATTCAAGTGTGAATTGTTCGATCTGATTCAAGATCAAGGTTGGAAAATTGATAAGTATGGTCTTGTGGATATAAACTACAAGCATAGATATTAAGGCTACGAACCATTTGTCCTATCAAGTCAGGCTCAGCTCATGTATTTCACAACTTATCCGAGACGGGGAACAACGAGGTCTGACTGGTGGTCAGTATGTAAGACTAAAGCTAGATATACCTTTGACGTTGACAAAAAGCTTATCAGAAGGACGAGCTACCTCCTATAACAAATATTATAGATGTGGACTCCACGAAAGATACCCATTACACTACAAATAATTTAGAAGAGGTAGAATTATCTGAAGAGGAAGACGAAGACGAAGGCGAAGAAGGAGGAAGAGGAGGTCGAGGAAGACGAACACGATGAATTTTATGAAGATGATTGAGAGAAATGTACTTTAATTTTGTTATTATGTAGACTTCGTTATTATCTAGACTTTGATGTTTCTGGGTGTTAATATCTAGTATTGGTTATTATCTAGACGTCGATGTTTCAGGATGTTATTACCTAGACTTGGTTATTATCTAGACTTCAATATTTTTGTAGAATGTAATATCTGTAGAATGTACTTTGATGTTTCTGACTTTAGAATGTACTACAAATCTATTTATTGCTTCATCATCATATGTTGTTATTAGGTATGATAGGACGATGCGGATCGTTCGGCAGGTCCCGACATGGATGGAGTTCTCCTCCGGTACTACCTACTAGTTTTGGATCCTCAACACCGAGTACTCCAGTATATCGACCAGCCATATCTCCGACTACCACAACGTTACATGGCAGCACTCCTGGGATGAGTAGTTCCTGGCCTGAGACTACTCCCTCGTCTAACGTTCCTCCTACTGAGGGAACCATGGAGACAAATGAGCAGATAGAGGAGGTTGAGCCGACACCGGCTCATTATCAGCGAGATTCTTCGTGCGCACGTCCGGATGAGACGAGGACGAAGATTTGGGCCGACGGTACAAAGTAAGTGTGTTGGTTTATCATTATATATATCGTTTATTTCTTTATTCATCATAAATTTACTTTTTATGAATATAATTATCTCTGTATAGATATCGTCCCTCATCAGTACAGAGACGCCTGGGCCACTTTCTGAGGTACAATTATGGTGGCCCTTGGATAGACTACTCTGATGCTCCGGACGATAGAAAGGCCTTTTGGTTTGCGCACTTCAAGGTAGAAGTATATTTGGTTTTAATATGAATCATCTAATTTATGTATATTATATAACTGACTAAATTACTTCTTCTAGCAAACATATTTCTATCCACCGTACCAGGCCGAGTTGATCGAGGGGATGTTTCCTGCCGTCACCGCCAAGCTGGTCCGTGATGTTCTTAATGACCAAAAGGCTCATGATCGTGTCGGAAAGTCGATCCAAGGTTGGATCACCCCTGATTAGTATACTGCGATGAGGACTAGATTCGATGAGCCAAGGTACAAGAAAAGTCTGAGAAGGCCAATGCGACTAGGCAGAAGGCATCAAAGTGGTGCGGTGGGTCGATTCCAATGATGGAAGATTTTTGTCGTTTGGTATGGGTTTTTATTTCATATTTATTATTTTAATACAAGTCCCATAAATTAGTACTAGGAAAAAATATTTAATTTTAGTACTAAATAGTATATTTTTAACAGGTAAAGAGAGGTGATGATGCTAATGGTGACCGTCTTCCTGGCCACCCATCGGAAGGGCGGAAAGCTCATTGATGAGAGGGCCGAGCAGACCTATGTAAGTATTACAATACGTTATGTTAATTTAAATATAACTTAAGAAATATGCAAATAAATATTCATGTAGTTAGTAATAATAAGTACATTAGACATTAGCAATTATCGAGTATCCATACTTTTTTAGGCCGCGTATCTTAAGCTTTGCGAGCGGACGGCTGCTAGTGCACCTACAGTGGGAGAGGCTAGTACTTGCTCGCAGCCCTCTCCAGCTCCGTCGGAGGATGAGCTGTGGGTGATCGCTGCTGGTGGTCTCCATAGGAGTACGTACTATGGTACGGGATCCTATGGTGCCCTAGTTGTGACACAATCTACTAGGGCCTCCGCTGCAAATGTGCATTGCCCACATCCCTTGCAGGAGTCTACCCGAGTCCAGGAGATTGTTAACCGTCTGATTGAGTCTCTCCATGACGAGATGCTGCGAAGGATCTAGGAAAAGCCCCAGTCCCAGCCGCATACGGACGATGCCACGCTCATCGCACGATTTGATACGCTCGAGCGTAGGATATGACTCAGAGGACAAAGCGTGGCGTTACTGATCTTAGAGTGTCGACACAGTACAGCGTGACGGAGCTGCAGGAATCACAGTTGTCCATGGGCGAGAGGCTGACGTTGATGCAGGATTTGATGGTTGATAGCAGTACGAGGCTGTTATCTACCATGGATTCATAAAACCATTGACTAGTAGCGTTGGAGCAGATACGTCCTTCGGGTTCGCCTTCATCGTTACCGACTCCACCGACGTCACTGCCTTCTTCATAGACACTGACTCCACCGACGTCACTGCCTTCATCGACGTCGGTGTCAATTTCACGGGATCAGTATGACTTGTTCTTATCCATGATATGTGGCGGTGTCCCTCCTCCAGATCCGCAGTAGTCCTAGTTATGACAGTTTACTGGTTGTTTGTGTGTAGACTGGTTATTTGTGTGTAGACCCATGATATTGGATTTGAATATTATACATTTGTTGAGGCTTCTGACTTTATTGGGTGTTTGTGTGTAGACTTATTTGTGTGGATATTTATTTATTGTACTGATATGTACGACGGGATTTTCTTCAGACTCAATTTGTAATTCTAATTTGCCGTTTTCTTCAAATTTTACTTTATTATTCGTATTAAATGTATGTGAATTTATCAGTGTTGCGTGTTCTACCGAAGGGGTCGGCAAACCCAAGGAATTCAATGGAGGGTTGCTCCGTGTCTATTAATATTAATTGTTAATTATTAAACTGCAGGAAAACCATTCAGCTTTCTCCTTTTTTATTTTTTTACTACAAACTTGGCAACGTTTAGCGACGCAGATGGGAGTCGCTAAGCGTCGCTAAACGTCACAAAGCATCACTGACTTCCTACAGATCAGCGATGCTTAGCGACTAGAAATGCGTCGCTAAACGTTGCTGATGCACCGACGGTCAGCGTAACACTGACGCGTCGCTGTTAGTTGCTAGGCATCGCCAATACGTCGCTAAATCCTGTAACTTGTACCGACAGTTGGCGATAACATTTTTGTCGCTAGTTTTGCGAGAAGTCGCTGAGTTTGCGACGTAAATACATTGCTGGGAAATGTCGCTATTGCGACATTTAACGACGTTTAAGTGGTCAACGACTTGATGAAACGCGACAACACATAAACGTCGCCAATTACGTCGTAGGATTATTTTAGCGACATTTTTTCTTATTTTACCGACGTTATTAGGCGTCGCTAATATAAAGTATTCTAGTAGTGTAGTAAGCTCATTCTATACCATATTCCAGTTAGAAATAACATTTCTATACTCGCTTCTACAAATATAGGCCACTTTTTACCATAGTTTGGTTAGAATCATGCAGCTATACACAGTTTTCCCAACCTACGCCCATTCTACACATATTTTGATTAGAATCACGTATCTATTCTCATTTCTACCTTATTATACCTATTTTACTCTATTTTTAGGTTAGAATCACTAATCTATACTCGTTTTCACCATTTTACGCATGTTTTGTACCATATTTTGGTTATGATTACCCATCAAGTACTCGTTTTAAATTATTGTAAGCTCATTATATACCATATTTCAGTTACAATCACTCATTTATACCCGCTTTCACCATTCTATGGGCATATGATACCTTATTTCTGGTAGAAGTCACATTTTTATACTCGCTTCCACAAGTCTATGCCACTATTTACTATATTTTGGTTAGAATCGCGCATCTATACTCGTTTTCATTAATCTTCACCCATTCTACACCATATTTCGATTAGAACCCCCAATCCATATTCGTTTTCACCATCCTACGTCCATTTTACACCATATTTCAGCTAGAGTCATCCATCTGTATCCGTTTCCACCATTCTATAAAAGTTTTATACTATATTTATCTTATAATTACCCATATAATACTCGTTTTCATGGTTATATGTTCATTCTATACTATATTTCAGTTACAATCACTCATGTATACTCGCTTTCACTATTTTACGGGCATTTGATACCTTATTTCGGTTAGAAATCACATTTCTGAACTCGCATGCACAAACCCATGCTACTTTTTAACATATTTTGGTTAGAATCATGCTTCTATACTAGGCTTCACCAACCAACGTCCATTCTACACAATATTTCGATTTGAATTACCTATCTAACTCATTTTTACCAATCAACGTCCATTTCACACCATATTTCTGTTAGAATCGCCCATCTATACATGTATCACTATTCCACGACTGTTTTATACCATATTTTGGTTGTAATTACCAATCAAATAATACTATTCATTATCGTAAGCTCATTATATATCATATTCCAGTTATAATCACTCATTTATACTCGTTTTCACCATTCTACGAGCATTTGATACCTTATTTCGGTTAGAAATTATATTTCTATACTCGCTTCCACAAATCCAAGCCACTTTTTACCAAAGTTTGGCTAGAATCACGCAGCTATACACAGTTTTCCTAACCTATGCCCATTCTACACATATTTCGATTAGAATCACGTATCTATTAACTTTTTCACTTTATTATACCTATTTTACTCTAGTTTTCAGTTAGAATCATTAATCTATATTCGCTTTCACTATTTTACGCATGTGTTGTACCATATTTTGGTTATGATTATCCATCAAGTACTCGTTTTAAATCATCGTAAGCTTATTATGTACCATATTTCAGTTACAATCACTCATTTACACCCGCTTTCACTATTCTACGGGCATATGATACCTTATTTCTGGCAGAAGTCACATTTTTATACTTGCTTCCACAAATCTATGTCGCTCTTTACTATATTTTGGTTAGAATCGCGCATCTATACTCATTTTCACCAATTTTTGCCCATTTTACACTATATTTCGATTAGAACCCCCCATCCATATTCGTTTTCACCATTCTACGTCCATTTTACACCATATTTTAGCTAGAGTCATCCATCTATACCCGTTTCCACCATTCTATAAAGTTTTACACTATATTTCTTTTATAATTACCCATATAATACTCGTTTTTATGGTTGTATGTTCATTCTATACCATATTTCAGTTACAATAACTCATTTATACTCGCTATCACCATTCTACGGGCATTTGATACCTTATTTCGGTTAGAAATAACATTTCTGAACTCACATGCACAAATCCATGCCTCTTTTTAACATATTTTCTTTAGAATCACGCTTCTATACTCGGTTTCACCAAACTATGTCCATTTTACACAATATTTCGATTTGAATTACCTATCTAACTCGTTTTCACCAATTAATGCCCATTTTACACTATATTTCGGTTAGAATCGCCCATCTATACATGTTTTCACTATTCCACGACTGTTTTATACCATATTTTGGTTGTAATTACCAATTAAATACTACTATTCATTATCGTAAGCTCATTCTATATCATATTCAAGTTAGAATCACTCATTTATACTCGTTTTCTCCATTTCTACGAGCATTTGATACCTTACTTCGGTTAGAAATTATATTCTATACTCGCTTCCACAAATCCAGGCCACTTTTTACCATAGTTTGGTTAGAATCATGCAGTTATACACAGTTTCCCCAACCTACGCCCATTCTACATATATTTCGATTAGAATCACCTATCTATTCTCGTTTTTACCTTATTACACCTAATTTACTCTAGTTTTCGGTTAGAATCACTAATCTATACTCGTTTTCACCATTTTACATATGTTTTGTGCCATATTTTGGTTATAATTATCCATCAAGTACTCGTTTTAAATCATCATAAGCTTATTATATATCATATTTTAGTTACAATCACTCATTTATACCATGCTTTCACTATTCTACGGGCATATGATACCTTATTTCGGGTAGAAGTTACATTTCTATACTCGCTTCCACAAATATATGCCACTTTTTACTATATTTTGGTTAGAATCGTGCATCTATACTCATTTTCACCAATCTACCTCCATTCTACACCATATTTTGAATGGAACCAACCATCCATTCTTGTTTTCATCATTCTACTTCCATTTTACACCATATTTCGGCTAGAGTCATCCATCTGTACCTATTTTCACCATTCCATGTAAGTTTTATACTATATTTCTGTTATAAATACCCATCTAAGACTAGTTTTTGTGATTATATGCTCATTCTATACCATATTTCAGCTACAATCACTCATTTATACTTGCTTTCACCATTCTATGGGCATTTGATACCTTATTTCGGGTAAAAATAACATTTCTCTACTCGCAACCACAAATCCATGCTAAATTTTAACATATTTTGGTTAGATTCACGCTTCTATATTCGGTTTCACCAACCTACGCCCATTCTACACAATATTTTAATATTAATTACCTATCTAACTCATTTTTACCAATCAAAGCCCATTTTACACCACATTTCAGTTAGAATCACCCATCTATACATGTATCACTTTTCCACGACTATTTTATACCATATTTTGGCTGTAGTTACTAATCAAATACTACTATTCATTATCGTAAGCTCATTATATATCATATTCCAGTTAGAATCACTCATTTATGCTCGTTTTCACCATTCTACGAGCATTTGATACCTTATTTCGGTTAGAAATTATATTTCTACACTCGCTTCCACAAATCCAAGCCACTTTTACCATGGTTTGGTTAGAATCACGCAGCTATACACAACCTACGCCCATTCTATACATATTTCGATTAGAATCACGTATCTATTCTCGTTTTCACCTTATTACACCTATTTTACTCAAGTTTTCGGTTAGAATCACTAATCTATACTCGTTTTCACTATTTTACGCATATTTTGTACCATATTTTGGTTATGATTACCCATCAAGTACGCGTTTTAAATTATCGTAAGCTTATTATATACCATATTTTAGTTACAATCACTCATTTTTACCCGCTTTCACCATTATACGGGTATATGATACGTTATTTCGGGTAGAAGTCATATTTTTATACTCGCTCCCACAAATCTATGCCACTCTTTATCATATTTCGGTTAAAGTCGCGCATCTATACTCGTTTTCACCATTCTACGCCCATTCAACACCTTATTTCGATTAGAACCACCCATCCATACTCGTTTTCACCATTCTACATCCATTTTACATCATATTTCGGCTAGAGTCATCCATCATTACCCGTTTTCACCATTCTATGTAAGTTTTGTACTACATTTCTGTTATAATGACCCGTCTAATACTTGTTTTTGTGGATGTATGCTCATTCTATACCATATTTCATCTACAATCACTCATTTATACTCGCTTTCACCATTCTACGGACATTTGATACCTTATTTCGATTAGAAATAACATTTTTGTATCCGCATCCACAAATCCATGCCAATTTTTAACATATTTTGGTTAGAATCATGCTTCTATACTCGATTTCACCAACCTACGCCCATTCTACACAATATTTCGATTAGAATTACCTATCTAACTCATTTTCACCAATCAACGCCCATTTTATACTATATTTCGGTTACAATCGCCCATCTATACATGTTTTCACTATTCTACGCCTGTTTTTATAAACATATTTGGTTATAATTACCAATCAAATATTACTATTCATCATTGTAAGCTCACTCTATGTAGTGCCCCGCTCCGCGAAGGCACTAGATAAACAGAAAGATCGGATTGCTGGCTCTGCAACAGAAGACGATTAATCTGGGTGAGTGGACAAAGACTCATTTTATGATTCGCTTACGCCTTAAGAATCTGAGTTTCTGATTGAATGCTTTTGTTAATAACAAGACTGTAATCTTGAGTATGCTTAAAAGAGAACCTGCCCCTTGTCTGCTAAGAAAAGAGATCTGTATCCTGCCTGAAAAGAAGATGGAATTGTTTATGACTTGCTCGATTTATGCATGATTCATTTGATATCGCATGCGCATTGGGGAATCCACTTAGTGACGAGCTGAACCCATGAGAGTCACAGCGGCTAGCGACAAGCTGAACCCATGAGAGTCACAGCGGTTAGCGACGAGCTGAACCCAAGAGCGTCACAGCGGCTAGCGACGAGCTGAACCCATGCGAGTCACAGCGGTTAGCGACGAGCTGAACCCGTGGGAGGCACAGCGGCTAAGATGGAAATGATTGTGGCTTTTCAAAGATGTGTTTTCAAAAGAATGTAAACTGACTAATGCATTCATGAAATGAATCTAGGTAAAGAGTAGCAAGATTACATCACAAGAAAATGTTTTCTCACTAAATGAACAGTGATCGTTTCAGAAAAATATAGCTCCTTTGTTCACAATTCACCAGTATGCTGATATACTGACCCATCATCAGTCTGCATGCAGGTGCACCATGCATCGAGAAGGATAGCCCGAAGCGATAGCCCGTGCCTCATCCTCAGGAGCCAGAAATCAGAAGAGATGCCAAGAGATGACATCTGTACAAGAGTTTGGTTTTGTATATAAAAGGATGTAATGTATGGGAACGGGATCATTGTAATCTGTAAAGTTCTGAGAGAATGTAATATTGTATCAGAGAGAATCGAGAGCTTGTAATCTGTTCAAATGAAATCAATAAAGAGAAATGTTCTGGTTACCATTGTGTTCAATACTTGTATTCTGAAATATGTCCGCTGTTGCTTCAATTATCTGCGATACGTTCCGCTGCGTATTGTCAAACTTGTCTATCTTGTCTTGTTTCAGGTCTTGGCCTTGTGCAAGCGCAACTTAGGCTTGCACGGCATCACGCCTTAGCGAGGACGAACGGTCCCAAAGAGCCCGAAGCGAGGACGAAAAGGACTCTGCGGGATCGGGGCGTGACAGAATGGTATCAGAGCAACACGATCCTCTGGCCAATTTTGATTCAATTGAATTTGTACATGTCTTCTGATCGAAATTTCGTTGCCTACTCGATATCAATAATGAGATGAACGTTCCATACAATAAGTCCGTAAATATTTTTATGATGCCGGCAATGTTTTACCGATTTGATTGATTGAGATTGAAATGCTTGATTGAACAAGAGTTTTGATATGATCTGAATTGTGATTTCATGGATTGATGATGGCGAAGGATGAGGACTATCGCGGCTAAGGATATCGTAAGTTTCTCCTTAAGTTTCGAGGACGAAACTTCTTTTCGGTGGGTAATTATGTAGTGCCCCGCTCCGCGAAGGCACTAGATAAACAGAAAGATCGGATTGCTGGCTCTGCAACAGAAGACGATTAATCTGGGTGAGTGGACAAAGACTCATTTTATGATTCGCTTACGCCTTAAGAATCTGAGTTTCTGATTGAATGCTTTTGTTAATAACAAGACTGTAATCTTGAGTATGCTTAAAAGAGAACCTGCCCCTTGTCTGCTAAGAAAAGAGATCTGTATCCTGCCTGAAAAGAAGATGGAATTGTTTATGACTTGCTCGATTTATGCATGATTCATTTGATATCGCATGCGCATTGGGGAATCCACTTAGTGACGAGCTGAACCCATGAGAGTCACAGCGGCTAGCGACAAGCTGAACCCATGAGAGTCACAGCGGTTAGCGACGAGCTGAACCCAAGAGCGTCACAGCGGCTAGCGACGAGCTGAACCCATGCGAGTCACAGCGGTTAGCGACGAGCTGAACCCGTGGGAGGCACAGCGGCTAAGATGGAAATGATTGTGGCTTTTCAAAGATGTGTTTTCAAAAGAATGTAAACTGACTAATGCATTCATGAAATGAATCTAGGTAAAGAGTAGCAAGATTACATCACAAGAAAATGTTTTCTCACTAAATGAACAGTGATCGTTTCAGAAAAATGTAGCTCCTTTGTTCACAATTCACCAGTATGCTGATATACTGACCCATCATCAGTCTGCATGCAGGTGCACCATGCATCGAGAAGGATAGCCCGAAGCGATAGCCCGTGCCTCATCCTCAGGAGCCAGAAATCAGAAGAGATGCCAAGAGATGACATCTGTACAAGAGTTTGGTTTTGTATATAAAAGGATGTAATGTATGGGAACGGGATCATTGTAATCTGTAAAGTTCTGAGAGAATGTAATATTGTATCAGAGAGAATCGAGAGCTTGTAATCTGTTCAAATGAAATCAATAAAGAGAAATGTTCTGGTTACCATTGTGTTCAATACTTGTATTCTGAAATATGTCCGCTGTTGCTTCAATTATCTGCGATACGTTCCGCTGCGTATTGTCAAACTTGTCTATCTTGTCTTGTTTCAGGTCTTGGCCTTGTGCAAGCGCAACTTAGGCTTGCACGGCATCACGCCTTAGCGAGGACGAACGGTCCCAAAGAGCCCGAAGCGAGGACGAAAAGGACTCTGCGGGGTGCACCATGCATCGAGAAGGATAGCCCGAAGCGATAGCCCGTGCCTCATCCTCAGGAGCCAGAAATCAGAAGAGATGCCAAGAGATGACATCTGTACAAGAGTTTGGTTTTGTATATAAAAGGATGTAATGTATGGGAACGGGATCATTGTAATCTGTAAAGTTCTGAGAGAATGTAATATTGTATCAGAGAGAATCGAGAGCTTGTAATCTGTTCAAATGAAATCAATAAAGAGAAATGTTCTGGTTACCATTGTGCTCAATACTTGTATTCTGAAATATGTCCGCTGTTGCTTCAATTATCTGCGATACGTTCCGCTGCGTATTGTCAAACTTGTCTATCTTGTCTTGTTTCAGGTCTTGGCCTTGTGCAAGCGCAACTTAGGCTTGCACGGCATCACGCCTTAGCGAGGACGAACGGTCCCAAAGAGCCCGAAGCGAGGACGAAAAGGACTCTGCGGGATCGGGGCGTGACACTCTATACCATATTCTCGTTAAAATCACTCATTTATACTTGCTTTCACCATTCTATGAGCATTCGATACCTTACTTCGGTTAGAAATCACATTTCTATACTCGTTTTCACAAATCTAGGGCAATTTTTACAATAGTTTGGTTAGAATCATGCAGTTATATACAATTTTCCCAACGGTATAAAATGCTCGCAAATGGTGAAAGCGAGTATAAATTAGTGATTCTAATTGAGCATTAGATGGATAAATATAATTGAAATATAACATAAAACAAGCATAGAATGGTGAATACGAGTATTGATGGATGATTCTAACCAACGTATGGTGTAAAATTGTGTAGAATGGTGAAAATGAGTATAGATGGATGGTTCCAATCGAAATATTGTGTAAAATAATGATAGATTGGTGAAATTGTGTAGATGTGTGATTTTAATTGAAATATGGTAAAAAATTCGGCGTAGATTGGTGGAAACGAGTATAGAAATACAATTTTAATCGAAATAAGGTATAAAATGCTTGTAGAATGGTGAAAACGAGTATAAATGATTGATTGTAACTGAAATATGGTATATAATTAGCGTACAATGATAAAAATGAGTATTAAATAAGTAATTATATTTGCATATGATATAAAACAGCCATGAATGGTAAAAACGAGTATTGATGGGTGATTCTAATCGAAATATGGTGTAAAATAGGCATAAAATGGCAAAAATGAGTATAGTTGGGTGGTTCTAATCGAACTATGATGTGGAATGGGGATAGATTGGTGAAACTATGTGTAGATGCTTGATTCTAACCGAAATATGATTAAAAAGTGTCGTAGATTGGTAGAAACGAGCATACAAATATAAATTTTTTTAACCAAAATAAGGTATAAAGTTGCTCGTAGAATGGTAAAAACGAGTGTAAATGGGTGATTGTAACAAAAATATGGTACAGAATAAACGTACAATTATAGAAACGAGTATTAGATGTGTAATTATAATCAAAATATGGTATAAAACAGATGAATAATGTGAAAATGTATACATATGAGTGATTCTAACAGAAATATGGTGTAAATGGGCGTAGAATGTTGAAAATGGATATAGATGAGTGATTATCATTGAAATACAATATAGAATGGACGTAGATCGGTGAAACTGAGTGTAGATGCTTTATTTTAACCGAAATATGGTAAAAAGTGGCATGAATTGGTGGAAATAAGAATAGAAATGTGATTTTTAACCAAAATAAAGTATCAAATGCTCGTAGAATGGTAAAACACTAATATAAATGAGTGATTCTAAATGAAATATGTTAGAAAATGAGCGTACAATAATGAAAAAAGAGAATTAGATGATAAATTACAATCAAAATATTGTATAAAATAGATGTAGAGTGAAAACGAGTATAGATAGGTGATTCTAACTAAAATATGGTGTAAAATAAGCTTATAATGGTGAAAACGAGTATAAATAGGAGGTTATAATCGAAATATGGTGTAGAATGGATGTAGTGTGACGATCTGCACCCAGTATAGGGGCACGAGTGCGTAACAGCGCCCAGTCTACGCCACAATATCGACGATAGGATGTTGTCTAGGTCTAACTAAAGTGCCTAACAATATAATATCATAACCTATCGAAATAGTCAACTCCAAACGGAGGACAATAGTGACAATATGTCCATACTCAATCACAATACTAAAAGGAAGATAAATGGTACAAAAGATAAAGATAACAAGATAAGAAATATCTGGAAAAGTCTAACATAAAATAATACAAGTCCATGTAGACTAAGAGTTAACAATCTCAATGCAAGTCTCAAAAGAATAAACATGCCAAGAGTCATTAACCGGAGACAAAATCCAGTACAAACCTAGCCTAATGAGTCGCTAAATAAGGCTCCTCTGCTGAAACTAGACCCTCCGGAATCAGAGTCTCCCGATCTATGCCTACTACACCTGGAAGGTCGTAATAGGTGGTGCAACTGTCATCAGTATCGTCTGGAAAAATATATTCAATCAGGATTGGAGCGAAGTACATTTCTAATAATAGTTCCAGTAAATGACAAGGTCTATATAACAATAAATAGAGAGAATATACAGGATAAATAACATATACATGAAAGTAACAGAGCATGAGTAAACTGTATATAAATACAAAAAACAGGTGAACTGGATATGCCATGTACAAGAGTCAAAAAATACACTATCTATGTGAGTGAGTACTAGTTTCAACATGTGATCGGCTTGGAAACTTGTACAGGAATATATGGCCTGGTTAATCATACGTGCGGTGTATAACTAACACTCACAGGAAAACTGGACATGCACAGGATGGGTATGATCACATATCTACACTACTACTCCCCGCCCTCGATTGATATAGTGGATCCAACCATGGCAAGTTATGACACGGATTCTCTGAGAAGGCCGTAAGCCTTCACAGGAATCGGTGTCTGTACAATGCATAAGAAACAAGAACAGGGCTTGCATAGGATATACCAAAATAGGAATAACATCTCATGACGGGATCCAGACAATACCAATCCGTGAAACCAATGTGTCAAAAAAATAAGGATATCTACACTAAATACAGGAAACATAAAAAATATCATGAACAAGAAATTATCAGAGAATGTACTCGCTTGAGATCCGGTGTAGAATATCAACTGTATCCGAGACGGTGCCTCGAAGACCTAAATATGGAATATTAATATCAAATTGGTGTTTTGGAAGCATAAACATGCTATTCTAGCTTAATACTAGGTCTTCAAGTCATTTCTAGGTCAATTGGGTCAAATTAGGTTATTCAAGTCAAACTAGGCTAAATTCCTAATTTGAGTTCTAAGTTGCCAACATGGTTGGCCTAAGTAGGTATACTAGTTTGTATCAAGGTCTAACTAGGTTTCTGGGTCACATCTTGCTAACACTAGGTCTCTACGCCATACCAGTTCGATATGGGTATACTAGGTCCCCTAATATACTATATAGGCTCAGAATTATAACTATCTGTATATTACCTTAATTATCTATCTAATATCATAACCCAAAACTTTGACTTGATACCCTGATCTTCATATCCTGAGCACTACCCAAACTTAACACTAGGATACGCATTATCCTAACTCGATACCCTAATACCTTAATATCTATTGGTACCTTCATACTAATCCACCTTCACATATCCTATACCTATATATATAAATATCCCTGTATCCTAATATTACCTGTGTTTCACCCAACATATACCTTCATAATAGGCCATGCCAAACTCTTATACTATCTACATAGGTAACCCAAACTCCTATCTCATCATTACCTAACCCTACCCATATACTATTTCCTAACCAATACCTTAACCAATCACTTAGATCCTCCTAGGCTAACCCTTGCTACTGGTACCCTCAAGACAACTACTGCTCCTCTAAATCCCCACTGCTGCTGTCAAACCCCAACTCCCCTCTTCATGAGCCCACAATAGCAGATGGTTGCCTCCAGTTAGGTGCATACAGGAAACACCCTGTTGACCTGCTACCTACACTAAAACATAACAATACAACATACCCTCACATGTGTACAGGTTTTGGCCTGCACATTAGTCCCATTTACTTGCTGTTTGTGGGCAGAAAAACCCCTCTACCTACTGCACAAACAACAAACCCCTGCAGATGCTCATTTCCTCCTTCCATCCATTTCACTTATCTTCCTATTTGCATACCTATGTATGTAGTTAGTTAGCTACCACTAACTCTATCTAAACCCTATGTACCTGCCCTTACCTATGCATCATAAACATTATGTATGCCTATACCTACAAACCTATATGACTACTGGACACACCCATATAACTATCTGATACTCTCATTCCTAGATAGATACTTGTATAGACAGGAAAAACGAAAGTAATTCAAAGCTAACACATATCCCTTCATTGACCTATCACCAAACACTTGCACCCCAAGCTACCAAAACTCTCTATTGCCTGCTGTCTAAGCAAATCATCACAGCTTTGCACCCTGTGCATAATAGAGAACCAAAATACCCTGCCTGTTGTAGGTGCCCACTGTGCATGGCCTATGTGTTGCCACTGATTTGACCCCTTCTCTTTTTCATCAATCCTATCTCCTGTTCACCTATCCTACTAACTGTCTATACTCCTGTGCACAGGTCAGTCCAACTTTCCCTGCTCTTGTTGCTATTTAAAACAACCCAACTGCTGACCAACCCTCCAAGGCCTGCTGCCCACACCCCGCTCTCTGACACACGAACCAATCACTCATACTAACACTCTCTCATACACAAGTATCTTCACTAATACTCTCAAGTATCAGACACTCACACTCCACCCAAGAAACCAACTGTATCTAAACCATAACATTAGTGATACACCACACCCACCTGTTGGGTGCCTATAACCTAGGAAGTTACCCCACATAATTGACACTAACCTACTGCATTAGAGCTTGTGTACTGCCCTGCAGTCCCTAACTGGATTGCACCGGCCCTTCATCTGTGCAGTGCACCCTCACAATGAGGATATCCTCTGCCACCCCCAACAAATCCTTGTAACTCCCTGCCACTACTTGGCCACCCACACATGCTTGAGATGTCCAACTAGACTGAATTGCAGTATTCCTCACTGATACAGAGTATCAGTCTCCTCTTCCAAGTATGTTTACTTCAGACATTCACTTACGTGCCTATCAAGTGTTAACACAGGCAATGCTTCTCATTTGCTGCTGTCCAAAACAACAAGCTTCCTGCTGTTGTTCACTTGTCAAACAATAAGCAAATCTTCTGTTGCTGCCACTGTTCTGTGCATTTACACATCAGTGCACACTCGATCAGACCCCTACCTTTCCCCTTGCCTGCTGCCAATGGTGGTAGCACAGACCCTCCACATCCTGTGCACAATCTTAGTGATGCACACACACAAACATAACATATTTATATCTACAGATACTCCCATATATGATACAAAGTTCACCACTACACACATGAACCATTGACCTATACTCTAACAAATACAATTTCCATTGGCACATACCTGGTATCATCCAACTACACCCTACTCTCCCTATTCTCCCTTCTATCTATATGGCTATCAAACTCACCATCTAATCAATGTCACAAAAACTCAATATAGCTTCTATATAAAGGGTCATTAGAGCCTAGTTCTTCTTCCTATAGGCATCCCTAGTCCATGGGTGGGTTCCTAATGTCAAAATACACAATTAGAGCTTACAAATAAGAAGAAATTAGATGTATACGTATTGGAAGGGATTCCCAATACAAAGCCCGATGGACACGATTTGGACAAGCTCCTAGACAAAGCTTCCTTTCCTAGTGCTCCTTGCCTCCAAAGCTTCTAGACTCCTTGGATGAAAAATAGGAAAGGATTTGGAATAGTTTGATGAGAATTTATGGTGGAATGGAATGATTTAGGGAAAAACACCAAATGGAAGTTAATTGAAGTGGATTAATGAAGAGAGAGTGAGTGTCCCCCTAGAATTTAGGGCCGGCCACTATAATCCCCTTCCATGAAATGTACAAAGTCCTAAATTCCCCTATCAAGTTGTCATGGAGGCTATTTTAATTAGTAGGATGCTTCTATTCCTAATGAAGTGACTAGACTAATCTCTAATGCATAACTTAAATGAGTCTAATGAGGCTAGTCTAATATGTTGGTCCAAGTGTCATGACAAATCTAATCGGGTTCACTAATCAAGGGTCCAATAAATAGGCTAACCCACTATGCAATATAATCATCATTATAATTAATCAAATAAATACACATAATATATCAATAATATAAAATGACAAAAATAACCCTATCTAGAATTATGGCAGTAACAAATCAACCCTCCTTAAAAATAATTTTAACCTCGAAATTAAATACGAAACTAGCACAAGAACGAAATCAGAACAAGAAGAACAATACCTCAAGGCTCGAAGAGATAAAGGTATCGCTTGTGCATTTCATCCTCCCTCTCCTAGGTAGACTTATTCGGAGAGTGATGCCTCCATGCGACGCCAACCAAAGAAATAACCTGGTTCTGGAGCACCTTCTCCCGACGATCCAGAATCTCTACTGGATGCTCTGGATAGCTGAGAGTCGGGCTCACCTCTATCTCGAAGTGGTCCAATATGTGACTAGGATCTGCCACGGACTGCCTCAACTGCGACATGTGAAACACATTGTGAATCCCTCTAGTACAAGCGACAAGTCTAGTCGATAAGCCACTGCACCGACCCTCTCAAGAATGGTGAAAGTTCCGATGAACCGTGGACTAAGCTTCCCACCTCCACCAAAGCGAATCATGCCCCATATCGGAGAAATCCTCAGGAATACTAGATCGCCAACCTATTACAAAACACGATCCCAACACTAAATCTAAGGCAAACAATCACAACCAAGCACAATCTAAAGAACTAAAATGATACCTCAAACTCCAAAGGTCTCCGGTGGCCATTAGCCCAATGCCGCTGTCTGTCCTGTGCCATCCGAAGTCTATCTCTAATAAACTTGACCTTCTCTGCTGCATCCATAACCATCTCCAGACCAAGCAAATCTCTCTTTCTAATATTATCCCAAGATAAGGGAGTGCGACACCTCCGATCATATAGAGCCTCAAATGGTGACATCTCTATACTGGCCTGGTAGCTGTTGTTGTAAGCAAACTCTACTAGATGGAGATAGTCCTCCCAAGAACCACCGAAATTTAGCACACATGTGCAAAGCATATCCTCAAGAGTCTGAATAGTCCTCTGACTGCTCATCCATCTTAGGATGATTTGTGATACTAAACTTGAGCTGAGTGCCAAGCTAGCTACAAATTCCTCCAGAAGTGAGAAATGAAACGACTATCCCGATCCAAGACTTTGCTCACAGGAACCCCATGCAACCTAACGATCCGCCTCACGTACATCTCTACTAGCTTCTCCGTAGATAAACCTTGCTTGAAAGGCAAAAAGTAGGTTGATTTGGTCAACCTGTCAATGATTACCCAAATTGCTTCTTTTCCTTCTAGAGATTGTGGGAGTTTGGACAAAATATATAGTAATGTGTTCCCACTTCAACTCTGGAATGGGTAGTGGTTGAAGCAATCCACCTGGCCTCTGCCTCTCTGTTTTTACCTACTTGTACAATAAGCATCTGGATACAAATTGTGCCACATCCCGCTTTATGCCATACCACACACGTGCTCTCTCAGATCTCTATACATTTTGTTGGCACAAAGATGCATATAGTACTGAGAATGATACGCTTCCTGAAGAACCTCCGCCCACATCTCTCCGTTAAGCACACATAATCTAGCACCGTGCCACAAGAATATCCTCGCAATAGTGAGATCATCCAGCAATCCTGCCTGAATCCGAATTCTAATGCTTCTCAGAGTCATATCATCAAACTGTGCAGACTTGATCATGTCCATCATTCTGACTGAATCTACAAGCCCCACATCTATATCTCCATCCCGAGAACTACTACCTCGATACCCAAGCTCTCCAAATCTGCCAATAAGTGACAGTCTACTGTAGGTACATAGCTACCAGATACTTGTTCAAGGCATTGGTAACTATATTGGCCTTCCATGGATGATACTGCAAGAAGATATCGAAGTCCTTCATCAGCTCTGACCACCGCCTCTACCTCATGTTCAGCTCTTTCTGAGTGAATACATACTTCAAGCTCTTTGGTCTGTAAAGATCTCCACACGCTCTCCATATGTATAGTATTTCCATAGCTTCAGAGCAAAGATGACAATTGCCAACTCCAAATCATGGGTCAGATAATTTTTCTCATGAGGACGTAATTGTCTGGTTGCATACGCAATCACCTTTTCATGCTGCTGAAGAACACAACCCAAGCATCACTATAGATAGTGAATCCACCTGTCCCCGATGGCAACGTCAAAACAGAAGCTATAGTCAACCTCTTCTTCAACTCAGCAAAGGCAGTCGGGCACTCCTCGGACCATACGAACTCCACATCCTTCCTAGTGAGCTTGGTCATCGGCTTTGTAATCCTAAAAAAGTCTTGTACGAACTTTCGGTAGTAGCCTACCATAACCAAGAAACTCTGAATCTCTGCAACTGTGCTTGGTATGGACCAAGACTCAACTGCTGCAATCTTCTTCAAGTCCACCGAGATCCCCTCTTCAGTCACAACATGTCCCAAGAACTCTACCTGGTCGAGGAAGAACTCACATTCCAACAACTTCCGTACAACTTCTCCTTCCTGAGGGTCTCCAACACAATCCTCAGGTGCTCCTCTGGTGTCTTCGAATAGATCAGAATATCATAGATGAACACCACCACAAACTTTCAAAGTATTGATGGAATACCTTCATCAAGTTCATGAACACCATTGGGACATTAGTCAACACAAACGGCATCACAGTAAACTCATACTAGCCATATCGAGTCTGAAAAGCAGTCTTCAGAATGTCTTCCTGTCACGACACACACCGATTTCGGGCGCGAGCTCGTGAGCAAGCCAGCTACGTATCGAGTGGACTCCAGACCAACTCGAGTACGTATAAGCTGTCCAGAATAGGGTATCATGTCTAATCAAACTCAATCCACAAGAATCAAATAAAACAAGAATGGACAATTATGGGTCATGGTTGCAGCCCATTAGCATATTTTCGATTAGACTCCAAGAATGATGTGAGTCTATAAATAAGTAGAGTATATCATGGTATGGAATATAAAGCACGAGAAGATAATAAAAAAATATCAACAAGCAATACCTGTATCATACATCGCAATCCTCTACCATCCTGCTTGCTAACTAACTCCATGTAGTCGCTAAACCTGAAGAGATCATCAGGTCCTCAGAGGACTAGTAATATATAAAACATGCCTATCTAATAGTTTAATCATGTAAAAAACATAAACCGGGTATAAACAGGAACTGACATGAGACTGACATGTGGCTACTGACAGGTAACTATGAACAGGATACGAGAACAACTATGCATAATGAACTGCTGGAAGATCAATGGAATACCAACCCTCGCCCCGAAAGTGGACTCGCAGGTCAGTTTTAAGACAAGTCACTCTCGCTCCGTGTGTGGACTCGCAGGTGCAAACGGACAACCCTCCCCCGTGTGTGGACTCGCAGGTTGTGGGAAAGACAAAGGAATAGCAGTTCACTCACACATACTTGCAGACACGACTCAGTCAAGATACAGGTGAAGATACTGTATAACTCAGTTTTGACACAGGTAAGGACAACTCTAGCATGATTCATGACGTAAACAAGCCTAGTATAACTACACTATCAAGTCATAAAATACTGATATACAAGCAAGACAATAAACTGGTAAACGCGGTATCATATAAATCTATAACAACTAAGGTAACTAAAGATAACATACTACAACAGGTGTACTATAATCATAAAAATAAACTGTAGAGGGAGGCAATGTATACTTGCCTGGAGGTTGCACGCAGATGCAACAACAATAGTCTACTACTAAGCCATAGAGTCCAAATCACACAACTGTCTTCGAAAGCTGAAATAAACATTACCAATATTCTCAGAATAGTCAAATTAGCTAGGATTGCCTGTCCTTAAGTCCAATTCTGGACACAGGGGCAAAATGGTAATTTTGGCAAAAACGATATCCGCCGTTGGATCCGCTTTGCACCAAAAAGCGTGTCAGAGTCAATGGTCTCAAAAGTCGTCAAACTACATGTCTACAGATCCGGTTTGATGATACGAATCCAACGGTATGTCCAATTTTGGATTCCGGTGGGCCGTGCACAAAATTGCCCGTTGAATCGGATCGTGGGGCCCACGAAACGGCGATCCAATCAATTGTCTCATAATCGGACCAAACTTGGCATACAGGACCAGAAATATGATACGGTCCTGATGGCGAAAGTTTTGTCTCGATCTGACGAGCGTGCACAAAGTAATTGGGAAATTTGCACGGAGGCCAATACGGTGAATTTCGACGGATACACATCAAATTCGTCGCGCACACGTGACCAATATGAATTCCGTCAAAGCTCACACGTCCACGAAGCCGTTATGCACCTTTCGATGCTTTCGGTTCGCGACCACGTTGCCCGAAATGACGGGACGCACGTCGTATCGAGGGTTTTCGTGATTTTCAAAACAGGTTTTTCTGTAACTTTACAATCCAATTACTCATTATACTGTGAACGAAAAATTAATCTATCTGAAGGGTTTTGTTGTCCTATATGCTGTCTAAATAATTGTTTAATTAGAATTCTAAATTGGTCATTGGTTTGACCAGAATAGGCCTTCCAACATGGGCGTTTGGACTGGGTTTTACACTATTTTAAAATGTATTTTTTGTCGACTTCGAGTCGACTTATCGGCCAACCTAGACCATCTAAATTCAATCTAATTGAGAGGAATAATCTTGTATAGATTGGGAACATACTCAAAAACCGGCTCGCGAAACGATCGCGTGATCGTCGCGATTCAACGCTGCGAAGTCCCCCTCCTGACTGCTGTTGCTGCTGTCGTTTTGCTCGTTCAGTCCGCCGGCGCGTGCGCAGGTCGGTGGCGACCCTGGTCGGCCGGCGGTGGTCCCGTGGTGGCGTGCGGCTGCGCCAAGGCCTGGTCGGCGCTGAGTTGGGGTTTAGAATTAGGGTTTTGATTCTCCTTCGTTCCTCTCTCGTTCGTTGCGTACATATATACTTACTGTTTGGGTTCGAACGAGGAAGTCGGCTTCCTGAGCGGCTGTGGGGTTAGCTTTGGGCTTGGGGGGTTTTAGCTCGGTGGGTTGAGCTCAGGCTTGTGGGCTCGGGCTTAGGGAGTTTGGGTCAGGCTAGGCCAGCTGCTACTGCTTCTCTTTTATTCCTCTTTCTTTTCTTATTTCCATTTCCATTTATTTTTCTTTAACAACTATATATATATATATATATATATACACATACTGTATACATTCTACTATACATATATTTTTTTTCTACTATATATATATATATATATATATATATATATATATATATATATATATATATATATATATATATATATATATATGCGTGTATGTATATATAATATATATAAATATATAATATATATATATATATATATATATATATATATATATAGCGTGTATGTATATATGATATATATAAATATATATATATTATATATATATATATAATATATATATATATATATATGCGTGTATGTATATATGAATATATAAATATAGTGCGTATGTGTGTGTGTGTATATATATATATATACACACACCACACACCACACACACACCACACACCCACATAAAAAAAAAAAATATACACACACACACACATAAAATATTATAATATTATATATAATATATATATATATATATATATATAATATATACACACACACACACACACACACACACACACACCACACACATAAATATATATAATTATATATATAATATATATATATATATTTATATTTTTTTTTTTTTTTTTTTTTTTTTTTTTTCTATTTTATATATTATGCTCCCCGGTCGGTTTTCTAGCCGGCGGAGGGTGGTTGGCCCCCCGTTGCATCGTCTGCCGGAACCGCCCTGCTCCCGATGCAGCCCTTTGGCCCGACAGTTGCCTTCTCGGGACCCCGACCCTGCCCTCTCCTCGAGCCCCTCACCCAGCTCTAGGAGCAGCCAGCTGTCCTGCCAACTTCTTCCTCGAGAGGAGCGTCCGGCGTTTTCCGCTCATCAGACCTCTACCAGCTGTCCTTGTTCCATTCAAAATTATCCCCGCAGGTGACACTGAGGCTCCCACCTGCGCATCCTGCAGTTGGTGCAGGCCTTCATACTCTGGTTTCTGTGCATTTTGGGTTAGGAGATTCTCAACATGCGCTTTCGGGTCTACTTCCAGCAGATGGCGCAGGCTTATTGCAGCCTCATGCGCCTTCAGGTTTTGGCGCTTATCCCTTGGCGCCTCCTGCGCCTTTTGGTGCCGGCATACTTTTGTCGCCCCCTCCTTCGTCGCTCTCCTGGTCAGTTGAGCTAGGGGGCGCTGACATCTCCTCTGCGCGCGAGTGGGTCGTGCATGGCTCGACCCTAGCTGGCGCCATCTGCTCGGGATCAGCACTCATCTGGTCTGATGCCCAGTGCCCGGTCTCTTCCTTTCCAGTCCGAGTTGGCCCAATGTCGGCCCTCGGTCAGATGGTCTCCTCTGGTGGAGCCCCGTCCAATTTGGCGATCCATCAGTCAGCGCCTACTCTCATGTCTACACTTTCTGGGGGGTCGGCCCCTTCGGACATCCCGCCTCCCTCCAAGAACCCTCCATCTAATCCCCCGGCTTTGTCTTACGCGGAGATGCTCAGGCCTGATCGTGCTGCGAATCACTTCCCTTTCCCCAAGGTCAACAACCTCCCGGACGTTGAATACTCCGCCCCGATAGTCAGTTAAGCAATTTTGGTTCCCTTCTCCACTGACGAAATTTCCTCTTTATCTGCTACCTTCTCTCAGACTTTTGTCCTAAAATTCTTTTTGGGTTTTCCGAAGCTCTCTAGAGTTCAGGAAGGGATCGTCGGTTGGGGCCTTACAGCTAGATACAGGGCTGCTCCGATGGATCCTAAACATATGTTCCTTCACCTCTCCTCTGAGTGCGACTACGAGAGGGTCTGGACTAGAGGCGCAGGAAAGATCTATACTCACAGCATGAAAATCGTTAAATGGACTCCAGACTTCAACACTAAAGAAGACTCGGCTATCGTCTCTGCTTGGGTTACCCTTCCTAACCTACCCCTTATATATTTTGCCCATGCAGCCATGAAGAGAATCGCCAACTAATTTGGGACTTTTGTGGCCTTGGCTGAAGAAACCCGTAACCTCTCCAAGGGAAATTACGCCAAAATTTGTATGGAACTTGATTTGTCGAAGGACCTGCCCAACCATATCTAGATAGAGCTTGGCATAAGATGCACATCCAGCAAATTGTTTAGACAACAACGTGATTTTCTGCAAGCAATGCCATATGCGAGGCCACTCCACTGAGAACTGCTACAGAGCGCACCCGGAGCTGAAGAAAAAAGTGATTCGTAAGGCAGGCACCACTCTACAGAATAAACAAAATCACACTACCAGAATAAGTCATTTTAGCGACGCCGAAAGACGTCGCTAAAATGCCTAAAGACGTCGCTAAACCTATTTAGCGACGTATTTAGCGACGTCTTCCTCTTGTCGCGGAAACCTCTTGTCGCGTTTACCGTCGTTTCGTCGATGAAATAGCGATGTTTATGATGTCGCTATACGTCGGTATTCCCTGAAAAAATTATCGACGTTTTTTATGTAGCTATGCGTCGATATAGTACCGACGTTTTTTGATGTCGCTATAGTATATCCTTGGAAAATGAGGTAAAATCCTGGGATATTTACCGATGTATAGCGACGTTTACCGACGTATACCGACGAAACAAACATTACTATACGTCGGTAGCCTGGCAATATATGCCAGTTTAGCGACGTCTACCGACGCAAAGTGCCGTCGGAAACGTCAGTAGACGTCGCTAAATTTGAAAAAAAATAAAAATAAATAAATTACAGTATGGTTTTCTCCACAGAATCATTTTCTCCCTGCAGTTTAATCTGAAACACAATATATGCAACCGACAGAATAATTTTCTCCACAGAATCATGGGTCTATGCAAACAATTACCAATGTATCTATGCAACCAACAAACAAGTGTCACAAACAAATAAGTGTCACAAACAAATACAAAAAAAACAAGTACTCAAACACTCAATACAAATAGTCCTATCTTGGACTACTGGGGATCTGGAGCAGGAGGGGCACGCCGCGATGAAGGGATAAGAAAAGCTCATAGTCCTCCTGTGAAATCGACACCGATGAAGGAGGTAGTACGTCAGTAGAGTCGGTGTCGATGAAGAAGGCAGTGGCGCCGGCGGAGTCGACGATGATGAAGGCGCACCAGAAGGACGATAACGCTCCAACGCTGTAAGTCGCTGGTGGTATGAATCCATGGTAGATAACATTCTATCACTGCTATCAGCCACCGAATCCTGTACCAATCTCAGCCTCTCGCCCATGGTCGTCTGTGATGCCTGCAGATCTAATACGCTGCGTTCCGTCGACGCTCTAAGATCGGTGACACTCCGCTCTGTCCGCTCAGTCATATGCCGGAGCTCCATAATGCTACGGTCGAGCGCATCCAATCGTGCTATAAGCGCAGGCTCATACGACTGGTGCTGAGACTGGTCCTGAATCCGTCGTAGCAGTTCGTCCCGGAGAGACTCCATCATCTGGTGGACTCGGGCAGACTCCTGGGACGGCTGTGGACCATGCACACTAGCGGGGATGCCCTAGACGACTGGCTTGCAACTAGGGCGCCATAGGATCCCGTACCGTAGTATGTACCCCTACGGAGGCCACCAGCGGCGGTCATCCACAGCTCGTCCGCCGACGGAGTTTGAGTGGGCTGCGAGGAAGTACCGGCCTCTCCCGCAGTAGGTGCACTAGCAGCCGCCCGGTCCCCAAGCCTTTTATACTCGCCTAGAAAGTATGGATAGTACTCTATGATTTCTAATTTCTAATTAATTACTTATTATTACTAACTACATGAATATTTATTTGCATGCATATAAGTTATATTAAAATTAACACGAAGTATTATAATTAACAAATAGTATTGTAATACTTACATAGGCAAGCTGGGCCCTCTCGTCAATAAGGCCTTCGCCCTTCCGATGGGTGGCCAGGAAGATGGTCACCATGTCGGCGTTGCCGACCTTCCTTACCTGTAATTAAATATTATCTTACTAATAATTTATCGGATTTGCATTAAAATAATATTTCTGAAAGAAAAATACTACTAGACGATGGAAATGTTCCGTCATCGGAATCGACCCACCGCACCACTTCGAGGCATACTGTCTAGCCGCCTTGGCCTTCTCGGACTTTTTCTTGTACCTTGGCTCGTTGAATCGAGCCTTCATCGCATCCCACTGATCAGGAGTGATCCAACCTTGGATTGGCTTTCCGGCACGATCACGAGACTTCTGATCATTGATAGCATCGCGGATCAGCTTAGCAGCGACAGCAGGAAACATCCCCTCGATCAGCTCGGCCCGGTGCGGTGGATAGAAAAACATATCCTAGAAGAGTACGCAAACCAAATATTTTTTAGTAATATATAATATACATAAATCAAATGATTCATGTTAAAAGCAAATCTATTTTAACCTTGAAGCGCGCAAACCAGTAGGCCTTCCTATCGTCCGGAGCTTCGAGTAGTTTATCCAAGGACCCCCATAATTTTGCCTCAGGAGCTGGCCTAGGCGTCTCTGTACCAACGGGGGATGATATCTATACAGACATATTATATTAATGAGAAAAGTTAATTTATGATAAACACAGAAAAAATGATAAACTAAAATACTTACTTTGTACCGTCGGCCCAGATCTCCGTCCTCGCCTCCTCCGGAGGTGCGCAGGCATCATCTGTCTGATACTGGTCGACCGTCGGCGCAGCCTCCTCCATCTCCTCATCTGTCTCCATCGTCGTATCAGCAGGAGAACGCTACTCTTGGGAGCAGTCTCAGGCCTGGAACTACTCGTCCCAGGAGATATGCTACGTAGCATCGTGGCGGGCGGAGCTACTGTCCGATACACAGGAGTACTGGGCAATGAGGATCCAGAGCCGGTACCAGTAGGAGGTACCGAAGAAGAACCCCGTCCTCTAGCACTACCACCAGTAGGTACCGAAGGAATACCCTGTCCTCTGCCAGTATCAGTACCCCGTGCCCCATGTCGGGAAATACGAAACTATCCGCGACGACCTGTCATGCCTGATAACAACATATGATGATACAACAAATAAGAGACTAGAAATATGAAAGTGCAACAAAGACAAGATAATAACCAAGACAACATATGATGATACATTTTACAAGAAACATCTAAGTCCAGATAGTATATTTTACAAGAAACATCGAAGTCCATACAGTACATTCAGATAATAACCAAGACTAGATAATAACTCTACATAATAAGAAAATGAAAGTACGTCTCTCTCAATCATCTTCAGAATAATTATCTTGTTCGTCTTCCTCGACCTCATCTTCACTTTCATCTTCGCCTTCGTCGGCTTCGTCTTCCTCTTCGAATAATTCTACATCTTCTACATTATGTTCGTGTAATGTGTAACTTTCGTGGAGTCCACATCAACAATATTGGTTACAAGAGGTAGCTCGTCCTCCTGATAAGCTTTTACATCAACATCAAAAGTATCTCTAGCTTTAGTCTTGCATACTGCCCACTAGTCAGACTTCGTTGCTCCCCGTCTCGGATAAGCTGTGAAGTACACGAGCTGAGCTTGAGTTGCTAGGACAAATTGTTCATAGCCTTGATATCTATGCTTGTAGTTTATATCCACAAGACCATGCATTCAATTTTCCAACCTTGATTTTTAGTCGGATCGAACCATTCACACTTGAACAACACGATTTTTTGCAGGTTCTCTGTCATAATTATACGTCAACTCCATAATCTCTCGCAAGATGCCAAAGAAATCATTTCCTGAATCGACGTCTTTGTAGTTCGAAGATTTGATACACAAACAACTGTTTTTCGTGGAATCAAGATCCAGGAAGCTGTCTCTGATCGGAGCATTTGTCGACTTGAACCGAAAGCCATTGACACAGTAACTTGGCCATATTTTAACAAAAGTAATTGGTCCCTTGGCAAGAGTTCTAATTAATTCAATCTCGGGTGAAATTAGACGATCGACCTGAATACCAAAGAAGAGATAGTAAGTTATTTATTGTGCAGTTGCATTAAAATAGGCCAATAATTACCGGGGTGCTTACATATTTACTCAACCAAGAAGAAAATGATATCTCATTTCTTGTTCTAATACTTCGTCTGTTAGGTAGGGTCTAACCGACCTGAACTCAGCATTATATGTGCTGAAAAACAACGAAGCAACCGCCGTTTAGTACAATAATATTAGCTTATACTATTACATTGAGATGACATAAACTCATCATTAATTACTTACCCCTCTAGCTTCTCCACTTTATCCTCGTCGCAATTGAGTACATACAACTGAGCAGCCCTTAACTCTTTGTCATTCAAATATCTCTTCTTCATTTTCCCCGAAGGCTTTCCGGACGCATTGAATACTTTCAGTATTCCATAATTAGATTCTTGATAATCGTCGTCGTTTCTCGGTGCCCTCGTTCTATTCGTAGCAACATGAGGTTTGAAATACGTCAAACAGAAGTTTGTAATCTCCTCTAGAATATAGGCTTCACAAATAGAACCCTCGAATCGAGCCTTGTTTTTCACCTTTCTCTTTAGGTGGTTCAAATGCCGCTCAAACAGGTACATCCACTGATAACCAACGGGCCCACCAACACGTGCCTCATAGGAAAGATAAATTGGCAAATGCTCCATGGAGTCGAAGAATCCAGAAGGAAATACCTTCTCGAGCTTGCACAGTGTTACCGCAATATCGTTCTCCTGCTTTTCTAGACGATCGACGAGCAACTTACTAAAAACAAAGATCTCTGAAGAATATGCTAAGCTCGGTCAATGGATCCCAAACAACCGGGGGTAAGAATTCTCGAAATGCAATCGAATTAACCTCTCCATGAATACGTGACAATCATGGCTCTTCATACCTGTCAGTTTGTTCTCCTTGAGGTCGATGCATCTTCTCAAGTTCGAAACATACCCGTCTGGAAATTTCAGACCTTGAATCTACCTACAAAGTCTCACTTTATCCTCCTTCTCCAGTGAGAAAATTGTCTTAGGCTGCTTCAACTTTCCATTCCCGTCCTCTATCAAATGCAATGCAGGACGTCTACATATTTCTTCCAAGTCCAATCTAGCCTTTGGATTATCTTTCGTCTTCCCCTTTATATCCATTACAGTATTAATTATGTTGTCAAACACATTCTTCTCGATATGCATGACATCAAGGTTATGTCTAATCAGATTGGTGCTCCAATATGGCAGATCCCAGAATATACTCCTCTTTGTCCAGTTATGAGTGCGACCAAATCCATCACACATGTAGCCCGTAGCAGGCTCTTCAATAGATCTTGGTAAATCTTTTACCTCTTTCCATATCGTGTATCCGGGCCCCCTTGGCGGGGGATTAGCCTTCTCCATAACGCCAGTACGAATAGCATTCATGTTCCTCCGATACGGATGATCCTTCGGCAGGAATTGTCGATGACAATCGAAGAAGCACGGTTTGCCTCTGTGTTTCAAACGGAAAGCCTTAGTACGGTCTATGCAATACGGACATGAAAGACGACCATGCGTGCTCCATCCAGATAACATACCATAGGCCGAAAAGTCGTTGATGGTCCACACAAGTGCTGTCCGCATCTGAAAATTTTGTTTTCTAGATACATCGTACGTATTGGAAGCTACTTCCTATAGCTGATTCAACTCATCAATCAATGGCTGTAAATACACATCGATGTTCCTTTTCGGATTGTTCGGACCTGGGATAATAATGAGGAACATATACGGAGTCTTCATGCACATCCAAGGCGGTAGATTGTACGGAGTGATGATCATAGGCCAACACGAATACTGGGATCCCGAAAGTTCGAATGGGGTAAAACCGTCGAAGCATAGACCCAATCTGACATTACGCGATCAGAAGCAAAATCTGGATACTCTCGATTAAAGTGCTTCCATGCTTCTCCATCATATGGGTGATCCAACACTCCTTCGGTCTGTTCCCCTTATGCCAACTCATGTTTTCTGCAGTTTTATTCACCATAAACAACTGCTGCAACCGCGGCGTCAACGGCATGCATCGGCACCGACAGACTTTCCTCTACCACTGCCCTTGTAGCGATCGGCACCACAAAATCTGCAGGCGTCTTCATCCTTGTCGTCTTTGTAGTACAACATGCACCCGTTGCGACATGCATCAATTTTCTCGTATCCCATCCAGAGCGATCTCACCATCCTCTTAGACCGGTAGAAGTCTTAGGCAACTTAGCACCCTCAGGCAATATTTCTATAAGCAACTCCATAAGACGGTTGTAGCAATCTTGTGACATGTTAAATTCGAACTTGATGCTCAACAATCTTGTAACCACCTCCAATGGTGAATGATCCTCATAACCAGGATATAATGGAGTCCTTGCATTCTCCAACAACTCCATGAATGTGCAGCATCGGCGTTTGGTGCCTCCTCAGGTGCATCATGATCGTCCGGATCGAAACTAGGCCCCGTCGCATCAAAAATCATGTTCACCAACCCATCGTCGTAAGCAGCATTGTTGTGGACATCCACATAAGGCTCATACTCCGATACTAAAGGCACAAGTTCTCCGTGCGCGCTCCACTGATAGTAATTCGACGTAAAATCCTTCGAGTATAAATGATACGTGACTTCCACTTTGGATGATATTTCAAGTTACGACATCTCACACACGGACACTTAATTTTGGTACCGTCCATGTACTGAGGGAACGCCTTGGCAAACTGCAGGAACTACTGTACACCCTCTATGAAGTCATCCCGCATACGCACATGTCATCAGGATGACGGTACATCCACGAATGATTCCGTAAGTAGTAGTTCATATCCATATCCAATTGAGGATAATTCTGTAAGATAGATACATGCACATTGCAGTCAGTGAATGAATGTTAAGGCAGTCTAGATATGGGTGCAACATAAACTGTTCATTTATTCCATATATTACAAACAAAGAATTTGAAGGAAGAAACAAAAAAACTGTGTTGGGACTAAAACAACTGTCTTGTTCAAATGTCGTATCCGATAGACCGATACTAATCCGATACGGTCGATACTAAGTACATACGGTCGAGGTATAATTATACTTGTAGGAGTACACGACACTAAGTATATACGGTCGATACTGATCCGATACGGTCGATACTAATCCGATACCGATTCTAATACTCATCCCAACTGTCCAATATCGACCCTTTGGGTCTACAAGAGTTACTTCACCCAGTTTGTCAAGAAAGGTAAAACTTTTTAAATTAATATCCAATATCGACCCTTTGGCATGTGCTTGAGCAGTATCCTAACTCAAACTATCTATCATAACTAATAAATTAATATCCTACTTTAACATCTACTAACTCTCATATTCCTTCTAATATCCTAATCTAAACTAACCCTTTAACTGAAACTAATATCTAAACAATGCTAATCATGAATTAACACCCTAACCTGGAAGTCCACACTGCTCATGCACAGCCAAGTTATAAGGCAAAATGCAGGCAACTGCCTGTAGCTACAAGGCAAAACCAAATGTTGACGGTATATATACCGTCAACATTTAAAAAGTTTACTTGTCTTGACAAAATAGTGAAGTAACTCTTATAGACCAAAAGGATACTCTATACACTCTATGTAATACGATATACCATTCATACCTACACTTCTAGGATACTCTATACACTGTCGTAATGAATTGCCCTTACTAATGATGCTCAGGTAACATATTTAACAAATGATATTTTCATATTGCACTTACGCATTTGTAGCTATAAACTGCTTGAGCAACAACATATAGGTATGGGAATTGGTATCGGACTATTCCTATGAGTATTGGTATCGGCGATATCGGTAGTGGACTTACTTTTTCAGAGAAGGGCTGACATGGACACCTTACTTCGGACTGACAGTCTGACACGGACACTTTACTTCTAAAATATCTTATATATATTAGGATACTCACTCTATACACTCGATGTAATACGATATACCAATCATACCTACACTTCTAGGATACTCTATACACTGTAGGTACTAGGATACTCCTTATATACTATTAGGATACAAACGTGTCGTATAGGACGCCAATATAGTATAAGGTGTGCTTTTCGCTTCTGTGTATGATTTGCGAGAGAAAAAATCATTGAAATAGAATCCCAGGTAATCATGATACAACAAGTGGTAATAGTGTATCACATGACATGACCATAAAACATAGTGTATCAGAATTGACCACGCAGAAGACTTAGCCTAATTAAACTCCATAAAATAAGTGGTAATAAGTCTATATTAATCTCCATAAAACAAGTACAGCTGTTAATAAGTCCATAATTAAGTCCATAAACTCATCTCCATAAAACAAGTACAGCTGGTAATAAGTACTAATAGTCCAACACAAAAACATCATAAAACTACACTAATGACGACCACGTAGCTCACGCATACGCTCAATGATACCATCACGAACATCTTCTAATAAGTGGGATTGACGGCGGAAAGCGCCATTCCACTACAGGTGCTGGATGAATGGAACTCCCGGTCTTGCTAGCTACCGGTGCCACTTCCTCCTTAACAGTAGGAGGAGCCACCTCAGCAATCTGTATTTTCCTCAAACGTGCCGCTGCTCGGGTCATGGGTGCCATCTGGTAAAATCGATATTCACAGAGATTATAAATGTAACATAAGCAAGCTAACTAAAGGAACAATCATCTCGTTTCATGTATCAAAATCCATGTTCCATTATGAAATCTCAGTTTTATTCAATGAGTATACCTATGTGTGTTTAGTTCAGTTTTTCCTGAGATTGTATACATATGTATATATGTAGATTGATAGATAAACTATAGTTATATAAGAGTTTTTTTTTCTGAGATTGTATACATATGTATATATGTATAAAGGAACCATCATGAGTATATATAGTATATTGTATACATATGTATACGAGTTTCATGTATACATTGTTTGCCATTAAAATCTTTTTATTGCAATTTCAATTACAAACAGAACAGTGTTACAATGTATGACTTAGATGTAGTCCTAGGAGAACACTTTGTTTATCTGGGTCCCTGTGTCGAGAGAGCGAGTGGTAATGCGTTGACTCCGTTGACGATCTGACGACGGTTCTCGGTTCTCTGAAGGTCTGAACTGCTCTGGGTGCTAGAGTTTGCAGATGGGAAAAAGACGTTGAGTGTCTCTTCCGATCTTGGTGGATGATAACTCTGATGCCTTTTTCTGTCTGTGTACGTATGTATATTACGTGTTCCGTAAGAAAGAGATGATCCCTCTATTTATAGTTTGCAGGCTGGCTGCTCATGCACGCATATGTAGGATGTGTCTATAGGGGACTCCACGTGGTTGAAGCTGCGGGAGGCGCATGGATGATGCACCATCATTTGTGGGTTGAATCCTTCATGCTGCATTTGTGAGCTGATACGTAGCAGGGGAGAGGATCTTTCAGTTGCTGAGATCTTGGGTGATTAGCACCCCTTCATAAGCTGAATTGAGTCAAAGGACACGTGTCGTAGGTCCATGGCTCAAAGATCTCGGATTTGCTGGAGAGTGATCTGGTAGGATGCGCCTGGGATTGGGCGCATGAGAAGACTTTGGCTCACAACCTTCAGGAGTCATGAACCGGTCGGGGCGCATGGGTTTTGAGGTGCATGCGAGTCTTCAGGCGCATGGCTGCTGAGGTGCATGCGGGTGGTTGGTCGATCACGTTGGTTGTAACTGTCGGAGGAAAGTAATAATGATGCTGATGTCAGCGACGCTTCGTCTTCTGAAAAAGTTGCTAACTAGCCAGTCCTCGGGGAATGTGCTGCCAACTCTGTCACTTGAGCATTAATTACTTGATGGGTGACGAGTAGAAAATGGACGCATGGGTCCATGTTTGATTTAGGACGCATGGATCTATGCTTTGTTGGGCGCATCCATACGGGGCGCTTGGAACTGATGGGCGCGTCTGTGCGATGCACGGTGTCTGACCGGCGCATCCTTTTGCATGACGTGCCTTTATTGGTCCGACTTTTGTGTTCTTTTAGTGCTTTAAATAGCCATTTTGACTTGGCCGAATTCGAAGCGTCAGGTTCATCACCATAAATGCAAATTCATTGCACGGGATTCGGAGAGCCCGCCACTTGGCACATGGGTTTGATTTGCCCAGCCTACAAATAGTGGCAAGGAAAGAGTTTGCTTCTCGTTCTCTCACGTCTTCCCGAATAAACTTATTTGCTCGAGCACATTCTATTGACAAGATGCTTTCGAGGGTGAAAATGCGACGACTTGTCTTCGTTCATGCACTTGAAGGTGACTGTTACATCCAAAAGTCGGAGTCGAGGGCTTCTGAGGCAGGCAGAAGGTGCCGGTTGCATCCAAAGATCGGGATGCTCGAGCCCTATCTCCGTTATACTAGAAGAGCCGCAGATCGGAATTGTGGTGCCCCCGGCTTTGGAGAACTCTTTCTCCTGCCAGAGTGGGTGTTGCCCATTCTGGTTGTGTTGAAAGCTGCTCCTTTAGTCACGGATCGATTGCGGTGCTCTCCTCTTCCTTGGGCTTTGTAGAGCTTTTCCTCAAGCTAGGGTGGGGTTAGTTGTTCGCCATCGTTCTGCTCAATAAATGCTTCATTGGTCGAAGCATTTGATCGGGTCAAAGCAGAGCGCATATGCTGAGACTTCATGATGCGCATAACTGAGACGCTGAAGAGATACGCCTGACTGAAATGCTGAAGGCTGTGCCTGACTGAGACGCTGAAGAGACACGCCTGACTGAGACGCTGAAGTGATACGCCTGACTGATGATACGCCTGGTGGGGGCGCATGGCAGTTTGCTGCGCCTGGCTGTATACTTAGGATCTTTCTTTTTGTAGAAATTCTCCTTTGTAAAGCCCCTTCTTTAGACATGTAATATACTTTTATATGAAATAAAAATCTTCTCTTGCTGTCTATACTTTTGCTGTCTTGATGTGCCAAGTACTTCGTTTGAGCTCCCTGGCGTATGTAGGTGCATAGGAATTCTGGCACGTAGATGCGCCCTGAAATTCCATGCTTCTACAAGACCCCCTTCAAAGTTTTCAAAACTTTTTGTCAAGTTTTGGAATACTTTGAATAAGAAGCATGGTAGTGTCTTCAACGGGGCGCATGACTGTTTGGGTGCATGATTACTCCGTGCATCAGTGATGGGACGCATGCTCCTCTCAGTTAATGCTTCGAAGTAATCACAAAAGATTAATGATGATCTTTTTGGATTATTTGTAGTATCATTTTGCAGAACCCCAGGCGGTGGTTGACGTCACACCTCATCGGTTTTTGCGTATGCCCAAGCCTATAAATAGGCGTTTGATGGAGAAAGAGAGTTCTTCTTCTCTTTTGCTTTCTTTTTCTTTAGAGTTTTTCTTTCAAAAAAAAACCCCTAACTTCTTTTTCTTTCACGAGATGGCCCCCAAAACTCCTCGCGGTGGTGCTGGCAAAGGGAAGGAGCATGCGGAGTTCGTCGAGGAGGACACTCTTGTCGCCATTGAGACTCCGGCCGATGTTCGGCCTGCGATGACGGGTGGGTGTGATCTCCCAACTTTTTAGACGAGTCTGGAGCACATGGATGAGTTGCATCATGTTGCTGTGCCCTAACTCTTTGTCGCTGACGCGCATAAACTTCTGTCCTGATGATGCGCTGAGCCTATTCCGTCGACGCGCATAGGTTTAGGCCCTGATTTTGTGTCGAGGTTTTACTGCTGACGCGCATGGGTTTACACCCTGATGATGCGCCGAAGCTTCACTGCTGACGTGCATGGATTTAAACCCCGATGATGTGCCAAAGCTTCACTGCTGACGCGTATGGGTTTAGACCCTGATGATGCGACAAAGCTTCACTGCTGACGTGCACGGGTTTAGACCCTGATGATGCACCGAAGCTTCAATGCTGACGCGCATGGGTTTAGACCCAGATGATGCGCCGAAGTTTCAATGCTGACGCCGTGGGTTTAGACCCTGATGCTGCGCCAGGGTGCTTGACACACCCAATACTTTGTCTTCTTAAAGTCTCTATGTTGCCTGACTTTTGTCTTTGCTGTGTCAGTATCGCTGACTATCCCTTTGCTGAATGAAGTCCTTCTAGATGCTTCTCTTTGCCAAATGGGGGTTGATTTCGACGAGGAGGTTAACCCTGCGAAGATGCTATCCTACTGAATCAACCTTCCGAGAGAATATTGTAAATTCGGGATCACTCGCCTGTTTTTCTCTAGAGTATGATTGAGAGCGGCAAACTGAAATTCGCAGAATCTGAAGATGCGACTTTCTTGAAACCTGCCTTTCCGTTTGGTGACCGCTTGACCTCCACCGAGACGAAGGTACTGAAGATCAAGGAGGACTGGTTCTTCTCTACGAAGGGCATGGTTCTGTACATGCGGCAGCTTGAACGTCAATTGCCGCTGACGGCCTTCTATCGTTTGGCTTCCAGGAGAAGGATGCCATGGGAACTTACTCCTTCTCAAGGAGGGGCAGTGGGGGGTACCCTTTCGATTGATGTTACTTCGAATCAGAGGGATACCTTGGCCGTCTCGCGAGCCGGAGCCTCGTTCAGTTGCCAAACTTTGCGCCTGGGAGCCTTTATAGTGATGTCCCTAATGACACCTTTGCCTTTGGTGCTTTGACCTTTGCAAATCGGATGCTAACATCGAAGGTTATGTATCCGAAAGGTGGTTTTAGGGTTGAAGGTTGGTGTCACCACGTGCCAAAGTGGGACGAGCTGACCCTTTGGGTTTTGTCGAAATTCAAGGCTGAGCTTAAAGAGATTGGGCTGACTGCCGCTATCCGTGCCACACAGGCAGGCGTGGACCTCAACAAGCATATGTTCTTTGCACTCCTGGAAATGTTCAATACCCAAACTGGCACTTTCTTTACTCCGGTGGGGGAGTTGGGATTGGCTATCCATGAGATGTACGGGGTGTCCAAGCTTCCCTGGAGCTCGGAACCGTATGAGGAATATTTCCCAACAAATGAAGAGATTCTTGTTCTGGAAGAGAAGGACCCAAAAATGATGGCTATTTTCAAGGAGGTGGCGAGCCATCATTATCTGATGCAACGGAAGGACAAAGGCAAGTCACAGCCTCATGTGACTACTTGGAGGGATTATGTCTTCAAGCAGGACCTGGCGGACTCTACGAAGATTCGGTTTATGACTCCGCAGGAACTGAAGCCTACGGAAGTAACCTCCGAAATGAGCCGACTAGGTGAGAAGGCTCCTCTTTCAAATGAGAGTGGCGAGGACGTATACAGTTGTTTCTGGCATTGCGTGCACCGGATGTCGTCCAAGGCAGTGTTGACTGCCTACTTGATGATATGGCTCCGGGACTGTGTGTTCTCAGGTGGGTCAGGCGCTGTGGAGAGGGTGACCCGAAACCTCATTTTGCCAGCAGTGAAACTAGTTTTTGGTCGCCCTTTGGCTCTCCTCCCCGCGATGGTGTGTAACCTGCTGCGGGGTTTGAGAGATTTTGCTGACGATGTGGCCCATGAGAGGGACAGAAAAGACAACTTTCTCCGAGCTGAGCTACCATTCCATTATCTGATAGGATGGTTAATTCTGTATCACCCGAACGTGATGAGTCCGAGTCCTGAAGACGATCACATTGAAGGTGATGCCTTTATCTGCCGCTTCTATAAGAGGAAGTGGCTGCACACCGGCGTCCCCGTCTGCAGGAGAGTTTTGTCTTATCTTTAGGGGTGGGAGATCGTCAAGGTCAGTCCCATCTTCAAAGATTTTAAGGCTGACCAAGATTTGGAAGACTCCGGTGAGGATGAGATCACTCTGTCGAAATGGGGGTTTCGTTGGTTGCAGAGTATTTGGCCTTCCCATTTGGTCTACCGCAACCAGAATAAGTGTTATCTGGAGCCGTATTTGACGAGCCGATTTGCTCGCCAGTTTGGTTACCCCCAGCTAATGTTACGGAACCCCAGTAACAGTCTGGGGTTTGCTGGAAGTTTACTGGATGGAGCCCGGGATTGGCAATATTACAATGCCGGGTGCACTGGGGTTCGTTTCAATACACCAGTTCACAACCCTCGGCCACAAATCCTATATTCGACTGTTAAGCTGTATTGTGCCATGAATACTGTGCCTCCTGAATATGACAGGGAGACTAGTTTCATCGTTGGAACTCAGCTAGAGGCTACGAAAAACATGTTGGCGGCGGCCTGGTCATATCGTCCACCGGTGTTAGCGGGATATCGGGCTGCTGCTGCAGCGTCAACGAGAGGCACTCGGGAAGATCCTCCGTTAGGAAGAGGCGGGCTGACGCAGAAGCCGGTTTGTCTGCACCAAAAAGGTCGAGAAAAGCGACGACTCCAAAGGTGGGAGCTACGGGAGTGCCGCCTGTAATGCCAATGGAATCAGTTCCTGCTGAGGTAAAGACCTCCCCCATAGTCTGGCTCATTCTATCATTTTTGTGACATATGCTTTCTTTTTGTAGGAACCGCTGAAGAAGAAAACCCAGGTTTCAAAACAGGGCGTCAGTAAATCGAAGGAGGTGGCGAGCTCTTCTGACGAGCGCATTCCACCTACTGTAACATCTCCCGTGGAAGAGAATCCTGACAATGTCGTTCCTGCGGAGATTTTAGTATCTCCAGATTATGTTGGAAAGGAAGCTGAGGATACAGTAGTTCCCGGGAGTGTCCAAGCCGCCGTGGGGGCCTCTGGCATTGAGGACCCAGCAGATACGGGGCATCCAGATGAGGAAGTGGAGTGGAGTTCGTCCTCTTCAGATGACGTTCCTCTAGAGATGAGTGAGCCTGTTGTAGAAGCAACAGACATGGTTGAAACATAGGAGAGGGCTGATTCCCCTCCTTGTCATGATGAGGGGAGGTCGGCTGCAGCATTGCCGAGCCCGAACCCAGACTCAGCAGCGGAGGCTGAGGTGGCTGCCGACCGGGAGGTAGCGACAGATTCTATCCCCGCGGAGGGATTCGGTGAGGAAGATGAGACTCGTCCGCCGAGCCTGACTCCAGGGGAGCCGAGTCAGAAAACAAGTGCTGATCTCGCTGCTTTGCCAGAGGGGGAAGGTCCTGTGCGGCCTGCTGATAGCGTGTTGGAGACGGAAGAAATAGCCCCGGATGTCGGTGGTCCCTCCGAGCTTGAGAAGGACAAGGGTTTGCTGGAACCCCCTGTTGTTCCTTCTACTTGGGGTACGATATCGATGCCCCTCTCGGCTCCTTCCGCTCTCTTGGCTCCTCGGGCCAGTGGCGAAGTTCAAACCCCTGTTGAGGGAGAGTCCGTTGATGCCGAGGTTTCAACCTCGCAGATTAAAGTCAGTGGGTCTTCTTCAGGCCCGCCGTCTATTACAGTACCTCCTGCAACTCCTGCCATGATGCCTCAAGTGCTGGCTGATGCAGATGAGTACGTTCAGTTTGTTGTTGAAGCAATGTACAAGATGCTGTAGAAGGGCATATCAACGGTGCTGAATGCAAATGGAAGTTTTGCGATGGCGAAAGCCATGGCGCTCTCTTCCATTAGTTTGATACGTTTGCACCGTAGCCACGATCACATGGTTGTAATTTTGGAGGAGTCGGTGGTTGAGCTCGACCAGCGTCTTTCTGAACTGCAGAGTATCCAGCGGAATAACTTTTCCGCTCTGATAGAAGCAGAACAGAAGAAGTTGATAGCTGAGGTTGAGTCGTCTTATCAGACCATGGTGGCCATCTGGGACGGCGAGGTGGCCGCTGCTGAGGCTGCAGTAGAGAGACTGTCTCAATCCACACAGGAGCAGGTGGAGCTGCGGGCCTCATTGGAGGCAGGTATAGCGGAGGTTACTGCCAGGATTCGCCTCTTAGAAGACCAGAGGGCCCAACTTATGTTAGATCTTGAGCGGGCCCAGGCTGAGCACATCTCGTCCAAGGAGGAATAGGCAGTTGTTACTCGCCATATTCTTTCTCTGACTCACCAACGGCAGGAGTTGGACGCCAAGCATGAGAACGATATTGCTCTCGAGGCTGTGGAGATGATGCAGCAGGAAGCTGAACGCCGGGTCCTGGCGACTGCAGAGACCCGGGCTACAGGCTTGAGGCGTCGGATTGAAGAGCTTTCTGCCAATCCCAATGATGCTTAGGGATTGTAGTTTCTCTCTTTTTTTGTTATATGTTGGGGATGTAATCCTTTACCTTTTGAATGAAAAAATAAAGAATTTTATGGTATGTTCATCTTTTGTTGTCACGAACCTGTGATTTGTGTGGACCTATTATCTTTTGCGCACCTTGGTTGTTAGGTACAGATAATAAGTTTGAGAGAACCGACATGTTTGCTCAGAGGTAATATGGACGTAGCAAATATGGGATTCAAATGTCAGAATCATCCTACTCAAAGGTGTTATGGACGTTGTAGGAGTGACTCTGGGGAGATACGCGAAACTACTCCAAGGTAATGTGGACATGGATGTTCTGCGATAGATGTAAGGCAACACAGGGGTTGTCTGTACGGGATGTTTACTCAGAGGTAATGTGGACGTGGTAAACATGATGGGTAGCGTAGTCTTACGGAGCATAAGATTCTGCTTTGTAGAGGAGCAACTCAGAGGTAATGTGGACGTGGTTGTCCTTCTACTGGAGATAGAATGCAATGGAACAACTGGGTTCCGAAAGCATAGGATTTTTGTGAAAGGGAGGTGTATGTGAGCTCTGATGATCAGGTCCAATGACTCCCTTGCTAGGTAGAGGTGGAAGTACATATCTGAAAGATGTCAAGAGTAGTACTTCTTTAGGAACTTGCCGTTGATGGGCATCATGAACAAGTCTCCGTTTGATCGGGCGAGGCGGTAAGCACCGTTTGAGTATACCGTCTCTATGATGAAAGGTCCCTCCCATTTGGGCTCGAACTTTCCTGGTGTTTGTGAGTCAACACCATCGGCCTCCTGACTGTCAGAACCAGGTCGCCTACTTGGAAAGTCCTCTGCTTGACCTTCTTGTTGAAAGCCTGTGATATACGGGTTTGATAGAGTTTGATGCGCTGTTGAGCTAGGAGACGTTTTTCGTCAAGTGCCTCCAATTCTCGCAGACGGCGACATTGATTGTCTTCTTCTGTGAGTTGATTTATGATCGCTACGCGGAGTGAGGGTATCTGGATCTCGAGAGGCAGTACCGCTTCGCTCCCGTCGACTAAGGAGAATGGTGTGTTGCCCGTCGGAGTCCGTACCGTTGTACGGTAGGCCCAAAGGCGTTCGTCGAGCTTTTCATCCCAGTCGCGTTTGTTGGATGACACGACCTTTTTGAGTAGCCTGACGATAGTCTTGTTAAAAGCCTCGGCAAATCCGTTTGCTGCCGGATTGTAGGCGGTTGATGCCACGTTCTGAATGCGATTCTTGTCATAGAATCTACTGAAAATATGGCTGATAAACTGTGGACCGTTGTCATGGATAATCCTACGGGGTACCCCGAAATGGTAGATGACATGGTGCTTGATGAAGCTGATCACCCTAGAGCTCTTCACTTCCGTCAGCGGAACTGCTTCTGCCCATTTGGAGAAGTAGTCGATGATGGCTAGGATGAAGCGGTGTCCCCTCGATGATGGAGGGGTGATCGGTCCTATAATGTCCATGCCCCAAGCTTCGAAGGGCCAGGAGACGACCGTAGGATGTAGTGGTTCTAAAGGTGTATGGATGAAGTCGGCATGAAGCTGGCAAGTATGACACTTTTTAGCATAGTCGACGGCATCAGCTGCCATGGTTGGCCAGTAGTAATCCATGTGTCGCAGTCGATCCTGCAACTTAGGCCCAGGTTGATGAGCCCCGCAAGTTCCGTTATGAGCTTCTCGAAGGGCTTCGGCTGCTTCTTCGTTGGACAGGCATCGAAGGAGGAGTCCATTGTAGGAGCGTCGGTACAGCATTTTAGTAGTTGTATCGTAATAGAATCGAAGGGAACGCCTCCTGACTGAGATGGCTTCTTTCAGGTCTTCTGGGAGAATTCTGTAGATAGCAAAGTCGATGAACAGGAACCTCCAGTCTCAGACATTAACACCAGCACTTATTGTCATGGCATAGGCCATTTGTGAGCATAGGTTGTTTTTAGGGCAGACCAAGTCTCGACCAACTACCATGACGTAGTGTTGAGTCCCGAGGGGTGCTGCCAATGAGGCTGCGAGGCCAGCCAGAGCGTCAGCCTCCAGGTTTTTTAACCGAGGTACGTGTTCTATGAAGAACTTGGTGAAGGTTGAAATAATCTTCAATGCAACTTCATGGTAAGGAACCAAATCTTTATGGCGAACTTCGTATTGCCCTCTGATCTGGTTAACGACGAGTTTTGAGTCACAGTAGGCTTCCAGATGATCCACCCCCAGCTGTTGCTCCAACTGGAGTCCCATGATGAGAGCGTTGTACTCGACAACATTGTTGGAGTACGGCTTTGAAAGGGAGTAAGCATGCTGGATGACCAGCTGATCGGGGGAGACTAAGACTACTCCCACTCCGACGATGATTTGGCCTTTGGGGCCTGTTCTTGAAGCGCCATCGAAAAACATCCGCCAGACGGAGCTTTCTTCGGTGACGTTTGATTCTTGGACCTCATCCGGGATGTCTTCATAGAGTCTGGAGGACTCCGGGATGGGGTGTGCAGCTAAAAAGTCGGCTGGAGCTTGGCCCTTGACAGCTTTTTGTGGAACGAACACCATGTTGTACGGCGTCAACAGGATCGCCCATGTAGCTAGCCGGGAGTTTAATGATCCTGGCTTCGTCATGAGAACCCTGAGCGGATTGACTCGGGAGATGACATGAATTGTCTGGCCCGAGACATAATGGCGAGTCTTTTGGATGGCGAACACCAAAGCCAAACACTCCTTTTCAACGGGGTTGTACCGGTGTTCGACCCCGATCAGTATCCTACTGAGGTAGTAGATAGCTTGCTCGTAGCCTGCATCGTTGTTCTGAGCCAACAGAGCGCCGAAGGAATGATCCATGGCACGGACGTAGAGGAAAAATGGTTTGCCTGCGACGGATGCCACCAAGACTGGCGGGCTCGTCAAGTAAGCCTTGATATCATCGAAAGCTTTCTGGCATTCTTCTGTCCAGACGTAAGAGACTCCCTTCTTCATGAGTTGGGTGAAGGGTTGACATTTTCCAGAAAGGTTTGCTATAAACCTTCGGATGTATGCAAGACGCCGTTGCAGGCCTCGAAGTTCTCGGAGATTCCTCGGAGGGTCCATGTCAAGGGTGGCTTTGGTCTTCTCGGGGTCGACATGAATGCCTTTTGCCGTGATAATGAAGCCCAAGAACTTTCCGCTAGAAACCCCAAGGAAGGATTTGGCGGGGTTCATCCTGATTTGGTACGCTCGTATGAGATCGAAGACTGTCTTTAGGTCTTGTAGGTGATCACCTCTATGATGGCTCTTGACAGCGATATCATCAACATAGCATTCGACTGTTTTGCGTAGATGTTGATGGAAGATGGTACTCATAGCTCGTTGGTATGTAGCACCAGCGTTCTTCAAGCCAAAAGGCATCACCGTGTAGCAGAAAACCCCTTTCGGTGTCCTGAATGATGTGTGCTTTACGTCATCGGAGAGCATTTTGCTTTGGTTGTAGCCCGAATACCCGTCCATGAAAGACATGTGTTCGAAGCCACATGTATTATCGATCATTACGTTGGTGATCGGAAGTGGAAATTCATCTTTCGGGCAAGCAGCATTGAGATCTATGAAGTCGATGCAGACCCGTATCTTCCCATTCTTTTTGGTGACAGGGACGACGTTGGCCACCTAATCCGGGTGTTGTTCTTCACGGATAAACCTGCTGGTCAAAAGTTTGTCCTCTTCTTGATCGATAGTGTTCATGACGTCAGGACGAAAACGTCGTTGTTGCTGCTTTATAGGCTTGGCATCAGGTAAGATGTTAAGCTTGCGATCTGGGGATCAAGTCCCGACATATCTTCGTTGCTCCAGGCGAAAACGTCGATATATTCTTTAGCCAGTTGGATTAAAAATTCTCGGTCTGGTCCCTTTAGACTCTTGCTAATGAAGATGGGTTTGGAAGAAGATCCATCCCCAAGGTCGATCTGCTCGACTTCGTCTTCGGTAGGGGGTTCGCGTAATTCAAAATGAGACTCCCACTATGCTCCTAGGCGTTGAGCCCAAGGTTCTTCCTTGAAGAATTTCGGCATTTGGTCTTCGCCTTCATCTTCTTGAGATTGTGCAGATGTCATGTTGACTGATAGCACATTCTTGAAAACTGAGCCGAGACTGGTATCGGAATCCCAAGTTGATGCTTCGGATGAATGAGAATGTTCTACTTCTTCTGTCTCCAAACTCTCTGGAGTTGCCGTCGGCATGACATAGCCCACCCCCCGTCGAGTTCAATGATAGTAGTCATGCGGCTTTCCTTTAGGTGTTGGGAGCCGGAGAGAAAGACGTCGACCCTTGCCGTAGTTCAGGCCTTTGTTGCTTTTTAGATCGTAACCCATCTTTTGGATGAGGTACTTTGCCTTGTCCGTGTACCGATAGACTTGTATTCTACCGGTATCTGGTTCTTGCTCGAGTGGCGGGAGGTCTTGATGACGCTCGACTTTGCCGAAGATGATGGATTCTTCGTCTTGATTCCGCGGTGGGACTATGAAATAGACCCCTTGGGATGGGACAACTCGATTTACATGATTGACGGTCGTTATTTGTGTTTGCAACGACCATAGAGCGTTATCTAATGTATACATGGCATTCCAATGTGGAAGACTAGAATAATTAAAAGATACTCTATTATTGATGAAACACGAGATTTTGTCCTGCAGGATTACATTGTCCAGAGAGGGTGCATCTACATCAGCAGATATGTACTCCCCTAGCTCTTCATCTGTGAGTACTGGGGTTGGTTCGGGAGAGTCCACCGCAGCTTTGACCTTGGGGTCCGAGAGGGCTATGTGGGCCTTCTCCGTCAGCTTGGATGAGACGGATGATTGCGGAGGCTTGCCTTTAAGACGCACCTTCAGAGGTGCCTTAACTGCACCTTCAGTGATGTCTTCCCTTGTAGTTTTGCCACAAGGGGAGCCGATGTTTAAGCGGCTTTCCCTTGAGCCATATCTTCAAGGGAGCTTCAGTAGGTGTTCTACCTAGAGAAGTTGGTGCTTTTCCAGGTAGCTTGATTGACATGGGAGGCAGCATCTAAGGCGGTTTCCCTTTGAGTCAAATTTTCAAAGAAGCATCGGGAATCATCTCTGGCTCCATGTCCGGCTCCGCTGCCATTTCTGCTTCATCGTCAGCATCATTGGCTTCCCCTTCGTCGGGCGACTTGTATAGGGTAGAATCAGTGAAGTAGGCTTCGACCCCCTTGAAAGGGTCAATGTCCGCGAACTCTGTCCGAATGGTGTCGTTGGTGGAGACGTACTTCATACATTGGTGGAGTGTAGATGGCACCACCATATACTCATGCAGCCACGGACGACCCAGTAAGAGGTTGTAGTTGACGTCAGCGTCCACGACATAGCAAGTCACCTCGGTTCGGAGGTTACCGATATGACATTTCAGCCGTATTTTATCCAGCGGTTCACTTTTGCTTGTATTGAAATCGCTGATTGTAGTGTTGGAAGGTGCCAGACGGTACATCGGGATCCCCAGTGTTGAGAGCAATATCTTAGGGATGATGCTGAGGGAAGACCCTGGATCGATCTGAATTCGCTTCACCTTGACGGAACCGACATACCCCGTATAATACAGTGGCCTGTTGTGTCGGTTGTGCTTGAGCAGCATGTCTTGTTGGGTGAAGGTTATGTTGGGGATAACTTCATCTGCACAATGGCAGTACACACATGTGGTCGGGCTATCCTCAGGCTGCTTGACCTGACTGATGAAGGATTCAGCATCCTTCAAGGCTTCACAGAGAGCTTCGCGGGTGTCCTTGGAAAGACGAAGAAGCTCAAACAGAGATAGGCGGGCAGGAGTGCTGGCAAGTTGTGCCAGTATGTCGAAGTTGTGGGGCTTGGCTAGCCCCGAAGCATTCTCCTTTCATAAAGGCTTGTCGAAACGGGCCTCAACATGCTTCTGTTTATTGGCTGCTGGAGGCCTGAATGGGCCCTCTTCCTGGACAGCAGGAACGGTGCAAGGAGGCACCACCTCGACGGCAGCTTCGTCTGGTTGGGCGTTCTGATGTGAACGCGTCTGTACAGGAAGTGCCTCTTCCGCAGAGGAAGAGACCATGCAGAAAGACTTGATCTTCCTGCCCTTGGTTTTGAAGGCAGAGCGTACCTCCGGTTGAGTAACTTCGGAGACGAGGTCAGGGTGAACCCATAAAACCTCTCTCCGAGATGTGGTGAGTGGGATGAGTCCACTCACGTTGTCACGAGTAGGTGGTAGGTTAACCACCTCCATTGTCGCCTTTGGGATGGGACGACGCCAACTTGTGTTGTGGTTGGCGGCAAGGTGCCAAATTGGAGTGACACCAGGTTAGCCGAGACCGTTTTCTCCTCGTAGTCGACGGAGATGACATCCGCATTGATCATGCGCTGGATGTAGTTCTTGAGGACGTAGCAGTCCTTAGTTGGATGTCCGATAAACCGATAGTAGTAACAGTACCTCAGATTGTCCACTCTCCCAACCTCGTCGGGACGCTTCGGGTCCGGCAACTTGATCTTGTCACCCTGCTTCAATATCTCGAAGAGTTGCAGGGTGTCTTCATCGTTGAAAGAATAAATCTCCTTTGGCCTTGGTGCAAGTGGAGGCTTCTGAGTAGGTGCTGATGCACCTTTGGAGGCATTGACAGTCAAAACCTGCTTCCCCTTCGTCTCTCGTCCAGGGTTGTTGGCTGCATGCCGTTTTTCCTTGTCCTCAAAGGCAGGGAAACTGACTCCTAGAAGACGAGCATTGGATGCCTTCTTTTCTGCTGCTTCGGCCTCGATGATCAATGAACTCCAGTCGGGAGGAGGAGTGGAGTTGAGCTAGAGTTTGATCGCAGGCAGCATGTTCATACTGCAGGAGGAGAGGAGTGCATGTTCTGGCATACCCGGGGGCAGTCTGAAGCAGGCTTGTCAGAACCGTTCGATGAATGCTCGAACTGTTTCCTTCTCATTCTGACATATCACTATGAGGGACGCCATTGTCATGTCCTTCCCTCCGTCGTAGAAACGATCGAGGAAGAGACACGTCAAGTCATCGAAGGAAGATATGGATTTGTCAGGGAGACTGCAGTACCAGTCATAAGCCACTCCTTTCAATACCCCGACAAATATGCTGGTGAGTAGTGCATCTTCCTTCGGGAGATGTTCCGTTTGAGACTGGAAGTACGTCAGATAGCAGTATGGAGAGTCCTTCCCCTCGTATGGCGTCAATATTTGTGGTTTATACTTGGGAGGATAAACCACTTTGTTCCATTCGAGGGGGTATGGTTATGGAATCCCCATTTTTTGGCGCTCCTCATGTCTGTTCTTGGACTCAAAGCGCTCACGCAAGTCCCTAATCATCTCAACCACGTCTTCCATGGAGCTGGGAGTCGAGAAAGGTGGTACAGCCTGGAGTTGAGCATTTGATGGCTCCGACGTCCGTGGTGCTTCGCCGCGATCTGTATCCAAGGATACCCGTTGAAGGGGTAAACTTGATTCTCTATTGGCCCCAGGGTCAGGACCGGTAGAAGGTGCCCTGGCCAAAGCTGACCGTATCTCAAATACTGCTTGAGTCAGTGTTTACATGGAGGCAGAGAGGGTTTTGAGTCCCCCTTCCAAAGTATCCATACGCTGGACGAGGTCTACTGGTGGCGCATCTGACTCTGTATCACCCCCAGTCATGTAACTGTCATGACATGGCTGGAAGTGGATGGATCTGTTGAAGCGTTGCTCTCTTGTAGAGGAGTCGCTTCTCCTGGAGCTTCATCTTGACTACCTCCAGCTATATTCTGGAGAATATCTTCGTCTTGGGGATGAAGATTGGCAAGGACATGGCTACCCCCAGCTGTGCTCTGGAGGACGTCTTCGTCTTCAGGAGAAAGATCGGCAAGGATTTGGCTACCCCCAGCTACGCTCTGGAGGACGTCTTCGTCTTCAGAAGGAGTATCAACAAGGGCTTGACTACCCCCAGCTTCCTCCAAGATCTTTTTTCTCCCCCGAGTGCCTTCAAACACTCCAGAGGACGGGACAGTTGTCTTGGTTTTCCTCGGCTGGCTCTTGGATGAGGACAAGACCGAGGAGTTGCCAGTCACCTTTCGGATTGACGAGGAGTTAGAGATTACATTGAAAGAAGCAACCTTTAGTTCTGGCTCCTCTTCAATTGACACCTTCTTCCCGAGGCGACGTTGGAGGGGTGTTGATGATTGCAGTCGCTGGAACACCGACTGCCTTGGTGGTGGGACTGCTGTTTTGCAATAATAGTTGATGGTGACTACAGCACAGGTGTGCCCTGTGAGGGGCGCATTGTGCTTGTCAGTCGACTCTCCTGATCGGTGCTTATGACTGATCACATTACGCAAATCATTGGAGGAGAGTGCCACCTTCGCACCCCTATCAGGCGCATGGCAAGGCCAAGTGCCGGGGTGGTCAAGTAAGAGTGCCACCTTCACACCCCCATCAGGCACATGGCAAGGCCAAGTGCCGGGGTGGTCAGGTGAGTGCTGCGCCCCCTAAACCAACACAGAAGATACGCTCAGATCAGTAGTGGGGGTACAACATTTACAGTGACTTGAACCAGCCACAGACGTACATCCTATGTAGGCGCTAGGGTTCAAGACCACAGAGTTCGCCTTGTTCAACTTGGTTGCGAACGCAACAGATGCGTCCAAGTGAGGCAAGGACTTTGAAGGTTGGCTCATTTCTGGCACAGAAGCACCCGAGTCGACCTTATACAGCTTACCATCAGCAGCGCGCATAATTGTGAGCACATGCTTCTGGTTTGTTGTCGGCATAGCACGTTTGAGGCGCATGGCCCGTGCTGCCTTGGACTTCTTAGTACCAGCCCGCTGGGGTGCATAGTACTCAGAGTCCAAATTCTCCTCGCCACGACAGCGAGTGAGTCTGTCAAAGACAGAAGCCTTCTGTGGCGCATCAGAGTTGCTGTACAGCGCGTTAGATGCGTCCTTGCTCCGTCGGCGCATCTTCTTTGTCTGAGAAGGAGATGGCTGGGGAATGTGGTCAGCACTACGTTTTCTCGAGGGATACGCTGCACCGGTGGGCACATCCTGGCTGCTGAGGACGTCAGCGAGAAGGATGGACTGCATCGGCGTATCCCCTTCAGTAGTGGTGCCAGGGGCCTCGACCTTGCGCACCCAGACTTGGCGAGTCTTCTTCGGCTTTGGCAGCCGCTTCGAAGGACTTGCGCTGCCTTCAGAGATGAACTCCTCATACGCCTGTTGATTGAGGCATACGACCAGCGTCTTGTGGGAGAAGCCCACCTTCACGTCATCGGATTGCGACACAGCTTTCTCGGTGGAGGAGAAAGAGGTCCCCAGTAGAGTCGCCAGCTTGTTTGCCATTAAAATCATCTTTTTATTACAATTTCAATTACAAACAGAACATTGTTACAATATAGGACTTAGATGTAGTCCTAGGAGAACACTTTTGTTTATCTGGGTCCCTGTGTCGATGGAGCGAGTGGTAATGCGTTGACTCCGTTGATGATCTGACGACGGTTCTCGGTTCTCTGAAGGTCTGAGCTGCTCTGGGTGCTGGAGTTTGCTGATGGGAAGAAGACGTTGAGTGTCTCTTCCGATCTTGGTGGATGATAACTCTGATGCCTTTTTCTGTCTGTGTACATATGTATATTACGTGTTCCGTAAGAAGGAGATGATCCCTCTATTTATAGTTTGCAGGCTGGCTGCTCATGCGCGCATATGTTGGATGCGCCTATACGTGGAGATGCCACGTGGTTGAAGCTGCGAGAGGCGCATGGATGATGCACCATCATTTGTGGGTTGAATCCTTCATGCTGCATTGGTGAGCTGACACGTAGCAGGGGAGAGGATCTTTCAGTTGCTGAGATCTTGGGTGATTAGCATCCCTTCATAGGCTGAATTGAGTCAAAGGACATGTGCCATAGGTCCATGGCTCAAAGATCTCGGATTTGGTGGAGAGTGATCTGGTAGGATGTGCCTGAGATTGGGCGCATGAGAAGACTTTTGCTCACAACCTTCAGAAGTCACGAACCGGTCAGGACGTATGGCTTTTGAGGTGCATGCGAGTCTTCAGGTGCATGGCTGCTGAGGCGCATGCGGGTGGTTGGTCGGCCACGTGGGTCGTAATCGTCGGAGGAAAGTAATGATGATGCTGATATCAGCGACGCTTCGTCTTCTGAAAAAGCTGCTAACTATCCAGTCCTCGGGGAACGTGCTGCCAACTCTGTCACTTGAGCATTAATTGCTTGATGGGTGAGGAGCCGAAAATGGGCGCATGGGTCCAGGTTTGATTTAGGACGCATGGATCTGTGCTTTATTGGGCACATCTATACGGGGCGCTTGGAACTGATGGGCGCGTCTATGCGATGCGCGGTGTCTGACCGGCACATCCTTTTGCATGACATGCCTTTATTGGTCTGACTTTTGTGTTCTTTAAGTGCTTTAAATAGCCGTTTTGACTTGGCCGAATTCGAAGCGTCAGGTTCATCACCATAAATGCAAATTCATTGCACGAGATTCGGAGAGCCTGCCACTTGGCGCATGGGTTTGATTTGTCCGGCCTATAAATAGTGGCAAGGAGAGAGTTTGTATCTCGTTCTCTCACGTCTTCCCGAATGAACTTATTTGCTCGAGCACATTCTGTTGATAAGATGCCCCCGAGGGTGAAGATGCGACGACTTGTCTTCGTTCATGCACTTGAAGGTGACTGTTACATCCAAAAGTCGGAGTCGAGGGCTTCTGAGGCAGGCGAAGGTGCTTGTTGCATCCAAAGATCGGAATGCTCGAGCCCTATCTCCGTTATGCTGGAAGAGCCGCAGATGGGAATTGTGGTGCCCTGGCTTTGGAGAGCTCTTTCTCCTGCCAGAGTGGGTGTTACCCATTCTGGTTGTGTTGAAAGCTGCTCCTTTAGCCGCAGATCGATTGCGGTGCTCTCCTCTTCCTTGGGCTTTGGAGAGCTCTTCCTCCAGCTAGGGTGGGGTTAGTCGCCCACCCTCATTCTGCTCAATAAATTCTTTATTAGTCGAAGCATTTGATCGGGTCGAAGCAGAGCGCATATGCTGAGACTTCATGATGCGCATAACTGAGATGCTGAAGAGATACGCCTGACTGAAACGCTGAAGGCTGTGCCTGACTGAGACGCTGAAGAGACACGCCTGACTGAGACGCTGAAGTGATGTGCCTGACTGATGATGCGCTGGTGGGGGCGTATGGCAGTTTGTTGCGCCTGGCTGTAGTCTTAGGATCTTTCTTTTTGTAGAAATTCTCCTTGGTAAAACCCCTTCTTTAGACATGTAATAGACTTTTATATGAAATAAAATCTTCTTTTGCTGTCTATACTTTTGATGTCTTGATGTGCCAAGTACTTCGTTTGAGCTCCCTGGCATATGTAGGCGCATAGGAATTCTGGCACGTAGATGTGCCCTGAAATTCCATGCTTCTACATACATGTATACATATGTATAAGAGTTTTCTTCAATAAATATACATAGTATCTGTGTGTCGTGTGTCAGTGTGTCAATGTCGTGTCAGTGAGTGTGTCGGTGTCGTGTCCGTGAGTGTGTCAATGTGTCTGTGTCGTATCAGTGGGAGATAGGGTTAGGGTTAGGTATAACTGGATGGGGTCGGGTAGGGGACGTCGGAGCGGAGCAGGGGACAAGGGGGTCGACGGTGGAGGAACGACGACGAGGTCACCAGGGGGCGAGGGGTATCGCTGGGGCAGGGGACGAGGGGGAAGGGGCGGGAGGGAAGCGAGAGCTCGTCGGGTAGCGGTCGCCGGAGAGCTCGTCGTGGTCGGGTAGGGTCGCCTGAGGGGAGGAGATCGTCGGAGGGAGCGGTCGCCGGAGACGAGAGGGGGAGGGGGAGAGAAACGAGAGTGCTCGGCAGGAGATTGAAATTTAGGAAATAAAATAAAATCGATCGGGTTCCCAGAACCCTAAATGAAAGTTTTTAGCGACGTTTAAGTGAGACGTCGCTAGACGTCGCTGTTCAGTAATAGGATAGCGACGGACATGATTAAATGTCACCAAAACGTTGCTGAAAAAAATACGTCAGCTACGTTTTGCGACTACATAGCGACTTTTTCATTCCAAACTATAATTATAGTAGCTAATAGTCGCTAAACGTCACTGATAGTGACGTTCAGCGACGTCATTTACATACGTCGCTAAATACACAAAACATAGCGATCCCGACCCTCTTATCCGTGTGGCGGCGAAGTTGAGAGCCACGAGAAAAGCCCTAATTGTCTAGAGTAAGGATGCTTTTGGCGATATCTCCCAGGCCGTCCGTACGGCTGACGATGACGTCACCCGTGCGCAGATTCATTTCGCTTCCGACAGATCCCCTGTGGCCCGCGCTTCCCTCAACCTCACCAGAGCGCTGTTAAGTTCCGGCTAAAAGTTGAGACAGAATTCTGGAAACAGAAAGCTAGACTAACTTGGGACATCGAAGGTGACAGAAACTCTGGCTTCCACTCCTGTGTCAAGGGGCGCAGACAACAACTCAACCTTCATCAGATCGCTGACAAGAGTAGCTTCATACTCAAAGATCAACGCGGTATATAGTCAGCCGCCGCTAATTTATACTCCCAGTTATTCACCAAAGAAGCTATTGTCAATGACATAGAATTCCTAGCGGAGATCCCTCGTTTGATTGAAGAAAGTGATAATACTCAGCTGCAGCTTCCCTCCACCGAGATTGAAGTCAAAGACGCAGTGTGGGCCCTGAACGAACATAGTACGCCAGGACCTGATGGTTTCACAGGCGTCTTCTTCAGATCTTTTTGGGACATCATCAAGACGGATATCCACGAGGCGGTTACTGCATTTTTTCAAGGAGCGAGGTACCCCAAATCGATTTCTTATGCCAACCTGATTCTCATCCCAAAGAAGGAGAATCCGAAGACCTTCAAAGACTTTTGCCCTCTAAGCTTGTGCACCTTCACCAACAAAATCGTCTCGAAGATCATTGCCAATCGCTTATCAGGGCTTCTCCCCAAGATTATCTTTGAGGAGCAAAGTGGCTTTGTTCGTGGTCGGAGCATTTTAGGCGACATCCTGCTGGGTCAGGAGATGATCACCTGCATGAAATTCTCGGCCACGGGAGGGAACATTGCCATCAAGCTGGACATGGAGAAAGCATATGATAGACTTGACTGGCAATTCATGATATGGGTGTTTTGGGCTTTCGGGTTTTCTGAGACCTTGATTGACATCGTGTATAGATCCATCAATAATTCCTGGTTCTCCATTGTTGTCAATGGGCAAGTAAAGGGTTTCTTTAAATCTAGTAGAGGTGTCAGGCAGGGAGAACCATTATCATCCACCACCTTCATCGTTGCTGCTGAAGTTCTCAGCAGAAACCTCAACAAAATGGTTGGGACCCCCGTTTCCAGCAATATCGTATCACCAGTGGATGTCCAATCATCACCTACCTGGCATATGCTGACGACATCCTCATTTTCTCCTCCGGTGACGTCGGCTCCATAGAAGTGGTCCACAAAATACTGGAGAGATATACCAGATGCTCCGGTCAGCGTGTCAACCCCAACAAGAGTGTTATATATTCGAGTAATGCTACAGTTACAACCAAATGCTTACAACCCACTTACAACTTTCACCCATTGCTGACATGTGGGCCATGGTCCACATGTCAGCAAATGGGTGAGTGGTTGTAAGTGAGTTGTAAGCATTTGGTAGTAGACTTAGCATTATTGTATATATTCCTACCACTCGGCCAGGATCACTCTTCCATCCTCACTAATATCACTTCCTACTCAGTTGTGTACCCACCGTTCACTTACTTAGGATGCCCGCTGGTGTACGGCAGATCCAAGCGGGCATATTTGAAGGGCTGGTGGGCAAAATCAGGAATAAAATTGAGGGATGGCACAATGCGACCTTATTTCTGGGCGGAAAGATGATCCTAACTCAGCATGTTCTCTCTTCCATCCCCATTTACACCTTTGCCGCTTGCTCCCCCCTAAAAAGGTGCTCACCTCCATTAAGAACCTTTTTGCCAACTTCTTCTGGGGACACATTGACGGCAAGGACAAGCATTATTGGGCCAGTTGGGACACCATGGCCAGACATACTGAGGAGAGCGGGCTGGGATTCGACAGACTGCCGCACATTCTTGATGCTTACTCCATAAAGTTGTGATGGAAGCTTCGCGAGTATCGCACTATCTGGGCACGATTCATAAAGGCCAGATATTTTCAGTACCCCATCCTTCCGCCTCTGATTTCAACAACAGATCCTCTACGTCCTGGCGTCACATTCTTTATGGGCGAGACCTCGTGGAGCATTTGATCCGTCTCCATCTGGGATCGTGCGCTTCGTCCCTATTTCACGAATGCTGGTCCAGGGGCACCCTTCTTTCGCAGTTCCCGGCGGCTCCTCCCAACAGCACTATTTGCGATCTGTAGGACGAGGGCAAATGGAATTGGGAGAGGGCCCAGGTGTGTATAGGTGTGGAGGCTGCAGCGACGCTGGCAACTACCAGATTAAAGGTCAAGACGGATACTGACGCTCTGAGGTGGTCCCCCTCGGCCGATGGCCCTTTCTCTCTAGCCTCGGCGAGGAGAGTCGTTCGCAGCATCAGAGTGGCATCCCCCATTGCAGGACCTTTCTGGCAGTCTTGCATTACCAAAAAATTTTCTTTTCTGATTTGGAGAGCGTTCCGCAAGAAGTTACCCACTGACGATGTGCTCGCCACCATTGGATTCAGCTTAGCATCGGCGTGTCATTGATGTTCGGTGCAACAGTCAAAGACCGCAGATCACATTCTGTATTCTGGAGACCTAGTTGTGCAGGTGTAATCCGTCCTCTCCCGTAGATGTAGACAGGATCAGGCTGTTGGGGGCTTCAATGATCTTCTAGCCAACTGGGGCAATAATTGGCACGACCACCAAATCGTTGCAACCTCCATTATGTGGGTCATTTGGAAGAACCACAACAAATTCAGATACGTGGGCTGATAATATAACTCCAATCAACTGATCATGGAGGTTCTCAGGCAGATTCTCAAAGTCAGTCGTCTCTGCAAGCACCTCAGGAAGGGATTCTAGCAATCCTTGTTCAACTGACTATTTTGGGGCTGTGTACAGGATTTTGCCCCCTGCTTCTTTTATTTTGTGGTCTGTCGGTTTTGCGCTTACTTGTATAGGCATCGGCATTTTGTGCCTTATACATTAATAAAATTGGGGGTTGGTTTTATATATATATATATATATATATATATATATATATATATATATATATATATATATATATATATTAGAAAAAGAAAAACCTAAACTACTTCCTCTTTCCTCCGATCATAAGCAGTAGCGGCCGAGCCGTGCAACCTCGCGACCATCATAGTAGGCCGCTAGTCCTGCATACCTCCGCTCCCACGATGCGCGGCCACCCACCATCGGGGCCACTGCCATCCGCGCGCACAACGAGCGCATAAGCGGTACGAACGTAGCATCAAGCAGTGCGGCCGCCGCGACCACACCTCCAGGCGGCCTTGCACCCTCGCCGGGCGGTCCCAGACCATGCCACCGTGGTGCCACCCGCATAGCAGCGCACATGCCAGGCTGGGGCAGCAGCATCGCAGGTACACAAGTAAACAACAGCGACAACATCAGCGGCGGGGTAATGCCGCCAACCGCTGTCAACCGCCGCTGCGACCACCGGCCAGACATCCGTACGACCCCGACGAACCCCCCCCAATATGCCTCTGTCCACCCCAACTTGCAACGTAGGTGATACGTGCATTTTGCACGAAATTCTGTCATGACGTACGTAAATTTGAATCCAGAATCATATTTCGGAACAACAACTTTGGACATGATTTTTGGACAATCCGACCCTGTTAATCGTCGATCTGATTCTTCCTGTCAATCTCGGTATGTACCCCTCGCTCACCTAAACTTTCAACCATTAATTCGATCATTTGATTGATCAAAATCGGCCACCAAGTTGACCGTTTAAAACACGTTTATTTTGGACAATTTTATGGAGCCAACTTCGTGGATTCGTTTCTCTCTCGTCGAAGCTCTGGTTGACGAACGACGAACTCCGATGCATAATATATATATAATCTCCTTCGTGCCATAAAAATTTCAGCTTCATAGGATGTCATTTGGTTAGTTGAAATCGAAGCCAAAGTTGGCCTCTCAAAATCATAATTTCTAACTTGTAAAATTATGATTTGGAACCGTGACATTAGATTCCAAATCTGACACCACCATTAAACTCGTGGCATCGTTCTGGCCAAGATTGACGTATAATTTATCAAATTTAGACAAACTTTATTTTGGCACATTTTTCGGTACAAAGCGGGTCCAAAATGGACTCTGTTTTAACCCAAAATTACTATTTTGCCCCTCTAGAATTGGGCTTATGGGTAGTCTATCCTAGCTATTTTGCTTATTCTAGAAATTTTGGCAAAGTGTCAGCATCCGGAGATATTTACAGGAGTTTTATACTGCTGCTTCATCTGGCTTGACGAGTTTGCTTGTGGGATGTTGCCAAAGCATCGGGCAATCTCCAGGCAAGATACCTTGCTACTTTGATACTGTTACAATACTTGGATTTTTGTTATGCATAGCAGTAGATGTGTTAGAAGAGTGCGTCCAAGTATGACTTGGGTGTTATCGATGGTGTCATCGATAATTTAGTGTGAGAGGTTAAGAAGGCTCTCCCATTAATAATAAAGTTACTTTTTATAACTTCTATGACTGGACACAACTCATGACACGGTACTTTAAGTGAGTTACATTGGGTTGGCACGGGCTTATGTACTTGACTGATCATTAGTACGAGCTGTCCGTGTGTCGGTACATATAGTAATTAGATTGAGTCTAGTTAGTTACTTGCATTGATATATGGATTGTTCGAGTCATGGATATGACTTGTTCAAGTCATGGATATGACTAGTGCAACTCATGGGCGAGGAAGAATATTAGTAGGCGTACAGGATTACCCTATCCTCATTAGCCTCACTTTTGCCCTGGTATAGCCTACACTAGTGGATATTCCATTATCATCTACGGACTGATCTCTGGATTGGGCGGGAGTATGCTAGTATATTCTCAATATTAGTTAACGCTAATATCACTCCTTACCTACCTGTACGATCCAAAAGTCTTTGATGTGCTTTCACATAGTTGGTTAGATTACCCAGTTATGATTCAGTTCATATTATGGCGTAGCATAGTGTCTTGTCGCGAAGTAGTGTGCCACCCTTGTCCTTGTCTGGTTGTAAGGGTGGTTCACTGCTTCGATGGCGAGAAACTAGACCATGTTGTGACCCGAGCTATTTATTTACGTATTTATTTTAATTCATATTGTAGCTTGTACTTTTGTATCTTGTTACGTCCCTCTAAGGACCTGGTGATCTCTCCAGGTGTTAGTTCAACTTTCGGCATGAAGTTATCGTTATGTGTTATGTAGGATTCAGGTACTGTTGGTAGTATTTCTTATTATCATTTTCGCATCCTTTGTACTATTTATTTCTGTCTTTGCTATCATAGCCTACCTTTACTGGACCTCTATTATTCTTCGGATCCATTCCAAACATATATGTTGATGGGTTACAGACCATGACATATATTGTTTGTTCTTCGTTTAGTTCATTATTGTGGATTGAGGCATAGTTGATATATAATAAATTAGTTAGCATATGTTAGTATACTATTCAGCGTACTACGATTAGGATAAGTCCATTAAATTTGAAATACTTATCCTAGTCATACAGCTGGCATACTCATGTCTTGGGTTCCTATATATTTCAAAAATAGGGCGTGATAGACACTACATAAAGGACAATGTCTTCCTTGTCCAGATATGCACAGAGAGGTTACATATGTTGTATCTTTGCTAAGAACTTCCAGAGAGAGCTTTTAGTGATAGAGTTCTCTTTGCTGTCAAAAGTTCGTTAGTGAATAAGCTTCATCAACCTTCGCATCTGATCGTCAACGGAGTAAAGAAGTCGAAGTAGACTTAACTTCCATCACCTAAATCCTCGAATCTATTGTACTCAGAATTCCTATTAAGGATTCCATTTGTACTCTTTTATTTACTTTAATACAAAAGTTCCAGTCCTTTGGACCTTTTGTGTTGAAACAAAAATGGCGACTCTGCTAGGGACAACTTTCTTCACCAACGAGAAAGTGGTGGCCCAATCAAATATTGGTTCAGTTAAAATGATGTCGGTCGTGCAATTTGACCAACAAGTATATGAAGCGTTGCTGTCGGACAAAGACTGCTCCGGGCGCCAAGGGACAAAAGGCCAAACGTGGTCGTAAAGCTTGGGTCCCAAAGTTTCCCTTTGCTCTTCCAAACGTCGTTAATGGCAAAAGGAAGACTATGGCCAACTCTGGCCAAAATAACAACTCGGAGGCGCATAGCTCAGTACCATTACTGCTTCCAAGGAAATTTCTTCTGCTGAGAGGCATAAGGCTTGTTATATGTCTAAGAAGGGCTATACCAGTGAGCCATCAACTAAACCCCGTGCTTCCTGCTTGAAGAAGAATACTAAGAAGGTGCATATGCATCATGTGCATAAAATGAGTCCACATGCCAAAACCACTCAAGACCTAAGTATTGGGTCCTCCCAAGTACATAAAATAGGTTGAAGAGTTCATACACCATCTTTTTCATGCATAGATTCTGTCCAGACACATAAGAAGGGAAAGGAGGTTACACATTCTTCTATTAATTTGCGTGATATGCTTCGGTACAAACGTAAATCAACGGAGATGTCATCAAACACAATCGCATCTCCTTAAAGGCATTCATGTGCGATCATTGTTATCAAATGTTGCGGCTCAAATGCAGTTGAACAACCAGCTAGACAATCTGTCTTTCAGAGGTTGCAACCAAATTTGCCAGATCTATCGTGTGTTGGATGACAACTTTCTGACGACGAAGATGAATTAACGGTGGCCTCAGTTTACACAACATCAAGCCGAGGAGATGATCAAGTCTCTTCATTCTTTTCATCCAGAGAAAGTCAGAGAGCCCTTTCACCAGAGGGTTTTTATCGAGGAACTCGTCCCCGATCTAGACATTCTTTTGGTATTATTCAAGGTCCAGGAAAGGACAATGTTGTTCTCATGGTTGGGGGTAGCAATATCCCAGTTTTTTATCATTCTACATCTTATTTTGAAGACAGGGTACCTCAGACTTCAGAAAACAGTATTTCTGGTGAACCAAGAGATGATGTGATCTCACAATCAGCTTCAAGTAGCACTAATTCAAGTAATGCTTGGTTGCATACTTCTCCATCTGGCAGTCCACATACAACATCGGTGTATGTGATTGGTAATGAAGAAGGGGTAGTAAAGATCGACAAAGGATTGATAATCTTTGAATATATCATAAAGTGTTATGACGATGATGCAGCAGATGCTAGCAACAATAAGCATGCAAGCAGCCCTGCATAAATCTCATCCGCCTATCCCACATCCTGGTGACCAAGATGCAATTGGGATACCTTTAAACCCTAATTCATCACCAATCGTTGGAAGTTCTCCTGTACTAGAGATGCAATAGGCGTAACTGGCTGTCATACAGTCTACTTCTTTGTCTCAACCAATTGATACTCAGGAGGCTATTAGAGGCATCAATGCTTGATTGGATTATATGAGTTCAAAAGAAGAGCTCCATAATATGGGAATGTCACATCCTTATCCTTCATAATGGGATGATGTGGTTTATCCTCCAAAGTGCAAACCTCAATCATTGATTCTCGATGATGGAACAGGTTCACCGAGACAGCATTTGACATTTTTTATTCTCAAACCATTCACATACCAAAGATTGATGCACTTTGGACTAAAATTTTCATCGGCATACTGAAAGGGGGTCATCTTCGAATGGTTCTATAGTCTGCCTGAAGATTGCATCAAAACCTTCAAGGACTTGGAGAAACTGTTTCTTACTAGGTTCTGTGAAGGGACATGTGATGTTTTTATGTCAAAGCTTATTCCAACAAAGTAAGACAATAAGGAACCAACTCGAGATTTATTAAATGGTTCAGAAGATTAGCAATAAAGTTGCATCATGGGATTCCTCACCCAGTACTGATTGATACATGTAGGGGTAACTTATTACCTACTGTTAGATTATGTATTAGACCCACTGATTATAATGATTGGTCGGTTTCATTGTTGTTGCCGAGAAGGCTGAAGAGTTTGTCCAAGTTATACACTTGATTGGACTCAAATCACTAGATGACAAAGGGAAGCACCCCCAGAATAGTAACACTTCTGGAAAAAGTAAAGGAAAAGAATCCATATTGGTGGATGCTTCTGTCGCAGCTTTCTAGTCCAAGCAAAAAGCTCTAATTGCTCTAAAACCCAAGCCACAATACATGTTTAATGAGCCCCTTACACTGGACATCTTCCATGTACATATAAAGAGCAACAAATTGCAGCTTCCAAATCTTCGTAAGCCAGATGAAGTGGTACGGACTAACGATCTAGAATACTAGTTCTATCACTGATATGTACATCCCCCTATGAAAGATGGTTATGTACTAAAGAATCATATCCAGCAATTACTGGATTTCCAAGGCCATCAAACTATATACATATGAGAAGCAAGTGTCTGCAAATCTTATTTTCCTTCAATTTAGGGATCTTCCTGCGGTTGAAGCCCAAGACGGAGTCGTACCAATACCAAGGGCGACTTTACAAGTTGTAAATCTTTCCCCTATTTGTGATCAAACCAGACGGGCTAGTACCACTCACTACTCAGTATGGTGAGGTTATGTGGATCCACCATAATCTTCTTATAAGATATGGATTCAGAACCTACATCTTCTACTTCCAAGTCCCAGGAAAAGAAGAAGAAGAGCAAGCCATGTAATATAGCCAGTGAAGCTCTACCAGGGAGACTAGGTCCGGAAAGACATATTTACTGACCTATAATCAAGAACCAAATGATAATCCCCTTCCTGTTGTCTCCACTTCTAATCCACCTGCAGCTCCAACTACATCTGAATTAGCTCCACCGAAACAAACTTCGGGGGACAAAGAAAATAGAAATAAGTAAGGTTTGACAAGTCCTTGAAGAAATCTAATCTTCTTGGGCTCGACAAGCCTTCTAAATAAATATATTGGCACAACTTATCAATACCCCACTCGATTGTCCATATTCGAGCTATTTCGTCTCCCCAAAGAGAATGGGATGCATTGAGTGAGGCATTACAGCATGCAGACTCATATATATCCCATATAGCGGAACCTAATGATGATCTTGTGACTTGTCCCCATTGCCATAGTGTATCAGAGAATATTCCCAGCATCACCTTCACACAAGAAGACATGTTGTTGAAGAACAACCGTCATGATAGACCCCTATATTATATAGGGTACATCTGAGCTTGTAAGGTGGATCGTATCCTCATTGATCCTGGCTCATCAGTCAGTATCATTCCTTGAAGTCTACTTCAGATATTGGGGATCCCAAGGCATAAGTTGGCAGCTACCGCCACTACTATCACCGGCTTCAATGCTGGACAGAGCCATCCTCTGGAGAAGATCCGTCTCAAATATCTGATTAGTAATCTCGGAACAAAAGTTACATGTTATGTCATTGACGCCAATGTATCGTACAATGTCTTGTTGGAGTGACCTTGGATACATGAAAATCTTCTCATGCCATCCACTCTTCATTAATGTTTCAAGTATGTAAATGAAGTAGGAGTAGTCTGTACAGAGTTTGCAGATGTCGATCCTTTTAAGGAAGTCGAAGTATACTTTTTTGATGCAATGTTGTATAAACCTTTGGATCAAAAACCATCAATGATGAACCATTAGACAGCTAAAGGTAAGGGGGATAATGTTGACGGTAAGCTGGAAGAAGCATCCACTGAACCGGCCACAGAAGAACCCTTGGCTATATGTCTGAAAGGCCCTGTGTGGAAAGAGCCCGCTGAAGAGCCTCTAGTAATATATTTGAAAGGTTCCATATGGAAGGAGCCTGTTACAGAGCCATTGGTTGTCAACCTGCCTAAGCTCTCTGGTAAAAGGCAAATTTACAGAACTTTACAGGAATCTCATAATGGGGGTGGCAAACCTCTGGTCATTGACCTGTGCAAGAACAAAATAAACACCAAGAAGGAGGAGCCTCTGGTGATTGATCTTAGGACCAAAAAAGAGGAGCCTCTGGTGATTGATTTGAGGACCAAGGAAGAGGAGCCATTGGCGATTGACCTCCGTCAAGGCAAGCTTCCAATTTGGCCTGATGATCCCCTAGTGATCGATCTAACTCATGATGCGATTGATGCAAGAGTAGATATTGTAAATAAACCTCCATGTATCAAACTTTCTGAGGATGTTTTCCTGGAAGAAGAAATCATGTACATACCTAATGAAAGAGGTTCTGCTTTTGATTTCTTTGGTGTTCGTTCCTAAGACTAGTCTAAAAACTTTAGACTCTTTGTGTTCACTTATAACGGATACGAAGCTATCAATGCATGTATATGTTTCTTCTAGAAGTAGTGCTCCTTGTCTGTCATACAAAGATTCATACTTTGAGGTACTAGCCAGGTGGATCGGAGATACATCGATTATTTTTGGCCTAGCCGAGGTTCCTAAAGAGGCACTAGTCGAAGACCCCGAACCAGACACCCGTAGATTACAGCTTTACCGGTACACTCCACAAGCGAAGAACATCATTCAAAGAATGGGTTATGATTTAGATAGTCAGCGAGACCTTAACTTTGGTAAGGGTCGACATCTACTATTGTACATTCGGACTCCAAAAGGGAAACCACAAAACTATTATCATCGTACACACTATGGCTTAGGATATTTTACTCCAACCACTCCAGATATTTCATATGAAGAGGAGAGAGACGTATTTCTTCTGATTCTTTAGCGTGGGAATCAGATCACGGTGTAGGAGCGATATTTAGAGATGTTTTCCCAGCCTATATGGTATATGCTGATCAAACGGATGATGATGATCTTTCTATTGAGCCTTTTGAAGTCGAACCTTGGGCCCAGCAGCTTGAGACACAGTGGGAAGTACGGTCTGAACAACGGGAGCCTCCTACTGAAGATGACATTGTTCAAGTTAACTTAGGTGACTCAGAATCACCTAAAATAATATTCATCAACAAAAGTCTATTTGAGGAAGATAAGCACTCTCTTCTCCAACTAATTAAAGAATCTATTGATGTATTTGCTTGGAGTTATGATGATATGCCTGGGCTCGATACACGAATCGTGATGCATCATCTTAACATACTTCCTAATGTTAAGCCTGTAAAACAACAACAACGACATTTTTGTCCAGATATTATGGAAGCTTTTGAAACTGATATAAAGAAGCTCATAGACAGTGGCTCTGGGAAGAACAATATCCTGATTGGGTTGTTAATATTGTCTCAATTATGAAGAAGAATAGAAAGATTCGTGTATGCATTGATTATCAGGATCTTAATAAAACTTGTCCAAAGGATGAATTTCCTCTTCCGATCACGGACGTTATAATTGATAGTACGTGTGGCTTTGAGAGTATGTCCTTTATGGACAGGTTTTCAGCCTACAATCAAATCAAAATATTTCCAGATGATGAGAAGCACACATCATTCCGAACACTGTTGGGGGTATACTGCTATACGGTTATGCCCTTTGGTTTAAAGAATGCTTGAGCTACATATCAATGTGCAATGAGCACAAATTTTTGTGAACATTTACGAAATTTTTTGGAATGTTATGTAGACGATATTGTAGTTAAAAGTCGTTCAAAGGGTGATCACCTCCAAGACTTAAGAACGGTGTTCGAATTGATGTGTGTACATCAACTCAAGATGAACCCTACGAAGTCATTTCTGGGAGTCTCTAGCGGCAAATTTCTTCAATTTGTCATAACTTCGAAGGGAATACATATTGATAGGTTATCCCAGAAATGCACCCCTCAAAGAGTATCAAAAAACTATGTGGCCTACAAGGAAGGTTGGCCTACATTCATAGGTTTATTTCAAATCTTTCTGGACGATGTTGGCCCTTCACTTAATTGATGAAGAAAATAGTCTCTTTTGTCTATGATGAAAAATGTCAACAAGTATTCGATGATATTAAAAAGTATCTCACAAATCCTCCTATATTTGTGCCTCCAGTTCTGGGTATACCATTCTTGATGTAAGTTTGTGCAATGAAATATTCTCTTAGTGCACAGCTAGCTCAAAATAATAATGAGGGACATGAACAAGCTATTTATTATTTGAGCCGCATGATGGTCTGTGCAGAACACAGATATAATCATGTTGAGAATGAGTGTCTTACTCTACGAAGTTATTTTTGGGAGTCTCTAGCGAAAAATTTCTTGGGTTTGTCATAACTTCGAAGGGAATATATATTAATCCCAACAAAGTTAAGGCTATCCTAGAAATGCACCCTCAAAGAGTATCAAAGAACTACGTGGCCTACAAGGAAGGTTGGCCTACATTCGCAGGTTCATTTCAAATCTTTCTGGACGATGTCAGCCCATCACTCAATTGATGACGAAAGAAATCTCTTTTGTCTAGGATAAAAAATATCAACAAGCGTTCGATGATATTAAGAAGTATCTCACCAATCGTCCGATATTGGTGGCTCCAACATTCTTGATGTATGCTCGTGCAATGGAACATTCTCTTGGTGCATTGCTAGCTCAAAAGAATAATGCGAGACATAAATCAGCTATCTATTATTTGAGCCGTATGATGGTCGACACAGAACACAGATATAATCTTGTTAAGAATGAGTGTCTTGCTCTAGTTTTTGCAATCCATAAGACATGTCATTATGTAACTGGACATTCTTACTACCAAACCAAGTGCACTTAATTCTCGCTTTGCTACTTGGGCAATGTTGCTCTCTCCTTATGACATGGTGTATATACCGCAGAAAGTAGTCAAAGATCAAGCTTTGGCCAATTTTTTAGCCACTCACCCGATAGCAGAAACTTCTAAACTCTATGATTAAATTTTGGATGAAGTATTGGAGTTTAACACCACAACGAAGGAGTCTGTTTGGAGAATATTCTTCGACATAGCATCAAGAACAGGTCCTAAAGGCAACATCAAAGCAGGAGCGGGGGTAGTTTTGATATCCCTTGATAACTTGTCATCCACCGTGCCTATTCGCTTATGGATCCATGTTCTAATAATGTAGCAGAATATAATGATTTACTTATTGGACTCCAGTTAGCTAAACAGCTGGGGGTAGACTATCTGGAAGCTTATGGTGACTCTAAGTTGATAGTTAGTCAAGTCCGAGGAGAATATGAAGTCCGACATGAAGATCTTATTTCGTATTATCAGCAACTCTTGAGATAGCTGCTACCTTCTTCGGATCAATCTGAGCTCCATTCCGTATGATGTCCTTCCAAGATCAATCTAAGCTCCAGTTATCCAGGAGTATCATGAAAAGTATGACAAGTTTAAAGGAGTTAGGCGCATAAAATAAGTTGTTCTTCGGAAGAATCATGCAGTTTTTGCCGCATAACAACAAAAAGCGCATAAACAAGAATGACAACCTCATGTGCCTATGAGCGGTATGACAACAGCCTTCTCTCCGAATCATTTCATCCAATGAGTTGACAACTGAAGACAATGACCATCTGCGGTTACAAGAGTTGGAAGCACTGGATGAAAAATGACTCATGGCTCAATAGCGTATCGAGTTATATCAAACCCGCATTTCTAAAGCCTTTAATAAGAAGGTGAAGGAGCAAATTTTTTAAGTCATAGACCTAGTTCTTTCAGTAAGGAAGCCTATGGTGATGACACACCAAAGCAAAGGAAAATTTGCGGCTAAAGGACCTTTGTTATCGAATCGGTGTATTCGAATGGAGCATACATGCTAGCAAAGCCTAATGGTGATTTACTAATGATGCCTATTAACAACAAGTTTTTGAAGAAATATTATGTCTAAATTGCAATAGACATAGTCACATATTTCCTAGCAAGTCTTGTATAGTGTTTTACATTTTCTTTCTAGAAGTAGGATCGAAATGTAATGCGATATACTCTAGAGGGGGGGAGAATATAGTAGACAGCGGAATATTATCTATTAAAAAATGTTAGTAGCAAGATCACAGAAATATATCACAGATGTGAAAAAGTAAAAGTAAAGAGCAAACACAAACATGACGATGTGTACTGGTCTCCCTCTTGTGTGGACTAATCCAGTCGAGAGAACTCTAGCTCCCGATTGAAATCCACTATGAAAAACTGTAAGTTTTTATACGAAGTCCTTGCAACTTCTACAAACGCGAGCTTTAATCCGAAGCACTCGACCAACTTCAATTGTGAAGTGTCTTACTTCTTATCAAGCCTCTTGATTACAATCACTCTGAACTTCTAGACCATACCGCACTGACAAATTGACTAGAGGATTGTAACTGGCTTGGGATTTAAAAATGAAAGCTTTTGAAGGCTTTGAAAGACCGTAGTAAGCTTAGAGAGAAGATATGAGAAAGTGAATTGGTGTGTTTGAATGGTAGAATTTTTTTCTTTATTTATAGAATTTTTAATGGGAGAATTTCAGACAGAATTCAGACAGAATTCGAACAGAATTCTATGAGAGAATCTCGACATATAGCCGTTACATCCATAACTGCGGGAAAACTGAGTTTAAAAAAGCAACGTTCCACCAACCAAACTCGGGCCGAATTCGGGGCAAATTTGCCCAGAATTCTGCTTGTTCAGAATGGGTGAATTTTGGGTTTGTAACTCAGGTTTTGGACTTTTGAAAAGTTGTCAAGCAGTTAGGAAATGGGTTTTTGGTTTTGGGTTACTTTTTAAAACAAATGGGTATTTTTCAAAACGTTTCTGGGCAGCCTATTTGCCAGTACGACTTGGTTTACATTGTATTCCTAGACTCAATAAAATATGAATAATACATGATAATTGATAATAGAAAATACAGACACAATGATAAACACGACTCCAAGTCTTGAACGGTAGCAGGCCCAAGCTGTAGCAGTTCGTCCAAGTAGCCCTTATATCGAGAAAGGGTTAGATCAATTATTAAAATCCGGTTTGACCATGACCAATGGGCCAATAATCTCTCCCATTTTAATAATTGACAAACCTTGACCGATATAACATCTTGAGCTTGATTCTAGAAAAATATCAAAATGTTTTTGTTCGTTTGTTTGGTACTGTCTCCTCTTGGTACAAATAATCTTAAAAAAGATGTTTGATCATTTTCTTCCCCATTGTCACTTAACAAAATAATTGCAAAGAGAGAAGCTCCCCCCACAATTCATGCATAAGTAACGAACGTTGAAGAAACACAAAGATAATAAAAATAAACATATTTCACAAGCAGTTTATGGATGAAGCAATAGCTAAAAGTTAATGCTAAGCATAATTACATACCAAAAAGAGACGATAAACACTAAAATGAAAATACATAATAATAATAATTAGAATAAGAGTTTGAAAACATCAACACAACATCTAAATCACATATCCAAACTGTTTGAGATGTTGCATAAAAGAAAATAATACTATCTTAGAATGTAGGAACATTTTCAAGAATATATAGTCATAGACAGAGTCTAATAAGATACATCTAGACAAATACAGCAACGTCTAGATCAAGTCCTCATCATCGTCAGCACGATCAACATCAATACCATGTCCTGAAGGACCAGCCCCATAAGTGCCAGCTCCATGAGATGGATATGGAGTCGCACCAGAACCACGATACCAATCATATGTGTTACCGGGCTCGAAGAAATGATGAACCGCCTCATCGTCATAGCGGTAGCCAGAAACAGTAGGATCTCGTGGAAGAGAACTGGCATTCTGACCAGTTTGGGTAAAACGTCGATCCGTAAAAGAGTGCCTGAAACCGACTGGCATCGTGAAACTCTTGTTCCCATAATGTGTCAGTCATAAACGCTCATAAGAAGTTGTGCTCATCCAGCCGAGCATGCCACATATCATCCAAATGTTGATGGAGACCCTCAAATGACGTAGGGTAAGTCTGAGGTGGAGGAGGTGGTGCAGTAGGAGCAGGAGGAACAGAGGCTCTGCGATGAGAGAGCTGAAGATGCTTGGGCTCAGAATCACGAGCACAAGAGGACAAGTCAATCTCAAAGTGCTGGAAGATGATAGGAAGAATCATCGCGTAGAGGAGATTCCTCTTCATCTCGCGAACCTAGCCATCATCTGGATAATCGTCTTAGGGACAGAAAAGGGAATCCCATGACGAATGTGATAGAGAGCAGATATTTCAAGACTAGTTACATCGTCTTTTGAAGTAGATTTTGGTTTTATAGTGGAATAGACAATACGATGTAACTCATAGACGAACAAGTTCAAGTGTATGGCTTTGAACTTGCCGGAACGTACGGGTTTAGGGGCACAAAGTTGAGTCTTGAAATTATTCAAGGTCGTGTCATTTGGAAATTCAAAATTAGTGATATCGACAAGCGGCTCACCTACATTTGGAATTTATAGGACCTTCGCTAAATCGTTATCATTGAATTGAATATCAATGCTTGCGACACGGCTCTTAACAAGATAATCATTATCGGCTAAAGTAAAATTACAGTAAAATAGCCGAATTGCATTAGTGGCAATGGAAAATGAGTGCGTAACAAGGTTGTGCAATTCCAAAGTTTCAAAGTAGGGTTTGTGAGATAGAAAGATCGTCCACTTTATCGGTGCGTCGGGGCAAATGTTACGAATTAAAAAATCTGCATACCATAACAAAGATTGTTCAAGAGTTCAAAGAAAAACTCATTGAACGCCCCGTCGTCCATTTGGACATGCAAAAAGAGAGATCCTTGGATAGGATTCGAAGATGAGGCTTCTTCACAAGCTGTCTTCTTTCTCTTTACGGGATTATGGATTCTAGGCATGATTTCTAATGGAAAATATAAAATTTCTATAAAAATAGAAAATTGAGAAACGAAGAGATAGAAGAGATTATACCTTCTCAAAATTGAGTCAATGGCCGGGACAAAGGGTCGCGACCCCATGAGGGCGAGCTAACTCCAAAAACCCGTCTCAGTTCGGATTGCAGGCTGCAACTCGCCTGCATGAAGCCGGAATTGCTAGTAATCGCTGGTCAGCTATACAGTGGTGAATTCGTTCCCGGGCCTTGTACACACTACCCGTCATACTATGGGAGCTGGCCATGCTCGAAGTCGTTACCCTAACCGCAAGGAGGGGGATGTCGAAGGCGGGGCTAGTGACTGGAGTGAAGTAGTAACAAGGTAGCCGTACTGGAAGGTGCGGCTGGATCACCTCCTTTTCAGGGAGAGCTAATGCTTATGCTTGTTGGGTATTTTGGTTTGACATTGTGGAAGAGGAGGAGATTCTATGCTCGAATTCAAAGTTTGGAAGCAAAACTCCAAAAGAGTAGGGAGGAATCAAAAATGAAAAAAAACTAGGGTTTTGGGTGATGTTCGTGGCTACTGGTTCTGTTTGGAGGAGGAGGAAGATGAAAAGAAAAGTGAGTCATTCAATTCTGTTTTAAAATACCCAATGCCAGCCGAGTTCGGGCCGAATTCGGACCGAGTTCCCTAGAACTCTGCTGAGGTATTTTTCACAAAAAATGTTACTTTTTATATTCATCATTCTTTTTCAATTATTTGATTCCAAGATTAGTAATCTTAAATTTTAATTAATATAATTAAAATTATTTTACGAATTAGATTTCGTTATGAATTGACTATCTCAGATTAGCTGTAGGGGTACAGTCCCAGCTAATGGAGGTTCACAGGAGAATGCTTAAATGCCGTTTTGCTTTAGCCGTAGCCGTGGTGACAGACAGACCCTTTATAGGCTTGTCTCAAAAACAGTTTTTGCATATTGAAAAATAATTAATAAGATAAAATTAATTAATATTATTGACATCTAAAATTCATAATTCTCGACGTAAATAATTGAATCAATCTTCCGCTAAAGGTTTTGTAAAGATGCCAGCCAATTGTTTCTCTGTGTCTACGTATTCTAGATTTATGTCTCCATTTGCTTGACAGTCTCTAAGAAAATGGTGTCGAATCTCAATATGCTTAGTACGAGAGTGACATACAGGCTTCTTAGTCAAGTTGATAGTGCTAATGTTGTCACAAAAAATAGGTATGTGTGTGTAGTCTAAACCAAAGTCTTCTAAGGTTTGCTTCATCCATAAAATTTGGGCACAACAATGTCCTGCGGCGATGTACTCAGCCTCAGTAGTCGATAATACGACAAAATTTTACTTTTTGCTAAGCCAAGAGACTAGAGCCTTACCTAGAAAATGATATGTGCCGCTAGTACTTTTTCTATCCACTTTGCATCGAACAAAATCATCATCCGAATAACCGGTTAGGTCAAAGGACGTGGTCTTGGGATACCATAAGCCAACAGAAGAAGTGCCTTTAAGGTATCGGAAGATACGTTTAACTACGCATAGGTGTGAATCCTTAGGGTTAGTTTGAAATCTTACACACAAGCAAACACTAAACATTATATCAGGGCGACTAGCAGTTAAATAAAGTAAACTACCAATCATACCTTGATACTTACTTATGTCGACAGGTTTGCCTTGTTCATCTATATCGAGCATGGTTGAAGTTGCTGTTGGAGTGCCAAGAGGTTTGACGGATTCCAGATCGAACTTCTTTAGCAAATCTATTGTGTACTTGGCTTGATTGATGAACGTCCCATTGTTGGTTTGTTTGATTTGTAGTCCAAGGAAGAATTTGAGTTCTTCCATCATGCTCATCTCAAACTCATTCTGCATACACTTGGAGAATTCTTGACAGAGAGATTCATTAGTAGATCCAAAGATAATATTATTAAAATAAATTTGAATTAAAAGTAGATTTCTATTAAAATAATTTATAAAAAGTGTAGTGTCAACCTTGTCTTTTGAAAATCTATTATCAAGTAGAATAGAGGTCAGACGGTCATACCAAGCACAAGGGGCTTGTTTCAAATCGTATAGGGCTTTCTTCAACTTGAATACATAATCAGGGTTTTTGAAATAAGTGAAATCAAGTTGAGCTACATAAACTTCTTCTTTTATAAAACCGTTAAGAAATGCGCTCTTTATATCCATTTGAAAAAGTTTGAAATTATGATAACATGCAAATGCATATAACTTGCGAATGGATTCTAATCTCGCAACTGGGGCATAGTTTTCATCATAGTCAATACCTTCCTCTTGGTTGTATCCTTGAGCTACGAGTCGAGCCTTGTTACGAGTGACTAAATCATTCTCATTTAATTTATTACGGAATACCATGTGGGTGCCAATGATCGGACGATTAATGGGCTTGGGAACAAGTTCCCAAACTTGATTTCGTTCAAATTGGTTTAATTCCGCTTGCATAGCATCTAACCAATAGTTATCATTACATGCTTCTTCAATAGTCTTAGGTTCTAATTATGAAATAAAAGCAACACAAGAAGCTATATCTCTGGTAGAGGAACGAGAACTTACGCCCTAGGTGATCTCCCCTATTACCAAGTCCTTGGGGGTGGTTAGCCATAAACTTCATCCTTTTTGGAAGATTCTCAAGTTAGCTGGTTCCGGTTTTCGGTTTTGTAGATGCCTTGTTTGGCGTACTGATGTCTTCATCATCATCATCGTTGATCATTTGTTGATTTAGTTCGTCGAAGGTGACGTTCATTGATTCTTCGATGATCATTGTACTTTTGTTGAAGACTCGGTACCCTTTGCTTTTGGCTGCATAACCTAAAAAGATACCCTCATCAGCCTTTTCGTCAAATTTACCCAGATTATCTTTAGTATTAAGAATAAATATTTACAACCAAAGATTTTGAAATAAGAAACTGTGGGTGTTCTATCAAACCATAACTAATAGGGAGTCTTCTTCGATTTACGTCGAATTCGAAACCTATTGAGAACATAACAAGCTGTATTGGCAGCTTCTGCCTATAAATATTTGGGTAGACTAAACTGGTTTAACATTACCATTTCAGATAGAGTTCTGTTCTTACGTTCCACAACTCTATTTTTTTATGGAGTCCTAAGGCAGGAGAACTCATGCAAATATCCATGTGTGTCACAAAATTCCTCAAATGCTGCATTCTCGAATTCGCCGTCATTATCACTTCGAATACTAGTGATCATGAATCCTTTCTCATTTTGGACTTTGTTGCAAAATTTGACGAATTCATATAATACATCATTCTTGTGTACGAAAAAGTATACCACGTGTATCTAGAGAAGTCATCTACTATTACAAATGCATATAACTTTACCACCTAGGCTAGCAATTCTACTAGGCCAAAATAAATCCATATGCAGTAATTGTAGAGGTCTAGTGGTACTTACAGCGTTTTTGGACTTAAAGGTGGATCTGGTAGCTTTGTTCTTTCCACATTCACTATATACCGTATCCTTCTTGAAAACAATGTCTGGTAAGCCTCGTACCAGTTTCTTCGTGGATAATCTTGAAATTGTGTCCATGTTCACATAACCGAGTCTCATGTGCCATAGTTGACTCTCATTATTCTTTGCTAGTAAGCATCTACCTACTTTGTTAGCATCTTCCAACAAATAGAAAATATATATGTTGTCTTTCCTAATACCTTCAAAGATAGTACTACCAGTTGAGCTATCAATTATAGTACATTTGTCTTTAATAAAGTTAATACTATAACCATGGTCAGCTAAATGGCTTATGCTGAGTAGGTTATCTTTTAACTCGGTTACTAGACAGACATCTTTAATCACAGGGTAGGAAGCCTTACCAATGTTGCTGATACCTACTATATACCCTTTAAAGTTATTACCCAAGGAGACGTATCCTTCTTTCTTTTTCGACAGTGTTGCGAATAGAGAAGCATCACCGGTCATGTTCCGTGAGCAACCGTTGTCGAGGATCCACTTGCTTCTAGCATGAGTAGGGTATTCCACCTATAAAAAGGTTTGCAGATGAAACTTTTGGTACCCATTTTTATAGGGTCCGGATATTTTAGTCATTGGTATCTATGCACATATATTCAAATTAACTAACTTTCTTACTCTACATACATGAGAGATATGACCAATGGTGCCACAATAGTGACATCTAGCATGATGAGTGATAGGTGTAGTGTGTTGTGCATAATTGGTAGGTCTTGGTGTTCTAGTTGGATACTTGTAGTAGAATGCATGTCAGTTTGTCTTCTTAGGCAAAGGTTTGGTTGTGTTTGGTCTGATAGTATTGGGTTTGACTGTATTCTAATGTTTCGGTAATTGACACGTGTTAGGGTAGGAAGCAGCAACTTTATGTTATTTTTCTAACCTAATTTTTAACTTTTTGGAGGTGTCATAAAGTGTGTTATAGTCAGCTGTGAGTGCATCATTTCTGACTAGTGCACAATGATGGCTCTTCTTCTTTTTGAGTAAATCTTTCTCAAGTTTAGCAATGGTCTTATCTTTTTTTCGGATTGACGTGTAGTCTCGTGTAGTTGCAATTTGATATAAGAAAGCTCACCATTCTCACTAGGGTTTACACTATGTCTAACCTCAGCTAGTAAGTCGGTAAGTCTTTCTATTTCACCTTTGTACTCTTTGAGTACCTTCTTAGAGTTTTGGTATTTGCTAAGCAGCTTTATGTGGTCATCTAAGTGGTCACTAAAAGCTTCACCTAACTGTTCAAAGGTAAAATCATCATATATATCAAACAGAGGGTTTGAGTTTACCTGATCATATGCTATCAAGCATACATTTGCAGCGTCGTCCGATGGTTCATCTTCTGAGTCACTAGCGTCACTTTCATGTCAGATGCTTGTGTTGGCATATCTTCTGGAAGTAGATTTCTTCAAGTAACTCTTTTCATATTTATTGTCCTTCTTGGTTGACGATGATATTGTCGGACCGTCCTTCTTGATGTATCCTTTCTTCTTGCAACCATAGCATATTGGATCTTCTTTATTGTTGTTGTTGTTGCTATTATGTTCCTTTGTTCTTCGGTTGAATCTCATGAACTTTTTGAATTTCTTCACTAGGAGAGCTTGATCCTCAGTGTTGGAATTACTGTCGTCAGAATCTTCTTCGACAGTACTTCGGTGTTGAGCTTTAAGGCGATTGCTTTCTCCATTGGTGCAGTGTCTTCAAAGTCTTGAAGTTCCAGCTCGTGAGTAAGTAGCTTTCCCATGAACGTTTCAAGAGACATGGTAGTGAGGTCATTTCCTTCAATGATTGTTGTAGCCTTCGGAATCCAGTTCTTTGTGAGGGCTCGCAGCAGCTTGCGTATCTACTCATGATTATTGTATTCCTTGCCTAGGAAGGATAAATGATTTATAATATCCAGAAATCTTGTGAGCACTTGTGTAACTGATTCGTTTGGCTTCATCTTGAATGCCCCATATTCTTGAGTAAGTCTACTGATGTTAGACTCCTTAACTTGCGTCATGCTTTCATGAGTAACTTCGAGAAGTTTCCATACTTTATTGGATGTTGTGCATGTAGACACCCTGTTGAATTCAGTCCTTTCTAAAGTACAAAATAAAGTATTAATAGCACGTGTGTCAAGATTGGCCTCTTTTTTTTCAAGTCAGTATACTTGTCATGTGTTTTTTCAACCAAATTTCCATCATTAAGAACACGGGAAGGCTTTTTATAGCCATCAACTACAATGAACCATAGGTCAAAATCTAGAAATTTCAAAAAGAAACTCATACGTGTTTTCCAGTAAGTGTATTTAGTACCATCAAACAGTGGGGGTCTGTTTGTGGCTTGGCCTTCACTTGTGAATTTCACAGTTACCATATGTGATATAGTGATCTATATAACAACAGTTATATATAGAGAAAATAATAGCTACCTCACTTTATCTGTAAAATCCGCTCTGATACCAATTGTAGGATCAAAATGTAAAGCGATATACTTCAGAGGGGGTGAATAGAATAGGCAGTAGAATATTATCTATTAAAAATATTAGTAGCAAGATCACAAAAATATATCACAGATATGAAAAAATAAAAGTAAAGTGCAAAGAGAAAACACAAACACGACGATGTATACTGGTCTCCCTCTTGTGAGGACTAATCCAGTCGAGAGAACACTAGCTCCCGGTTGAAATCTACTATGGAAAATTGTAAGTTTTCATATGAAGTCCTTGCAACTTCTACAAACGCGAGCTTTGATCCGAAGCACTCGACCAACTTCAATTGTGAAGTGTCTTACTTCTTATCAAGCCTCTTGATTACAATCACTCTGAACGTCTAGACCATACCACACTGGCAAATTGACTAGAGGATTGTAACTAGCTTGGGATTTGAAAATGAAAGCTTTAGAAGGCTTTGGAAGACCGAAGTAAGCTTAGAGAGAAGATATGAGAAAGTGAATTGGTGTGTTGGAATGGTAGAAAATTTTCTCTATTTATAGGATTTCCAAAGGAAGAATTCGGGCAGAATTCGGACATAATTCAAACAGAATTCTATGAGAGAATCTCAGCTTATAGCTGTTGCATCCGTAACTGCAGGAAGACTGAGTTTAAAAAGCAACGTTCCACCAACCAAACTCGGGCCGAATTCGGGACGAATTAGCCCAGAATTCTTCTGGTTCAGAATGGGTGAATTTTGGGTTTGTAACTCAGGTTTTGGACTTTTTAAAAATTGTCAAGCAGTTAGGAAATGGTGTTTAGTTTTTGGGATAGTTTTCAAAACAAATGAGTATTTTTTAAAACGTTTCTGGGTAGCCTATTTGCCAGTACGACTCGATTTATATTGTATTCCTAGATTCAATAAAATATGAAAAATACATTGATAATTGATAATAAAAAATATAGACGCAATGACAAACATGGCTCCAAGTCTGAAACGGTAGCAGGCACAAGCTGTAGCAGTTCGTCCAAGTAGCCCTTATATTGAGACAAGGTTAGATCAATTATTAAAATCCGGTTCGACCATGACCAATGGGCCAACAGGAATATCTTACACTTCGAACCATTATTTTTTATCCCAGAGGTTCAGGATGAATTACAAATAATTGATCCTCAAAAGTTTTTTAGTGGAATACCTTCAATTCTTACAAAACTTTCTTGTAAGAAATTACTAAACAATTTCTCCAATTTTATTAGAAATGGTCGTTAAAGTCAAGCTGCTTTAAAGACATCTTATTTCCAATTCCCCAGTTGGAATGGAAATAGTCTATTTATCAAAAAAAAAATATATCTATGTCCATATTACTTATGAATTATTCTTTGACATCTACTTTCTATAGAGTTTCATAAATTTGCCAACTTCATATTATCTCTGAGCAAATTCACCCTCAAAGAATATTCATGTTCATATTACCTCTAAAATATTCCATAGTCTCGACTCTCTCTATAGAATTCTATAAATTTTCCAAGTCCATATTACCTCTGAGTAAATTTATTCAGAAAAAAAACCTATCAAGTCCTTATTACCTTTGATATAGTTCCTGATCATATCTTACTACTTGCACGTAGTCGAGTGCGCCATAAGTAATAAGTCCAAAAAAATATACTTGTCATGTCCATAATACCTCTGACAAAGTGCCTTGCTCTATTATCTGTACCTAATATGCTATGCCAAGGATAATAGGTCCACTTAAATATCTATCATATCCATAATACCTCTGATAGTGTCAATTTCATAGTCTATTATCTATACTCAGATCTAGTATGTCACAGATAATAGCTCCATAATAAACATGATATTTTCTACGTCTATATTACCTCTAGAGAAACATCAGACTTCAAATATCCTCAACAAAATAGAAAGTATCATTTATTATCAAAATTAAAATGAAATACAATAATAGACTTTCATTTTCATTCAAAACAAAGAAGAAGAGAAGTTACAAAGCTTTAAAAAAGGTCAGGCATTTTACAAAGCTCTACAATCTTCTTCTTCAAAGTGTCTATTTCGGATTGCTTCCGATCGATCACCCGACGTCTAGCTTCAGCTTGCCTTGAAACGTCATCTCAGAAGGGTGTCAACTCAGCACGTTTTCCTTCTAGAGTGATAAGTTCAAGGTCAAGCCTTTCAATAGTATTTCTAACATCGTTAGATTGAGCAGCAAAGACTTTTTTCTTTTAAGTGGTCTCAGACAGGTCTCTTCTACAACATAAGCATCTTGAAGGGCTTTGATTTCTTCAGTAATCTCAGTCATGTGCTTGATGTGCTCTTCCTATTGAGAAGCATATTTGATCGAAGAGGTGGAGAGAAATTCATGCTCTTCACGCTTTAGCCATTTGTTCCTTAAGGGCCCTTTCCTGGTTTATCAATACGACCTCTTCTTTATGAATGGTGTCATTCAGTTTCTTAAGCTCATCAGACACAATCACCAAGAGGTCACGACGGTTGGTTAAACCAAGATTTATCACAAAGTTCTCCAGTTTGTCAAGTAGTATGTTCAAGTCCCCGACTATAGTCTTATGTCCAGGGATAGCTTCAAGAGCTTGGATCATGCAAGTAGCCGGCATCTTGATCTGGGTAAAAGGAATGTTCCTCTCTATAATTCCTTGGATCCCATTTCCCAAGAGAAAGTAAATTTCTGTACAAAATTTTGGCCATACCCTCTAGATGGGCCCTGCCATTGGCGTTATTGGCACAACAGTTATTTGAGTCTCCACTACGGATGAAAGGGAAAGAGCTTCCCAAACAGCAGTCATGTAAAAAAAAGATTGTTATATTGGAAATAAGAGAAACAAAAATCAAATATGTTTGAAAAATTCAATACCTTTAGCTCGATCTTCAGGCGTAGTTAAACTTACGGCGGATGGCTCTTCTATTATTCTTGACTTTGCTCCTTCGATCATCTTCTGATCTGATTCGGGGTAGGAAGATTGTTCCCGATGTGATTTGACGGGAAGAGTCTTAGGTTCCTTTACTGATTGTCTAGGAGTATGGTCTTTATGGAGAGAACTGAATTTGGGTAACAACGAAGTCCCAATGGTTGCGAAGGTACTTTTAGCAAAGGGAGACTTTGAAGCTTGTACTTTATTTTGTGGTTCATCCCCGTGACCACTTCTCATAGGTACTATTGTAGAAGACTCACCTGGCATTTGTAGATTGGCCTCAGCCTCATTCAGATTGCCCAAGTAATATTCTTAAAGGCAGAGCCACTTTTATCAATCATATCTTTGGGTTCAAGTGCCACATGAGATTGTTTGTCATCATCATCATCCCAGTCATCCGATGATTGATTTTATTGGACAACCTTGGAAGTTTTTGTTTCGCTGCCTGGTAATTTTGTAGCGGTTTTGGAAGATGTTCCAGTAAGTGAACCTGCAACATCTATACTCTCACTGGTTTGTTGCAAGGCAGTTCTGTGGAAAGATCTTATTAGGGATATCATTTCAGATGGTCTGAAGGGGGCTCAATCGGTGGGATAAAAGTGATTGATAATATCGCCTCCATCCTACCATCCAAATCTGGGTCCACCTCAGGAGAAGGACAACGACTCTTTTCCGGTTCCTTCACAGTTGTTAGCTTGTGAACAACCTTTTTCGGAATACCAGTTTTTGTTTTAACTAGCTCGTCGGTCGCTTTGGCTTTCTTAGAAGGAGGAGAGGCCTTGGGGACAAATCTCCGTCTCCTTTTATCCTTACAAGTATGTTTTGGTCGCTCATCAGAGAAACTCTCTGTCTCGGGCTCTGCAATTGGTGCCTTTCCTATATGATATCTCTTCCTTGGAAAGCTATTTCTCGAGCCTATCTGAGATCATGGGCGGATGCTTTTAGTTTGGTCCCCTATAAGAAGCTCAACTCTTGATCATAATTGGCCGGAGGAGAATTTATGGTACAATAGAATTTTTCGGCGGCATACATGATGTGTGCTTCTTTACTTTTCTCCGGCATGGTAAAAGAGGTATTGGTCACACCCACGTTGTAGTACTGCCATGCTCGGATACCATCAAGCAAGCTGCCTTCGTACTGGAGGTAGGGGCTAGCGTTTTCCCAGCCATTGGTTGTAGCCAAATTGTCTAGCAAAACGGCTAGGCAAATATGGTTCTAAATAAATATCCTTCTGCCTCCACATCATCAGATGTGAAGGATGGATGGACTGGAGCCAGTGGAATGCTCCTTCTGATTAAGTGGAGAAAAAGGTCTATTTCGGTGTCTTTTAGTCCACTGCCATCTTCGCTGCCCAAAATTTTTGGAAATATCTTAAAGAAGTCATAGGTTTTTAAATATCCGACTACTCTTCTACAAGATACAATTTTATTGAAATTCCAAGTCCTGCCTTTATAGTGCATGAGGATGCCATCTCCTAGTAAAGTATTTGATTCTAGCCCCGGATGCATCAATTTGGGACAATGTAGAATTAACCAACACAGTAGATAGTGGAATGGCAGTTTCGTTCTTGTAAATTCTTTTTCTCTTGGACTGTGTATTGTTTTAAGTACAAAATTATGCAGTCCTTCTTGAATGCTACATAGCATGGCTGGGAGTATGTCCAGTTTGTAACCAAATACCAGCTTCACTGCTGGGAGAATGTGGTTCTGATTTAATCTCTCAATGGCTCCTGCACCTCTAGAGACTAGCAGTTTCTTAGCTATGCCATCAAGTATCCTGCTACAACCGCTTTATCAGATAAAGGGTGAAGTATTTGATAGAACTAATGATAGGCTGGAGGACTATCGTCATTTCCTCTTAAGTTCTTCTCATCAAGGTCCTTCATCAAGGCTTTGATTTCGGTATCTGTCATTATGGGACATGTCATAAAATTCTCTTCTTTGGAATTTGCAACAGATTCTCTGAAAATATAGTTTATCCAATGTTTGGTATGAGGAATTGGGCCCTCAGTCCTTCCCGATCTATATATTCTGTAGCAAATGTGATGATCCAACAACAATTCTTTGTATACATTTGCCATATCTTGATTGGTCTTCTCCATGGCGGCCAATTCCTCCTTTGTCGGAGGGTACTCTTTATACGGCTCACTAGCCCACGAGAGTTTGGAGATCACATGCATCTCGTGAAGGGCTAAACCCATTTCACCGGTGGGTGTAAAGAATGTACCAATATTACAATTGTATATTTCCGTGAGGGCAACAAACATGTGCTTGTTCATCTACAGTCCGTGACAAGTGGACCTGACGGCACAATACAGGTCGCATTCTTTCAGGATGTCTTGATAGTTGGCCATAAACCACTCTGACACCTTGCCCCATAAACTGTCATTATGGTCCAGTTTAGCAACCTCAAAGCACCAATAGGATAAGACAAGTTTTTCGTAATTAATTTGTTAATAAGAGTTGCAGCAGAGTATCCCAGAACATCGGATCCTATGTCACTCTTGATGGCTCCATGCAGTAAACCCAGTTGAGTGAATGAAACGGCTCTCCTCTAACATTCAAAAGTATCTTGTTTTATGTCGCCGTATCGATGAATGATGTGTCCAGCAAGACACCAGCTTGTGTGGAGGTAATCAAATATTCCATCTTTCTTGGAAAAGCGACTAGAGAAAAAGTCTTTAAAGGGAAATAACGTTCTGCAGATGGTACAAACATCTTACGGTTGTTTAAAACAATTAACCAAGTATATTTGTCTCTTTTTTTAGTTTTGATAGTGTCACTCCATGTTAAAGACAAGGCGGCACCAAATAGAAACTCTGGCCTTAAGAACTTTTTGGTGTTTTGGACAGAATCATTGTTGTTCATAATCTGCTCCAGAAAGCTCTTAGTTTGACCAATAATCATCTTTTGTCTCAAGGAAGGTTGATCCATGTTTATCTGGGCTGCCATGAAAGCTACTTGATCAGAGTAGTTTGTGCTTAGTAGTCCCTCTGGTGCATCCAAGTAGGACTCTCCAAGCGCGTTGACTGGAAATTGGACTGCAAAGTAGAAAAAAAGATCAGCTAAATGATTTAGTCAAATTTTGCATCTTGGTCATGATGACAAAAATAGGCGCATAGAAGTTCATGCGCGTAGTCTTTACTGTCATCAAGACTGGAATTTTTATGACGCATAATGCAAGGAGCGCGTAAGTGCAGATTACATTCATGCAGCTACTTACAGAAGCGCATAGTCAAAAATGAGCATTTTTTGTTGAAGCTTCACAGCAACAACTATGCATGTAATGGAGATTTTGTCTAAAGATTTTAGAGTTGAGTTTTCTCACTCATACGTTAAGACTTATAGGCGCATAGCCTTATGGATTTTGGTTTGCAAACAGCAAAGGAAAATGTACAAGGGTTTTAAAATTAGGGTTTTACCCTCGATCGACGGCTAAACTCCGACAGGGACAGTCTCAGTTGAGTTATCAACCGACTTCCCCTTGCTTTTGCTTGTTGATGTTGCCTTGGACGAAGCTTCGGGAGCCATTTGTTTTGAAGTTCTCAGTGGAACGATGGAAGAAGAAGAAGTTATTTTGTTAGAAAAAATAGAAATTTTTGGGTGAAAGTAAAGTTTTTTTTATCTTTCTTCAAGTATATTTATATACTGTTCCGCATAGGAGTATATAGCTCTTGGAATCCCGAGTCATTCGGATGAATCATACTAAACTCCTCGATTCTCGTGCCAAACGATGGCTATGTTAATGGCACATAATCCAAAGAGGATTTAGAAAGATTAACAGTTGTCTCAGTCAGAGTTGTGATCTTATGCGTCTTAGTTGGAATTGCAATCTTATGCATCTCAGTTATAGTTACAATTTATGCATCTAAGTTAGTTTGAATGTTCCATGCTCAAGTTGACAGTGAAACTCATGTGTCTATCTAATGGCAAATTTTATATATCTCAAAATATTTCTAAGTCTTATGTGATAGAGTTTATTTGTGACTATGCGACAGTTGTCTACTTAAGTAAGTTATGCGACAGTTTGGAGACAGTAATTCTTCAAAGATAAGCCAGATCCCACACAAGTAGAAAATTGCAAGCAAGTGAAAGAACATTGAAGATAAGACAAAATTTTATTTCAAAATCATGATTACATATGATGGAGATCTATTACATTCTGGATTTTTATCTCCAAGTCATGGTGATGGCTGATGGAGATCTATTACATTCAGGATCTTCTCCATTAACCTGTCTCTCAGTGCAAACCGTAATATATGGAAAATATTGCATTGAAAAAGACAACTGTAGAGAGGGAGACTGTTACATATAGTCTAGTGCCAATATTCTCACAACCTCATAAGGTTGGTGGTAGGAATACAACACTGAATGGGCCCCTCAAAAGGTGCTCAACCCCAGACCCACACTTTACATCTACAAGTGTGGGTCACCCTCTGCAGTATCAGGCAGTATACATAGGCAAGAGAATACAAAACTGGGCCTACATTAAGCCCATGTACTCCCGCCACCTGCCAACACTGTCCGTCACTGACATTGTTTTGATTGGGACTCAAACCCAATCTTGTCAGGAATGCCACGGCAGTGAAACTAGCCAGTTGCAAGCCTCGTTAGATAGGAACATTCAGCTAGCTGGGTTTAAAGACCGCCAAGGTTCTTCACGTAATGTGTTTGATCATGTCGAAGAAAATATGTTATGATGTCCTTCCAAGCTCTATCTGAGCTCCAATCATCCAAGGAGTATCCTGAAAAGTATGACAAGTTCAAAGGAGTTAGGCCCATGAAATCGGTTGTTTTTCTGAAGAATCATGCAGTTTTATTCTTTGTCGCATAACAGCAAAAGGCACACAAACAAGCATAATAGCCTTATGCGCCTATGTGCTATATGACAAAAGTATTTTCTAGCAACACATTTCTCTGATGAAGTTTAGTGACAACTCCATCTATGTATGTGATGGAATTTCTTACTAACAGTACATTTACTGAAGTTTTGCAACTACAACTATGTACTCTAGTGATGTGTCGTGCTCAGACAGAATCAAATTGAAGTTTTCTTCCATGAACTAGATGAAAAGAAGTGATTGGGGGAAATAAAGAGGGGAAGCGATGAAGAACACTTCAAGAAATGTTACCTTCTGAAGTTCGATCTTTTTTTCAACTTCTAGCATAACCAAAAAGTAATGCTCTTGGCAAAATAACGCTTAATCCTCTCGCAAGTTTGCATGAGTTGGTTGGAAATCGAACATGCAAATACATGACGAAAAGTAGTGATGACAAGTTCTGCCAAGACATCCCCTATTTATAAGGGTGGAAAGTCACATGAGCGCATAAAACTACAGTATGCAGTAATACATTATGTGACATAATTTCTGATGAAGAGATCAAAACAACATTAACTGTTACATGATTTTCGGTTCCTGAAATCCCAAGAGACAGTTGACTTAGCCTCGATCCAAGTGATTGTGAGAAACGGCCGCCACAAATTTTGAAAATGATTCAAATTTCAAAGGATAAAGTCAAAAACAACGATAGCATGGCAAGTGATCTTATGCGTTTAGGCTTTATGCGACAAAGTTCCCTCTCTGCTTCTTTCAAAGTATGTCAAAACTTGTTAAATTTTTAAAACTTTGAAGGGGGTCTTGTAGAATCATGAAAAATACAACAGATGGGCACATAAACGTTATGCGTCTAAATGTGAAAAGTCTGAAACAGTCCATGAAGCCTATGAGTCTTGAAGATTGAGAATGCTAGTCTTTTATTCGCATAGTCAGAGAGGAGTCAGAAGGACGCATGGTCTATTTTGATGTATGACTTTTATTCTCCTAGAAACAATAATGAACCTTGGGCAGTATGTAGTGCACAGACTCTGAAGGAGGTGTCAGTTATTACGTCACTATCATTATTTTTCTACAGCTGTGCAAAAGCAGTCTTATGTAGCTACTTCCAAGATATTGTTAACATTTATTTACAGTATGCAGTCAGATGCCATACGTCTAAAGCTATTTTGACGCATAGCCAATCCATAGTGAAGAGATCGTGTGTTAACATGGCAGTATTTTGTGCAACATGTCTCAAGCCACGTGGCGAGCTATACGTGATTCTCGAACACGTTCACTCCCCCCCCACTAACTCCTAAGGCTTACGTGCATATTCATTTTTATGTGCCTCTGAGACAGAATATTATGTATTCTCTGCCCATGTGCGCATAGTTGTTCTTCTCTCAGAGAAAAAAAATCTATAAATAGATGACAGTGTCTTCCTCGCCCAGATATACACAGAGAGATTACGTATGTTGCATCTTTGCTAAGAACTTTTAGAGAACTTTCAGTGATAGAGTTCTCTTTGTTGTCAAAAGTTCGTCAGTGAACAAGCTTCATCAACCTTCGCTTCGGATCGTCAACGGAGTAAAGAAGTTAAAGTAGACTTAACATCCATCGCCCAATCCTAGGATCTATTGTACTTGAAATTCCTATGAAGCATTCTTGTTGTACTTTTTCTTTTGTCACTCCCGTTTCCCGTTATACGTATTTTCCAGGATACGTATACAGATTTCTAACAATTGTCAGGTGGCCCGTATTTTTACTTATCTTGCTTAGCTTAGCCTTGGTTTAAATCTTAACTTGATTGGTTCAACTTGGTTCATCATGACTTGGCTTGGCTTGGTTTGGTTTGGTTTATTTTGGGTTAAGATGGGAGGGGTTGCTATATAAGTCAACTTCTTCTTTCTCCTCCATTATTTGCATTTACTTCTTCATCTTCTTCATCTACTCCTCCCACCTACCAAGCCTAGGCAAGTACAACTTGTTTCAGGATGGATCTCAAGTTTTATTGTTCCATTCTCTTCCTTACTTGATTCTAAGCCTCTTTCGAACTTGACAATTTTAGATTTGATGGATGGATCTTGTAGATCTAAGTTTATAACTTTTCGGTTTTTCTTAGTTTTGATCTCTAAAACTTGGTTATTTTCAAAATCTAATAGTTCCATGTTGTAGGGAATTCAATTATACCCAATTTTGACTTTTGATCCGCTTGATTTTGACTTCGTATGAGAAAGTTATGCCATTTTTGAGTTCATGGGTTCCCCACACCTTTTGGTGATGTCGGGACGATGAACAGTGCCGCGCGCAGTGTCTTCATTGTCGCGCGCCCGCGCGTCGCGCTTGCGTGCAACGTGGGCCGTGGGCAATTTTGTTCGCGCGCAATGCTTGCGCGCCGCGCGCCCGAGCACTTCTCTGCCGCGCGCCCACCCGCCGAGCTTGCCCGCAACGTGCGCCGTGGGCGATTTTGCCCGCGTGTAATACGCAACTTGCGCGCCGCGCGCCTGTGCACTTCCTTGCCGCGCGCCGCGCGCCGCGCGTCGCGCGCAACGTGCGCCGTGGGCGATTTTGCCCGCACAATACGAAACTTGTGCGGCCGTACGCCCGTGCGGTTTTCTGTCGCGCAATGTGCGCCGTGCTTGCGCGCAACGTGCACCGTGGGCGATTTTGCCCGCACAACTTGTGCGCAGGTTACTCCAAATGACTGTTTTTGCCCGTTTGGGCTATTTTGTAGCTAAAATCTTGAAAAACTCAAAACATGAAAGTTGTAGATCTTTTCCTTGGCTTCAACAATATGTTATTAGTTATTTTATGCAAGTTTCTCTCAATCATGATATTGTAAGGATAGAACACGATAGTGGCCTGTTAAGGCGCACTCTTAACAAGTATCAAGTAACATGATAATTCTTGATAGTGACCCGTCGTGGTGCACTCTTGACAAGTAACTTGACATGATAATTCTTGATGGTGGTCCGTTGTGACGCACTCTTGACTTGATAAAGTAACCTATCATGATAATCTCGATATGTCTTGCTAAGTAAATCTTGTCTTGACACCGTGGGTGTTTGTGCTTGTATAATCTACATGTCTCGTCTTGCATCATGTTTAGGATATGAATTCCTGATTCCCACGGCCAGGGATTCATACTGAATCTGACTAGGATAATGACTAGAGTGATCAAGTAGTTCATGAAGAGATTTCCCAGCTACAGGCAGTCCCGTTATCTGGGCGCTTTAATTGGACATGTAGCTTGCCGTCGAGTAGGGCACATTTCCAGCACACTGTCATGTGTTGCACCTCTAAGGCACCTAATCCAACTCTCTCAACTTGTGACCAGATAACCTGGATTAAGACTGCAGGGCTTGTGGCTGTTGGAACATCTCGATGTATCTTGTTAGTAACTAAGCTTGTGATAACCCTAGTTAGTTAAAGTATCAAGCCGTACTATTTGCTTGGTCGTGAATGATGGATGGAGTCCTATCTTGTCTAGTCTTGCCTAGATCCAGTACATGGCTATCTCAGGACATGCTTGTTTATGCTTTACTTTATCGATAATTGGTTAGAGACTAAGTTCTGTTCAGGTGAAGGGTTACAACCCCGGTCCTTGTTTGGTTTACAGGTTGTAACCTGGTTACCGGAATAGTCCGTTAGTCATCTTATCGTTTATCACCCTGCTTTCTCTAACTCATGTCTTTCTTTATCCTTTATGTATCATATGCTAATATGCTGGTTTTAGTTCTTAAGTGAAGCCTCCCTTGTGGCTCTTGCTCTTTCTGGGGTCTGACCCAGCTGGTTTTGTATGGCCAGATTTCGGAGTAGCTCCCGAGGATCTCCCTGTCTTCCATCCAGATGGTGACCACTAGGCGCAACCCTGGCAACGAGTGGGTTCTTATTTTGCTCTCCCACTCCCTTGTAAAAATATTCTTTTGAGGCGTTTAGCCGTCGAGCAACTGTTAGCTCGTTTGCAACTTTACTTACTGTCTGCCTACGGGCTGTAACATGATTGACAAATCGTAGGGTTGATCATGTATGACTGAAACTCTTACTAGTCTTCACATTTTGTATGACTAGCTTCATGATCATCTGAATATGTGATGTTTGGGATACCTTACTTTGTATGTCTGATGATCTAACATCTTATAACATTTACTTAGTTGCTTGAGATTGAGACACTAGGCTTGTTCATGACCATAAGAGACTGTTGGCTTGTAGATAAACCCTCATGCATCTAGACAGCCGTGACCGTATATCAAGGTAGATTATACTTTAATGTACGTAGCTAGTTGTGTCTGTCCCCCGCTCTCCAGTATTCTGGTTCTGGGGCATGACACGGTTTAAGTGGTGGTCCAGCAGGTCTTGTAAATCAAGATGTGCGAGGGTTTCACTGAATAGATGTCTCAATCAGCACTCGCCCTTGATCTCTACTCGTGTCTTCTAATCATTCCGAAATCTTGACCTGATCACATGTTTATATCATCGATCTATCATGGTCCTTCCTTATTGTTCCTCATGTCGTTTCTTCATAGGCATTGCTTCTGGTCCTACCGATCGGCAAGGCGGAGCACCTCCAGTGGACCAACAGCAACCTGGAGACCAAGCCTAGCACTCTGGAGCGGCCTTCCGAGTCATGCATTCCGAGAATCCAGAGCCCCCAGTTCAACTCGTCCAGCCTGCAGAGCCTGATAATGGAAGCCTGGTGGGTCTCATCAGGAAATTGCTTGCATCTTAAGATCGTCGGGGCAATGCCCTGCACCAGACAGTACAAGATGCCATGGACAGAGCTGGTTACCAAGGGAACAACGTGGCCAACAGCTTCAAGCGTCTGAACCCTCCTTTCTTTGACAGCTCTGAAGATGCTATTGCTGCTGATGCATGGCTTCAGGACACATAGGTTATCCTAGAAGCGGCTAGGATTCCTGAGAATGAGAAGGTGGCCGCTGTGCGCCTGCTGTTATTAGACTTAGCCCGCAGCTGGTGGGCGATGCTAGCAGTTGGATTACCGATGTCTGTCTCATGGGCGGTATTCAGCAACAAGTTCCAGGCCAAGTACTTCGATGCAGTAGCTCGATATGATCTGCAGACGAGATTCACTAATCTCAAGCAGATGAGTAGGACGGTCGATGGATATACGGCCGAGTTTTATAGACTCAGTCGATTTGCTCCTACCTTGGTGGCAACCGAATTGGATCGAGCCCAGCGATTCCAGCAGGAGCTCCACCTAGAGATTATCATATCGGTAGAACAGTTTGAGCACCAGACATTTTATGCCGTCCTGCGAGCAGCGAAGAGGCATGAGTATACTTTTTAGAGGATTGTAGATAGAAGCGGAGGACGGAAGAGGTCTTCTATGGGCAGATGTCCCAGTCTTCAGCACCAGCCCCAGCAGCTAGGGCTTTAACAATTGGAGCTCCTTGGAGGGCGACCACAGTTTCGTCGATTCAACACTCGACACCAACGTATCCTCAGCAGCAGAAGCAGAAGCAGTCTTTCGTAATGGGCTGCACTCATTGTGGGAAGCCAGGGCACGTAGTATCAGAGTGTCGTAGAGCACAGGGATTGTGCTTGGCTTGTGGGGCACTGGATCACAAGATATGGTCCTGTCCGAATAGAGCCAGTTTGTCGTCGTCAAACCAAACCAGTCCATCGGTTAGGGGTCCAGCACCAGTGCAGCAGCAGTACCAGCCTCCGAGGCTATTGTCGCCTCAGGCTCAGCAGTATGCCCAGGTTCAGATTCAAAACAGGCAGAGAGGTCACCAGCAGAGGGGACTAGCACCAAGAGGACAAGGTCAGGCTATGGCTCTGACCGTAGCAGAAGAGTTAGCTTCAGGTGAGGTGGTGGCAGGTGCCATTCTCGTCAACTCTTTTCCAGCATCAGTATTATTTGATTTGGGTGCATCGCATTCATTTATGTCTGCACGATTCGCAACACGAATAGGACTGGAGCCCGAGTTATTATCAGTAAGACTCAATATACTTACTGGTAACGGTCTTGTAGGGGTCGATAGAGTCTATTCCTTGTTTCGAATCATATACTTACTGGTAACGGTCTTCTAGGAATGGATTGGTTGAAGGATCAATACGCAAGAATAGATTGCCATGTTGGCAAGATTATTTTTGGTATTCCCGACGAAGAAGAGTTTTTATTTTCTAGAAGCGAAGTAGAACATTCTCCACCAGTATTACGGATGGCAGTAGCAGAAGCAGTACAATTTTCCAGAGTAGTAGAAGAGTTTCCTGATGTGTTTTCCGAAGAGCTTCTAGGTATACCACCGGAGAGAGAGATAGAGTTCACTATCGACTTAATTCCAGGAACGTCACCAGTGTCAGAGAGAGTCTACAGGATGGCACCTTCAGAATTAGAGATCTTATACAAGATGATTGAATAACTCAGAACCAAGGGATTCATTTGTGCTAGTGGATCGCCTTGGAGAGCCCCGATGCTTCTTGTGAAAAAGAAGGATGGTACGTCAAGATTATGTGTTGATTATCGTACCTTGAACTCTGTAACAATCAAGAACAGATATCCTTTACTAAGGATAGATGATTTATTTGATCAGCTCAGTGGGGCAGCAGTATTCTCGAAGATTAACTTGCGGTCAGGGTACCATCAGATCAGAGTCAGAGAGCAAGACATCCCAAAGACAGCATTCAGATCTAGATATGGACATTGGGAGTTCCTTGTTATGCCATTTGGAGCGACCAATGCGCCAGCCGTATTCATGGATCTCATGAATCGTATCTTCATGCCCTATTTGGATCAGTTCGTGATAGTGTTTATAGACGACGACTTGGTCTATAGCAAGAGCGAGGCAGAGCATGAGCATCATCTTCGTGTAGTTCTTCAGATTCTTAGGGAGCACCAGTTGTACGCGAAGTTCAGTAAGTGCGAATTTTGGCTTGATCGCATTTCGTAATTAGGTCACATCATCACCAGAGGTGGAGTGGAAGTTGACCCCCAGAAGATATTGGCCATAAAGACGTGGCCAGTTCCTAACACCATCGCAGAAGTTTAGAGTTTCCTAGGATTGGCTGGCTATTACCGGCGGTTTGTATCAGACTTTGCTAGGAATTCAGCACCATTGACGCAGTTGACCCGCAAGGATGTGCAGTTTGCTTGGACAGCAGAGTGTCAGAGTTCATTCGAGAAGTTGAAGCGAAGATTGATGACGGCTCCCATTCTCACGCTTCTAGATGGGACTGCAGAATTTTTAGTTTATTGTGATGCTTTCGGCAGAGGATTGGGATGCGTCTTGATACAACATGGTAAGGTAGTAGCTTATGCGTCACGTCAGCTTCATGATCATGAGAGGAATTACCCAACCCATGACTTGGAATTAGCAGCGGTGGTTTTCGCACTCAAGTTGTGGAGGCATTATTTGTATGGGGATCGGGTGGAGATTTTTACCGACCACAAGAGTCTTAAGTATGTGTTTACCCAGAAGGATCTTAACATGCGTCAGAGAAGATGGCTAGAGCTACTTGTGGATTATGACATCAACCTGCAGTATCATCCTGTGAAAGCCAACGTTGTTGCAGATGCATTGACCAGAAGAGCCGGAGTCTATTTCCTAACATCGCAACCAGAGTTATTAGCATATCTTCGGAAGATAGGTATTGAGGTTGTTCTTCCCACCAATGTGGCATTAATGGCCAGCATGCAAGTTCAGTCCAGTATAGTTGAGAGGATTAAGTTAGCTCAGTCAGCAGATTCTAAGCTACAGCGGCTTAGGACAGAATGTGTAGCAGGACGGAGACCAAAGTTATGTATTCATAAGGATGGTACACTTTGACATTGTGAAACCCGTAACTTTTAGTTAATTAATTGAATAATTTAATTAGCTAATTATTAATATAAATTATTTAGGAAAATGCATTTTTAGAAAATTATTATTATTTCAGGTCAAACCTGTTAATTATTATTAATGAAAACCATATTTTAGAAGAAAAAAATTTATTTGTCCTGGATTTTTTATTGTTGGGCCTGACCCGTTCTGACCCAGCCCGAACCCATTTCGAACCCGCACCCGAGATTCGAACCCATTTTCGAACCCGAATCCACCTTCGGATTATTTTTACAAACTAAATATAGTAAAGTAACTAAATAACTAATAAAACAAAACCATTTATTTTAAAACACATTAAGCTTTCTCTCTCTCTCCCAATTCTCATTTATACCAGCAGAGGAAAGCTTTCATTTCCTTTACTAGGCCGAACCATTCATTTCATCTTCCATAACCGGCCCACCCCTCGCCTCCCGCCGGCGGAGCACCCCCTCTTCTTCCATAACTCCTCTCCTATACCCTATAAAAACACCTCTCTTCATCCCTCTCCATGACTCACTCCATCATTTTCTCCAAAGTCCAAATCCCTAACAGTGCCCTAGCCATTTCCAGCGAGCCCTAGCCGGAGTTTCGATCCCGACCACCCGGAGCTCGACTCTTCTCCAGCGCTCAGGACAGCCCGAGCCCGGCGAAACCAGGGCAGCCCGGCGTTCCTCGCCGTCCGCGCTCGACCTAGCCAGCCCGACCAGCGCCGTCGTTTCCGACCGACCGACCTCACGTGGCCCCGTGACCCACGGCCCCTTTGTCGCTATTTTCCCGTGCCTTCCTCGCTGCTGTCCCCAGCGCCCCTTTCGGCCCGATCCGCTGTTCACAGTACCTCGCGGGTCCAGATTCGGAGTTTTTGCAGTCGATTGCTGTCCCAATTCCGCTGTCCGCAACTTTCGAGATTTGCAGGATCTATTTCTTATTCCTATTTACATCTGTGAGCTCTAGCTGAGCACCGAGGTATATTTTTCGTGTCCCCGTGTCCCTCCAATTAGAGTAGTCGATGATGATATGGTCCCCGATCCCGTTACGGGATTCGGCTTAGATGATTTCGGGTTTTTCGAAGTCCATTTCGGAAGAAGTTCTGGCTTGACGATTTTGTGCTGTGGTTTGGAAATATTGGTTTTGAGTGAATAATTCTTCTGTTGGTTTTGGTTCTGTGAGTTTTCAGAATTTTTGAGTTTAATTTCAGTTTTTCGAATTTCGGAAACGTGCTGTGGATATTATTTTCGGGTTTTGGATATTATTATTATTTTCTGGTTGGAAGTTGGGTTTCTCTGGTATGGGACTTGTATTTGGTGTTTGTAGCACATTTTCCCAGTTTTGGGTTATCCCGAAAATAGAGGGAATGCTGCCGAAATTTTATAAAATTTATAAAAGAATATTTTAAATCGGATTTTTGGAAATATTTTATAAAATAGATTTTTGGGCGACGACCATATCGGTTAATGGGCCTTAGCGAAATGCAAACGAAACCGGTTTTACTCGGACGTTGAGGCATTAGCTATTTTGACGATTGGACCAAATTCTGAGACTCGAATTTAATTTAATTTAATTACTAGTTTTATTTTGTAATTAGATTGTAGGATTTTTAGGGACTAACTAATATTTTCCTTCTTATTTTAATTCATGTAAAATGATCTGTAAGGGCATAAGCCCATTTATTTCTGTAAATTTTGTAATAGCTAGTAATGTGTTCGTATTTTTCTGATTTTGTTCGGAAACGTAAAAATTTAGAAATGATAAACAACTATAACGTTTTAGAAATTCATGTTCTTCTCATTTAAATAAAAATGTAGTTTTATTATATAAATTATAAAATACCAAGTTTTGCCAATAAACCGATAAATACAAAAATTTTCGAAATTAAATATAAAGTGATCTTTCCATCATAATTAAATGTAATGCATTAGATAATCGAGTTTTGTTTGTGTTAGTATAATAAAGATTAAAATTAACTAGGACAAATTTAGAGATTGTAACTAGCACATCTAGCATGGCAACTTTTGAAATCTAAGGCAGACTTCTCGATTGTAGGATTTCGAGGACAAGTCTGAAATTCATCTCGGAGACATTACCCTCATTCCAGTCAAACCAAGGCAAGTACATTTTGTGGTAGTTTACAATTATTTAGTAATCATTTTATTGCAATTTTAAACCACGATGCAACACGGAACTCTCTCTCTGAGAGCATTGATTGATTAACTGTTGGGTACTGGGGGAGTTGTGTAATGAGTATGACCACATCCAAAATAGTATAATGACTGTGTTAGCTTACCCCTCATACACACGGGGATAAGCCATATCGTATCAATAGGATACAACTGTACAACCCAATCCGGTCATATTTATTGCCTATTCACATCACAATGTTTTAACTACTGGAAAACTATTTATTTCAAATTGTTTAAAAGTGCATAACTCTATTATTATTTCAATTGTTAAATTATCATGAATTGTACTTTGCTCCCTCCTGACTGGAGACAACATTTTTAGGTTCTATTGATGATGCAGAGCTTCTGATTAGTAGCTACTATGACCCTGAGCTGTACCCGGCTGTTCTACCAGAGGATGATGATGAGGAGACTGCTAATTAGATTTATTTCTAGTTTATAATTATGTGGAAAACAATATTTTATTTCAGTTGAAGTTTGTATTTAAAAACTCTTTGTTGGACAAGTTTTAATTATCGAAATATTAAGTTGTGGCAATTAGTCTGTGTTGTTGATTACTTGCATGAGTGATATAGCTTACTGCCGCCGTCTCAACAACGGTGCAGGCTGGGCATGATCCGATTCGACCCAAGAAATTAGGACCGGGTCGTGACATATTTTTAGTGGTGGCCCATGCAGGTCAACAACTTAGGAAAACATATCTAGAAACATTTAGAACACTAGAACATTAATGTCAAAACATAGGACCGAAATATATTATAAATAAATATTTTTGTTTGTTATAGACTAGTAGGCTACCTTGCTTATGTTTTGCAATCCTAAACCTTCCAGAATATGGCCACAAATCCTGCTGGCGATGGGGTATCTTCACCCTATCATATCCCACCTTCCCAACCGAGTCCGGATCCTACACCTCGACAGCTAGCTGACCGTCCCCATAATACAATGGCGGATCCATCATCTTCCCAGACGGAGATGTAGCCCCTGCAGTATTACCCACTCCAGCTGCCCCATCGGTGCCTATGGACCCCACCGACCTCATAGGTCTGCTACGAGGAGTGCTAGAAGCCCAGAGAGCTCAAACGGAAGCTCATCAAGAACAAACCACGATTATGAGGAAAAGCATGGAGAATGCTCATAACGTGGCTATGACTGCTCTGGGTTGAGGAGAAGCAGCTCAACTTTAACCAAGGCTTGCCAAGGTGGGCGATATTGAGAGTTTCAAGAAGCAGAACCCTCGACCCTTCAAGGGAACCGAGGGAATCGTTTATGCCAACGAATGGCTCGACAGCATGGAGCGTCTCCTAAGCGTCGCTCGACTTCCAGAAGACCTCAAGGCCGAAGCAGTAGGACTCCAACTGCAAAATGTAGCTAGCACCTGGTATCGGAATGAACTCCGACTCCAGGATAAGCAGCTTGACTGGGACACCTTCAAAAGGTTGTTCCAGAGGAAGTTCTTCCCAACATCAGAGTTGCGGGAGATGGAGAGGCAATTTCAGAACCTGGAGCAAGAAAATATGACTATTGGAGAATATGCGGCAGAATTCGGCCAACTTAGCCATTTTGCCAAGAATTTGGTAGCTGACCCTGATGATCGTGCTGAAAGGTTCAGATATGGGCTGAGAGAAAAGATCCGCACCCATGTGATCTCAGGCGGTGCCAAGACTCATGAAAAGATCCTGGAGCGAGCTCAGGATATAGAGAAGAGTTAACCCGCTCGCTCAAAGAGGGATTATCCTGGAACTAACAACTTCTAGGATAATCAGAAGAAGCACAACAACAACAACAACCGGCCTCCTCACCACCACCACCAGCACCAACTGGCGAGAAACAATGATAGAGCACCTAAGAGGCAGATCCCTGTCTGTGATTTTTACAATAGGCCAGGGCATCAGTCAAACATATGCAGAAAGAGGCTAGGACACTGCCTAGTCTGTGGGTCTGCCACCCACCAAGTGAAGGACTGCCCCTCGTCGATCCACCGGACTGGAGCAACTCAGCAGAAAGGTCCTCTGCCCACTCAGCAACAATAATTTGGGCAGCATCAATAGAAGACTGGGCGAGCCTTTGCCCTGGCAGCAGATGAGGCGGAGCTAGAGCAGGAACCTACCGCTGATGTCATCACAGGTTTCATTTATGTGCATTCACATCCTGCTTTAGCATTATTTGATTCGGGTGCATCACATAGTTTCATATCAACAAATTCATCTCTGCACACCACATAGATACGGGATTTAGCAAGAAGATATATAGAGTCATGACCGGTGGAGGACCCCTACCCATCACTAAGACCTGTAACTGCCCTATCACCATATCAGGCCACCAATTCTTAGCACCTTTGCTTGTGATGCCCTTACCCAACTATGATGTAGTCCTAGGGATGGACTGGTTGTGTCACCCCCATTTCCTGTATTTCGTATTTATGCTCGTATTTGATTTTGGCACGTATTTTTATTTTCTCGACTTGCGGATTTTGGTTTCTCGTAAATGGGTTTTGGACCATGGCTTGGTTTTATTTTGTGGAAGTTGGTTTGGTTTGGTTCATCATGAGTGGAACACTTTAACCTACACTCTACCCTCAATACACCACAACCACCCTCATTATATCTCCACCAAACTTTCTCTCTCCTCTTTACTCTCCATTAATTTCCTACAACTTCTTCTTCTTCCTTCTTCCACAACTCCCCAACCCATTAGGCAAGTGCACCTTGCCAACAAATAAGCACCCAATTTTATTTGTCCATTTGATAGATTAGGACATGTAGATCAACATTAGAACTTGACATTTTGTGATTTAGAGCTTTCATTCTTCTAGATCTAGGTTTTAACCATTTTCGAAAATCCTTGGTTTTGATCTATTAAACTTTGATTTTTGCTTGTTTTGATGCTTCCATGTGGAAGAGAATTTGATTTTACTCAAGTTAGAACTTTGTAAATCTAGATTTGGTTTTGATTTGACAAAGTTATGAAGAATTGAAGTTCTTGGTGTTCTTGGACTTGCTCTCGGCCAGGAAGAACAGCCCCCAGCCTTGCGCTTTTTGGCGCATGGCCGATTGCGCACCCCCGGCCTGTGCTCTTTAGCGCATGGCCGATTGCGCAATCACTTGGCCAGTGCTTTGCGCTGCGCTGGACTGCGCTGGCGCAAGCCAGCCATGCGCAAGCCAGCCATGCGCAAGCCAGCCTTGTGCAAGCCATCCCTTGCGCAGTTCATGTCTGCGCAACCCATTTCCTGCGCAACCCATTTCCTGCGCAACCCATTTCCTGTGCAACCCATTTCCTGTGCAATCCTTCTGCTGCGCAGCTCACCCTGCGCAGTTGGTACCCTGCGCAACTCACCCTGCGCACTTGGCACCCTGCGCAGTACATACCCTGCACAACCTACTTGTCTATGATGAATTTGATATTTCTTGATCTTGGCTCTTCTATAGTCCTATTTTATATTAGTATTTTATTAGGTATTTTACGCCCATTTTATATCCTTACGCCTTTTGTCATGAACTTGATTTTACTTAATATGTTTGGAATGTCTATTGTACATGGCATGGTATGACAGGAACTAGCATAACACGACAGTGACCCGTAGTGGTGCACTCCTAACAAGCATCCTGACATGATTTATCTTGATAACTTGATAGTGGCCCGTGGCGGCGCACTCCTGACTTGACTTAACTTGTAACTTGTAACTTGACTCGTATAATCAACTTGACACCGTGGGTGTTCCTGCTTGCTTGCTTGTACAATCTACTTGTCTTGTCTTGCATCATGTCTAGGACGTGACTTCCTGGGTACCACGGCCAGGGACTCGCGCTAAATTGGATTAGGCTAATGATTAGATCAAACTAGAACATGGAGAATTCCCAGTCACAGGCAATCTCGTTATCTGGGCGCTTTAATGGACTTGTAGCTTGCCGACGAGTAGAGCACATTTCCAGCACACTGTCTTGTGTTGTACCCTCTAAGTCACCTAAGGGTACATTTGTCTCCCGGGCAATGTACCCATCTATAACTCTCAACCCGCGGAAGGATAACTGGATAGTCTGCAGGGCTTGGGACTGGAATTCTCACTTGCATCTTGTTAGTAATTAGGTTTGTGATAACCCTAGTTAGTTAAAGTAGTAAGCCGTAGTATTTGTTTGGCCGATTGCGAATGAATGGTGTCCAGCCTTATCTAAGTCTTGTCTAGCTCCAGTACCTGCTATCTCCTGAGCATGTTTGTTTTACTTATCTTAACGATAAATGGGTAGAGACAGTGAGCTATTCAGGCGAAGGGGTACAATCCCGGTCCTTGTCTGGTTTAAGGATTGTAACCTGGCTCCCGGAATGGTTCCACGTCCCTAGTCGTTTATCGCCCTGTGTACCTTACTGCTTGTACTTTCCTTTTATTCTTTATGTTCTGATATGCTGGCTTTTGTTCTTATTTGTGGCCTCCTTTGTGGCACTTGCTCTTTCTGGGGTTTGACCCAGCTGGTTTTGTGTGGCCAGATTTCGGAGCAGCTCCCGAGGATCTACCGAGCTTCCAGCCCAATGGTGACAACTAGACGGAACCCGGGCCAAGAGTGGGTTTTCCTTTTTGTTTCACCCACTTATATGTAAATTTATTCTTTTGAGGCGTTTAGCCGACGAGCACCTGTTAGCTCGATGCACATTTACTTACTGTCTGCCTACGGGCTGTAAACATGATTAACAAATCCTAGGGTTGATCATGTATGACTGAACTCTTGCTAGTCTCATCATTTTGTACGACTAGCTTCATGATCATCCAATATGTAATATTTGGGACGCCTTATATATATATATTTGATGCTCTAATATCTTGTAACTCTGTTAATTGCTTGAGATTGAGACAATAGGCTTGACCTTAAGAGACTGCTGGCTTGTAGTAAACCCTCATATCTAGACAGCCGTGGCCGTATAGTTGAGATGTATTCTATTTCAATATACGTAGCTGGCTGTGTCTGCCCCCGCTCTCCAGTATTCTGGTTTTGGGGCGTGACATGGTTTAAGTGGTGGCCCATGCAGGTCTTGGCATTCAAGAAATGTGAGGGTTTACCGAATAGATGTCTCAATCAATATTCGTCCTTGATCTCTGCTCGTATCTTTAAATCCCTGAGATTCTTGACCTGATCACATTGCTTGTATCATTGATCTGTCCTGGTCCTTCCTTACTGTTCCCCATGTCGTCTTCTTCAGCGGCATTACTCCCGGACCTGCCAACCAGCCAGAGGAAGCTCGACAAGCACCCCAACGCCAGGAAGATCAAGCTCAGCACTCTGGAGTAGCCTCCCGAGTTATGCTTTCCGGAGGCTCAGAACCTCCAGTTCAGGCAGCTCCGCCCGTTCAACCAGCTAGACAGGATGAGGGACCTTTGGTAGGGCTTATCAGAGAACTGCTTGCATCCCAAGATCGTCGAGGCGACGCCTTGCACCAGGAAGTTCATGATGCACTAAACCGAGGAGGTCCCCAAGGGAATCAGGCGGCCAACAGTTTCAAGCGCTTGAACCCTCCCTTCTTTGACGGCAGTGAAGATGCGATTGCCGCAGACGCTTGGCTTCAGGATACCGAGGTGGTTCTAGAAGCAGCTAGGATACCTGAGAATGAGAAGGTGGCGGTGGTACGCCTACAGTTGTTAGACTTAGCTCACGATTGGTGGGCAGCTCAGGCCATGGGATTAGCAACACCAGTCACTTGGGCGACGTTCAGAGAGAGGTTCCAGACGAAGTACTTCGATGCGGTGGCACGGTACGACCTGCAGACCCGGTTCACCAACTTGAAGCAAGGAGGCAGAACGGTCGATGGCTATGCGACCGAGTTTTCCAGGCTGAGTAGGTTCGCCCCCACCTTGGTGGCAACCGAATTCGATAGGGCCCAGCGGTTCCAGCAAGGGATGCACTTAGAGATATTATTGGCTGTGGAGCAGTTCGAGCACCAGACATTCGATGCAGTGTTGAAGGCAGCAAGGAGGCATGAGTATACCTTCCGGAGAATTGTGGACAGGACCGGAGGCAGGAAGCGGTCCCACAACCAGATGTACCAATCTTCAGCTCCAGCCCCGGCAGCTAGGGGTATAACCATTGGAACTCCGAGGCGGGCGGCCTCAGTGACGTCGGTTCAGCATTCAACCCCGACGTACCCGCAGCAGCAGAAGCAGAAGCAGTCTTCCACGGTGGGATGTTCTCATTGCGGGAAGCCGGGCCATGTAGTGGCAGAGTGTCGTAGGGCACAGGGATTGTGCCTGGCTTGTGGAGGAGTAGACCACCAGATAGGGACCTGTCCGAATAGGGGAGGTCCATCATCATCCAACCTTTCTAGTTCTTCGGTGAGAGGACCAGCCCCAGCTCCAGTTCAGCAGCAGCAGCAGTACCCGAGGCCATTGTTGCCTCAGGCCCAGGCCTTTCAGCAGCAGAACCAGCAGCAGATCACCCAGGCTCCAGCACAGAACCGACAGAGGGGTTTCCAGCAGAGAGGACCCGCAGCTAGAGGTCAGGCTATGATGATGACCATGGAAGAAGAAGTTGCACCAGGTGAGGTAGTGGCAGGTACTATTCTCGTCAATACTTTTCCAGCATCTGTATTATTTGATTCTGGTGCATCGCATTCATTCATGTCTGCACGATTTGCGACACGGATAGGATTGGAGCCCGAGTCATTATCAGTGAGGCTCAATATACTTACTGGTAATGGTCTTGTGGGAGTAGATCGAGTGTTTTCCTCGTGTCGGATCGTAGTTAGCGGTAGAGAGTTCCCCGCTAGGCTCATAGAGTTCCCTATGGCAGACTATGATGTAGTCCTAGGCATGGATTGGTTGAGGAACTATTATGCTAGGATAGACTGCCATGCTGGCAGAGTTGTCTTTAGTATTCCCGGAGAGTCAAAGTTTTCATTTTCTAGAGGCGCAGTAGAGCCATCTCCTCCAGTATTGCAGATGGCAGTAGCAGCAGTGCAGTTGCCCCGGATAGTTGAAGAGTTTCCAGATGTCTTTCCAGAGGAACTTCCAGGGATGCCACCAGAGCGGGAGATCGAGTTCACCATCGACTTGATTCCCGAGACAGCACCAGTATCAGAGCGAGTCTACAGAATGGCGCCTTCAGAGTTGGAGATTTTGTACAAGATGATTGAAGAACTCAAGACCAAGGGATTCATTCGTGCAAGTGGATCGCCTTGGGGAGCCCCGATGCTTCTTGTGAAAAAGAAGGATGGTACGTCTAGGCTATGTGTTGATTATCGTACCTTGAACTCAGTGACAATCAAGAACAGATACCCTCTCCCGAGGATAGATGACTTGTTTGATCAACTCAAAGGGGCTTCAGTTTTCTCGAAGATAGACTTGCGATCAGGATACCACCAGATCAGAGTCAGAGAGCAGGACATCCCGAAGACGGCGTTCAGATCTAGGTACGGGCATTGGGAGTTTCTAGTTATGCCCTTTGGAGCGACCAATGCACCGGCAGTGTTCATGGACCTCATGAACCGTATTTTCATGCCTTACTTGGATCAGTTTGTGATAGTGTTCCTCGATGACATCCTGGTCTATAGTAAGAGTGAAGCAGAGCACGAGCAGCATCTCAGAATTGTCCTCCAGATTCTCAGAGAGCATCAGTTGTACGCCAAGTTCAGTAAATACGAGTTCTGGCTCGATCGTATTTCTTACTTGGGCCACATCATTACCAGAGGAGGAGTGGAAGTAGATCCCTAGAAGATTGTGGCTATCGAGGCATGGCCAGTACCCAGCTCAGTGGCAGAAGTTCGCAGCTTTCTTGGATTGGCCGGCTACTACCGACGGTTCGTCTCCGATTTTGCAAGGATTTCAGCGCCGATGACCCAGTTGACCCGTAAGGATGTGCCGTTCGTTTGGACAGCAGAATGCCAGGAATCATTTGAGAAATTGAAGCAAGGTTTGATAACGGCTCCCATTCTCACCCTTCCAGATGGGACCGGAGGATTCACAGTTTATTGCGACGCTTCAGGCAGAGGATTGGAATGTGTTTTGATGCAGCATGGGAAGGTAATTGCTTATGCGTCACGTCAACTCCGTGATCATGAGAAGAATTACCCGACCCACGACTTGGAGCTAGCAGCAGTAGTATTTGCACTTAAGTTGTGGAGGCACTACATGTACGGAGACAGAGTGGCGATATTTACTGATCATAAGAGCCTGAAGTATGTTTTTACCCAGAAGGATCTTAATATGTGGTAGAGAAGATGGCTCGAGCTACTTGTGGACTACGATGTGGATTTGCAGTATCATCCAGGGAAGGCCAACGTTGTAGCAGATGCGTTGAGCCGGAGAGCCGAAGTTTATTTCCTGACGGCACAACCAGAGCTATTGGCGGATCTTCAGAAGATGGGAATTGAAGTGGTTCTTTCTTCCAATGTGGCCTTGATGGCCAGCCTACGATTCAGTCCACCATAGTTGAGAGGATCCGGACTGCACAGTTAACAGATTCCAAGATTCAGCGGCTCAGAGCGGAGTGCGAGGCAAGAAGAAGGCCAGAGTTATGTATTCATGAGGATGGTACACTTCGACACGGCACGCATCTTTGTGTACCCAGTGGAGATATCAGACAGGAAGTCATGGCAGAGGCTCACAGTTCGCAGTACTCCATTCACCCAGGCGGCACGAAGATGTACAGAGATATTCGTCAACACTTTTGGTGGAATGGTATGAAGAGGGAGATAGCCCGGTATGTCTCTCGATGTTTGGTTTGCCAACAGGTCAAGGCTGAACATCAGAGGCCAGCTGGACTTCTTCAACCCTTGCCGATCCCAGAATGGAAATGGAAACGCATAACCATGGATTTTGTGACTGGGTTACCCAGATCTCCGGCAGGCAGAGATGCTATTTGGGTCATTGTAGACAGGCTTACCAAGGTGGCACACTTTCTTCTATTTAGAGTTGGACAGTCGACGGCACAGCTAGCAGAAATGTATCTCAGGCAGATCGTCCGACTTCACGGAGTGCCAGTCAGCATAGTATCGGACAGGGATACGAGATTCACATCGCACTTCTGGCGCAGTCTTCATCAAAGTTTGGGGACTCGTCTCAAGTTCAGCTCAGCGTATCATCCGCAGACAGATGGGCAGTCAGAGCGTACTATCCAAACTCTCGAAGATATATTGCGGTCGTGTACCCTTGACTTTGGTGGTTCGTGGGAGGATCACCTGCACCTGGTGGAATTCTCGTACAACAATAGTTTCCAGGCCAGTATCCAGATGGCACCCTTCGAGGCTCTGTATGGTAGGAAGTGCAGATCCCCGTTAGCATGGGATGATGTCGGAGAGAGGCAGATGTTCGGTCCAGAACTAATTTCTCAGACGGTTGAAGTGGTCAGGAAAGTCAGAGATCACCTCCGAGTTGCTCAGGATCGCCAGCGCCATTGGGCCGATGCTCATCGGCGTCCCTTAGAATTTGCCGTCGGCGACCATGTATTCCTTAGGATCTCGCCTACCCGCGGCGTCATTCGTTTTGGCGTACGGGGAAAGCTTAGTCCTAGGTATATAGGGCCGTTCGATATTCTAGAGCGAGTAGGAGATGTGTCCTATCGTCTCGCTCTTCCGCCGTCGCTAAATGAGGTACATGATGTATTCCATGTGTCCCAATTACGACGGTACATTCCGGACCCGAGCCATATCCTAGATCATTCGGAATTGGTTGTTGGTACCAACCTTTCGTATGAGAAGAGGCCCGTGTCTATTTTGGACCGGAGGGAAAAGACGCTCAAGAACAAGACTATTAATTTAGTTCGTGTTGCTTGGGGTCATCACTCTCTAGGTTAGTCAACGTGGGAGCGTGAGGACGACATTCGATCGCGATATCCCTACCTGTTAGACTCGTGAGGTATAATGTCTTTCTTATGCCTTACGCTTTTCCTTTCCTTGCTTACATTGTATGATTGTATGATTGAACTGCTTAGTGTAGCTTGTCTGTGCTTAGTATAGCTTGTCGTGGCAATCTCTAGCTCCTTGATTAAATTCCGAGGACGAAATTCTTTGAAGGTGGGTAGAGTTGTCACCCCCATTTCCTGTATTTCGTATTTATGCTCGTATTTGATTTTGGCACGTATTTTTATTTTCTCGACTTACGGATTTTGGTTTCTCGTAAATGGGTTTTGGACCATGGCTTGGTTTTATTTTGTGGAAGTTGGTTTGGTTTGGTTCATCATGAGTGGAACACTTTAACCTACACTCTACCCTCAACATACCACAACCACCCTCATTATATCTCCACCAAACTTTCTCTCTCCTCTTTACTCTCCATTAATTTCCTACAACTCCTTCTTCTTCCTTCTTCCACAACTCCCCAACCCATTAGGCAAGTGCACCTTGCCAACAAATAAGCACCCAATTTTATTTGTCCATTTGATAGATTAGGACATGTAGATCAACATTAGAACTTGACATTTTGTGATTTAGAGCTTTCATTCTTCTAGATCTAGGTTTTAACCATTTTCGAAAATCCTTGGTTTTGATCTATTAAACTTTGATTTTTGCTTGTTTTGATGCTTCCATGTGGAAGAGAATTTGATTTTACTCAAGTTAGAACTTTGTAAATCTAGATTTGGTTTTGATTTGACAAAGTTATGAAGAATTGAAGTTCTTGGTGTTCTTGGACTTGCTCTCGGCCAGGAAGAACAGCCCCCAGCCTTGCGCTTTTTGGCGCATGGCCGATTGTGCACCCCCAGCCTGTGCTCTTTAGCGCATGGCCGATTGCGCAATAACTTGGCCAGTGCTTTGCGCTGCGCTGGACTGCGCTGGTGCAAGCCAGCCATGCGCAAGCCAGCCATGCGCAAGCCAGCCTTGCGCAAGCCATCCCTTGCGCAGTTCATGTCTGCGCAACCCATTTCCTGCGCAACCCATTTCCTGCACAACCCATTTCCTGTGCAACCCATTTCCTGCGCAATCCTTCTGCTGCGCAACTCACCCTGCGCAGTTGGTACCCTGCGCAACTCACCCTGCGCACTTGGCACCCTGCGCAGTACATACCCTGCACAACCTACTTGTCTATGATGAATTTGATATTTCTTGATCTTGGCTCTTCTATAGTCCTATTTTATATTAGTATTTTATTAGGTATTTTACGCCCATTTTATATCCTTACGCCTTTTGTCATGAACTTGATTTTACTTAATATGTTTGGAATGTCTATTGTACATGGCATGGTATGACAGGAACTAGCATAACACGACAGTGACCCGTAGTGGTGCACTCCTAACAAGTACCCTGACATGATTTATCTTGATAACTTGATAGTGGCCCGTGGCGGCGCACTCCTGACTTGACTTAACTTGTAACTTGTAACTTGACTCGTATAATCAACTTGACACCGTGGGTGTTCCTGCTTGCTTGCTTGTACAATCCACTTGTCTTGTCTTGCATCATGTCTAGGACGTGACTTCCTGGGTACCACGGCCAGGGACTCGCGCTAAATTGGATTAGGCTAATGATTAGATCAAACTAGAACATGGAGAATTCCCAGTCACAGGCAATCTCGTTATCTGGGCGCTTTAATAGACTTGTAGCTTACCGACGAGTAGAGCACATTTCCAGCACACTGTCATGTGTTGCACCCTCTAAGTCACCTAAGGGTACATTTGTCTCCCGGGCAATGTACCCATCTATAACTCTCAACCCGCGGAAGGATAACTGGATAGTCTGCAGGGCTTGGGACTGGAATTCTCACTTGCATCTTGTTAGTAATTAGGTTTGTGATAACCCTAGTTAGTTAAAGTAGTAAGCCGTAGTATTTGTTTGGCCGATTGCGAATGAATGGTGTCCAGCCTTATCTAAGTCTTGTCTAGCTCCAGTACCTGCTACCTCCTGAGCATGTTTGTTTTACTTATCTTAACGATAAATTGGTAGAGACAGTGAGCTATTCAGGCGAAGGGGTACAATCTCGGTCCTTGTCTGGTTTAAGGATTGTAACCTGGCTCCTGGAATGGTTCCACGTCCCTAGTCGTTTATCGCCCTGTGTACCTTACTGCTTGTACTTTCCTTTTATTCTTTATGTTCTGATATGCTGGCTTTTGTTCTTATTTGTGGCCTCCTTTGTGGCACTTGCTCTTTCTGGGGTTTGACCCAGCTGGTTTTGTGTGGCCAGATTTTGGAGCAGCTCCCGAGGATCTACCGAGCTTCCAGCCCAATGGTGACAACTAGACGGAACCCGGGCCAAGAGTGGGTTTTCCTTTTTGTTTCACCCACTTATATGTAAATTTATTCTTTTGAGGCGTTTAGCCGACGAGCACCTGTTAGCTCGATGCACATTTACTTACTGTCTGCCTACGGGCTGTAAACATGATTAACAAATCCTAGGGTTGATCATGTATGACTGAACTCTTGCTAGTCTCATCATTTTGTACGACTAGCTTCATGATCATCTAATATGTAATATTTGGGATGCCTTATATATATATTTGATGCTCTAATATCTTGTAACTCTGTTAATTGCTTGAGATTGAGACAATAGGCTTGACCTTAAGAGACTGCTGGCTTGTAGTTGTAACACCCTATTTTCTGAAATTGGAGATTTTTGAAAATTTATTATTTTTATTATTTATTAGTGATATTTTAGTCATGGTATGATTTTTGATGATTATTAGTGTGATTTGAACCATCTTCAAGTCATGCTAAGTCATGACTTATGACTTTGTGATTTTGTTAGTGTAACTTAGTGTAAACCCTAGTTTTCTCTAACCCAGAAGTTGCCATGACCATGAGAGCCTAGCCATAGGCTTAGAACACCAATTAGTGATTTTTAGCTTAAGGGGTATTTTGGTAATTTTCTAGAAATTATTTGGAATTATTTAGGTTTATGTATTTTTATTATTGTTTAATTATTGTTAAGTGTCATGTTAGCTTCTAACCTAGTTTAGCCCTAATCTAGAGGTTAGCCACTAACCTAGAATGACTAAGAGGAATGATATTTGGTCATGGGATAAAGTGAAATAAATATCTAGTTACCTTTATTTGATATTTTGCTTAAACCATGCAAAATGTCTTAAACCTTTACCTAAAAGTCTTGCCTTAGCCTAGAAGAAAGCCAAGGACACCTCCCCTACCCCCCCATGGCAGCCAAGGACCCCCCTTGGCAGCCCATAATTCTATAAAACCTCATTGAATTAATTCATGAATGATTTACATGAATTTAATTCCTAGAAATTCCATTTTTCATCAAACCTTGATAACTTGATCAATATTGATCCAAATCACCTCTAGTTTCTTGCATTGGACTCCCCTACACTAGAGGGTACTAGTTAGGGCCTGCTATCAAGGAATTTGGAAGCTTTTGGGCATCACCAAGAGGAAGAACACCCCCCCTACTTGGGTGTTTTCAAGGATTTTTGCACAAATAGATAAATGCCCATAAACCTTGTTAAAATTGTGTTTTCTCTTCATATTAGCATGCATCTAGGTACTAGGGTACTGTGGGTAAAATTTGGTGAAGGTTAGAGTCGGTTTGGTGTCCGTATCGGACACGTATCTACGTTTTAATTCAAGTGTTTGGTGAATTGCCTCTGTAAATTAAATGTTATTATTTTTGAAAACTATTTGAACAAGTTTTTAGCTCTATAGGTGTAGGTCATAGAACCATAACCCTGAGCACACTTCGAGTCGTGTCCGTGTCCAAAACAGGACACGAACACACTGTAAAACAACACTGTGTACACTGTTAAATCCCAAGTGTTTGACACTTTGTATTGTGTCCACACGTGTCGTGGACACAATATAGACACATGGACACATACCTAGACCCTAGGCCTACCCCCTGACACGAGCACGTGGCCCCACGTGCCACGTGTGAAGTACACGAACCCCCGACACTTGTGCACGAGGCACTGCGTAGCTCCCCTGCTACCAGACCCCTCGTGTGGACACGACACGACACGTGGACACGTGCCACTTGGCACAGACCTAGGGGCAGTGTCTGATAAGACACCCCTAAAGTCTTGTGTCACGATGTGTCGTGTCGAGGGAGAAAATCCACTCGCACGGGTCGTACACTGGCACAGCACACGCGTTCAGACCTCTCTGATACGCACGTAGAACTCGGACACGCGGACACTTGGACACGAATCAGGTTAGTGGACACCTAGTAGACCCCTAGGCGAACTTTCCCCCATGAGCACGAGACACGACGTGTCTTGTGTCGTGTACACGAGACACGTAAAGTTCAGCCGACACGTGCCCTAATAATTTACCTGTTTTCGAATTTCGACTCGTGGACACGTTGTGTCGTGTCTTGGTCGTATCTCAGGCACCTAGGACACTAGAGTGGACCCTACCCTACCATTACCAACCCATGGATTCGAACCATAGCTCGGTTAGTTGTGTGTTTTTGGGTTTACCCCATTTACCTATACACAGTCCCCATTTCCAGATTTTAGGATAAATTCCAGTTTTCAAAAAATGAATTTCGATTCGATTTTTACTATGTTTTATACATTGTATATATGTATTTTAGTGTATATACATATAGTGTATATGTATGTGTGTGTGTAGGTGAGGTTTGAGAGAAAATGGTTGTGTGTAGGTATAGTTGTGTGTGTATATATATATATGTATGTATATGTGGTGTGTGTGTGTGTGTATTCTGTGGGGGTTTCCTGTCTCAGGAAACCTGAGACACACACCCCCCACCTACTGTTCCATCTTTCCCTCTCTCTCACTGTCATTCTCACTCTCTCACTCCAAGTCTCTCTCTCTTATCTATATATATGTAATAAATATATAGGTTGATATATATATATATAGATATATGTATATATGTATATATATAAATGATATATATATACATTAGTGTTAGGTCTCTTTATGTTATATGTATATATAAATATGTGAGTGGGGGTTTTTGGGTATTGTATATATGGTATTCCCATATAGGTATATATATATATATATAGTAGATTGATGTGTATAACTGTTAAGGTATAGGTATAGAGGAAACCTATAAGATGGCCTATGGCCAAGAGTATCTAGCCCATGGTTTGGGGCTAGCCCTAAAGGCCCAAAACATTGACCTAAGAGACCCCTTTGACTAAGTGTTGACCAAGGTCAACCTTAGGTCAAATTTGAACTAGCTTAACCTAGTTTTGACTTAAACTAACCTAGGAGGACTAGTTTGACTAACCCTAACTAGTTTAATATTGTTGACCTAACTTGGACTAGTTTGACCAGTTTGACTCTTAGAGTTGACCATTGTTGACCATGGTTGACTAAAGTCAACTATTGGTCAAACCATGACCTAATTGACCTAATAAATGACTAGTTCAACTAGTCAGACCATGTTGACCTAATTACCCTAACTGACTAGTCTTTGTTTGACCAATGCCTTAGTTGGTCTAAGTTTGATCTAGACTTGATCCAGATTGATCATGTTGACTAGTAATTAACTAGTTTGATTAGAGTGTTGACCAGGAGTTGACTTTAACCTAGATTAAACTTGTTTGACCTTGTTTGATCTTGTTTGACCTTATTTGGCTTAGTATGACTTCCTGTGACCTGGTTTGACTATTAGAGTTGACCAAGAGTTGACTTTTGACCAGTTTGACCTAGAATCATGTAGTATGCATTGTATACTTTATTTTATCATTGTGGATACATTGTGACTTATATTGCTCTGATTAGGAGCCATACACCTCTCCTCAGACAGTATATCCTCTTCAGACATTCAGTTATCAGGCGAGTACATTCTCTGACCGTTTCATATTTGCCAGGATTTATATTCTTGCTCTAGATTACTTTACTTGATGCTGACACGATTATTATCACGGATTGGTACTATATGGATCTTTTCATGAGATGTTATCCCCTTCGGGAGCATCAGATACAGCATGTTTATGCTTTTCACGAATCATCATGTATCTCTATGCTTTCATAGATTCACGAATCGCTTGTGACTCATGTACTCTCATGATTCACAGAGCCTCTCATGAATCTTCCATTTATGGGCTTATCACGAATCTTAACATAACTTGAACGGATCCTTGTGTATTGATTGGGGATGGGGGAGTGGAAATAGTCATGTGGATATTACCCCAGTAGCTGTAGTCATGAATCACTTCTAGCTGTAATCATGAATCTCCTATGCCATTTCACATGTCTATATTTTACTCTGACTCACTAGACACTGCTAGTTCTCTATATACAGTAGATATTTCTTTACAGTTATCTCTTTTGCTACATGTCACTACAAGAAAAATGGCTTTTCTTGACGGTTTTTCCCCGTCAAGAAAGACTTTTCTTGACGGTTTTGGATCCGTCATCTAGGCCCCCGTCAAGAAAAGTCGACACTTTTCTTGACGGTTTTTTGTTTGTATCCTTGACGGTTTTAAACCGTCAAGAAACATGCGTTATCTTGACGGTTTTAAACCGTCAATAAAACAAACAAAAAACCGTCAAGAAAAGTGTCGACTTTTCTTGACGGGGGCCTAGATGACGGCTAATAACCGTCAAGAAAAGTCTTTCTTGACGGGGAAAAACCGTCAAGAAATTGTTTTTTGGTGTTTGCAAACCGTCACGAAATGAATTATTTTTTGACGTTTTTGCAACCGTCAAGGAATAAAAAAATTTGCCGTTTTACAACCGTCAAGATAAACATAATATATTCCAGAAATCCAATTACCAAATACACATAATTACACAGAATCCAATTCCAGAATCAATATATAATATCACAAGCATCACACAACTATAATACACAATTTTTATATTAAAAAATACGTTGTTCGTACATCCAAACATCCAACAAGTACATCCAACCACAAACACGTTCGTACACCATAAATATCCTAAACATTTATAGGAGTAAATTAACCAAAATATCTCTGAACCCAGAGCAGCATGCAACAAGTACATCCAACAAGTACATCCAAACGTCCAACCACAAACACGTTCGTACACCATATATACATATCCAAAACATATTTACAGGAGTAGATTAACCAAAATATATCTGAACCCAGAGCAGCATTTCCTTTAGGTTAATCTGCAAACAAGGTGAACATAACATTATAAGTCAGCAACACAACTGAAATTCAATCAAATTTTGAATGGACAGAACAATCTAGGGAGGACTCAAATGTTGCAGTAGTTTAAATGTGCAGGAAATCAGTTGGGGAAAAAAATACAGAAATAGAGAGACAGTTCAGTTTAACATTCAATTCCCAATTAACATCAACAACAACCCCCAAAAGCCAATCTACTCAAACAATAAAGCATGTATTAAGATATCCAAAAGTAAAGATCTAATACTTGTTGTTCATAACAAAAGAAAGTACTAGTGGAATTATCTATATATAACAAATGCAGCCCACTTCCATTCAACTACTGTGAAATTATATAAATAGAAATGGAGGTATAGACACAATCTGAGCAGTACTAGTGGGAATTGATCTCAGGAAACTGGAATAACCAATACTAATGCTAACTTGCCATTGCCCCTAACTGACCAAGGGATATACAATTTAATAGGGAAGCTAATACATTAAGGTATTTGAATCCCTAACATGACTGCTAATATAGGAAATACCTACTGTTAAGGTGCTGTGTAGCAAAACACAATGGGGGAGACTCTTTACTGGCCATCGGAAGCTCACTTAAGTAACTGGAAGAGTACACCAATCTCCAACCTGCCAACTGGCATAAGGAAAGCCTGACAATAATGTAAGTTTTTTGGGATCTTGGAGATGAGAAGGAACGGGCACACTAATTCCCTGACTTATCATGGCAGAAGAAATCCAATTCATATCCACCAGTCCCACTTCCACATGGCAAACAGTTCCTTCATCTTGGCTTTAGCTTCCATGAGCCACACAACCATCTTGCAGATTTGGAAAGTGCAGAAATATTAATCTTCACACGTTGGCCTGGATAATGTAGATAAGGCGTATAGTCATTTATGTAGGAAGTAACAGGTACTATAACATCGGGGTCTTGTGTCATTATTTCACATTTTGCACCATCATTGAACAAGCTATATCCGAAACTTAATTGAGCATAAAATGTTTCAAAATAAATTAAGAACGACAACTAAAAGTGTAACTTGTTGGTCACTGCTATAGTAAGCCCTGGCAAGGTGTTGACAAGACCCCATTTTCATCGAACATTGATGCAGCGTTGTAGAAGAAAGTTTGATCGCTTACACTATAGAATTATATTATAACTTTTAAACTCTGGTATGGGACACTACAAATACTTGTAACACTTGCAATAAGAGGGGTATTCTTGTTCTAAGGAAACATCATAAAGTAAGATGAATAAATAGGGTTAACTTTACCTATATCATCCTGCTCTGGGGAGTCCAGAATGTCGAAGGAATTGCAAACCAGTATATTTTCGAAGAGCTCCAAGATCTGCATAAGGGTTACAAGATAACCAAGAAACAATGGTCTAGAATTTCAGCTTTTAGACAATCATATCAGCTAACCATACATCTCCCATGTTAGCACAGAAACTCATTGTTACTAGTCTACTTACAACATTAAGGAATTAAGAAAAATGTAGAAATTATATTAATAGACAAAGAAAGACAAGCCACTCACCCAATGACATGCCTTCCTCCTTCATAAACATCCAGGGAGACCATACCCATCAATCCAATTGAATACCTTGACACCTGCAGATTTTGCTATTTGCACTAAAATGTTCCTTGACACCTGCAGATACAAGAACACACACCAGAATGATCCATGTAGCAGCAATAACAAGTTGGCCAACGACACTGATCAAATAATATGTATAATATATCAACAAGGTCACAAAAAATAGAAGACCTCAGTATGTTCCATTGTATACTCCAAATACTTCAACGTCCAGATTAATAACAAAGTAACAAACTAGAAAAATCCATGAAACATAACACTCATTTAGTTTAGTTTTTTTTGGGGGAACTTGGTTTTGATAATTGAAGAATGTTTGGAAATGCAAATTATAAACAAATCTTGGAAGATTCTCTTCATGGAAATTATAGACAATAGTTCTAAAGACAGCCCAAGTGTTCAAAATCTGTAACAAAAGAGTAAATAAAAGAACTAAAAATAGCATATATATACATACCAGCTCTTGGCCAAGCTCATTGGCAGCATCCTGGTAGATTCTCTTCTTGCATTGGCTACTTCCACAGAAGACACAAATCCTATTGAATACTTAATGCTAACAGTTAACTATTTCCATCAAACACTAGTTATAAGAGATTAGCGACAATGGGGTTGCATTCAATGATTTTACATGTGGTGACCACACTACACTAAAATGATCATTTTGGAACGGAAAATTATGTTCCAAAATTTTTTTGGAACGCCTTTATTACGTGCCTATTTTTGGGCTGCCAAATTTTTTGTCAATTAGTTTCCTTAAAATAAATTGGAATCAGATAAAATTATTTGAATTTGAGATGGCCGTTAGTGTTTTCTTCATATGTATGAGAAGCAAGTGTGCTTTTGCCTTTTTGTTAATGAACCATTTTAAGAAAAGATGTCAAATGGTATCAGTTCTTTCCCTAGAACTAGCGACTTTAGGCAAATATCAGGTAAGCGGGATTGGCCCCCTATACTATACTGCAAAATAAATCTAAATTGTATCGCAATGAAACTCACTCCTATGAAGCAGGCCTTAAGCATTATCTACATAAAAAATGTTGTGGAAGGAACTCGCGTGTACTATAGAGAAACTAGCACAATTTATTGCTTGTGTTTTGTTCATTGCTTCTCAGATACCTCATGGAAGAATCTTGCATAGTTACCTTCATGGGTATAAATCTAGATAGTACAAAGCCCAAAATTTTAACCCTTATTTCCTTAATTCATATTCATTTCAGTACAAATCTGGACCAAACCAAGTTAAATATTTTTCAACCAATATGTATCAGTCTTTCATATCCATTTGGTCACGACAAATCCAAAACTTGATGGTAAAGCTTGGATGGAAGTAACGAGTTTTACGATTGCTAATTATAGTGTCAAGTAGTGTCTAAAACTGATAGGAACTTATGAATTTTTCATCATGATCCAAGCAGCCCTTCTCATATATGGATGGAACAACTATGGACCATAAGAGCTCTGTAATAAAATTGATGGAATTGTATAAACACAACTATCAAATTGACATCAAAAATTGTACTTGTGTCAAATTCATGTCCATGTCAGTAGGAGTAAGATAGAGCGTTACGATAAACCTATATGGTTAGTTGCCAGGTAGATAAAATAGTTTTTTGTCATGTTGTCTAAGCTCATGGAACCAAGGAGAACCCTTTAATATCCTCTAAACTAGATGAGTGTCAAGTCTTAGACTTTAATTATTACTTGAACAAATTCAATGAGCAGCTACATTCATGGTAGTAGTAGTACTAGTAGGTCAGTCAAAATATGATATGAAGTAACATCCAAAATAATAGCCTCCTAATACCAGTTGAACCACATACTAAACAAGTACTCAAGAACTACAAAAATCAATAGAGGGTACAGGAAAAAGGGGTATTATCTATAAGAAACACTGGCATATGTTGCTCGACAATGAGCATCCAGAATCCTTCAATTTTTTAGGGCAGACTCCAAAATTATAATATTGATTCATTGTACGCCCAGGTAGGAAGCACAGACATGCATTTGACAAAAAATAGACATTTCAATCTATATAAAGTATATGATGTATCCTTTTCTAGGTGCCCATATTCGTGTCATAGTTGTGTCCGTGCAACATAGGCACCTAGTCAGATCCATTCACCAACTAATCAATTTATATGCCCAATTAATTACAATTTCTTTAACACCAAAAAATCCATTTAATCAATCAGCCAGTCGATGATACTAACTACTCGATTATTTGAACTATTAAAATCTTCTTATCCTTCTATAATGACCATGTTCCATAATCTATATCATGTAAAGAACTACTATCCTAATTCATAATTCAACTAATACGCTAGTTTTAGACTGCATGCAATAATAGTTTATTTCTATTGCAAGGAAGTTCAAGTCCATATGTTCTGGACAAGGTTTGATGACTGAAGAAACAAAAGTACTCTTAAAGTCTAAACTTACCTCAAGCTTTGGATTATGATACTTTGTTCATTAAGGATAGGTTCAAGAGTTGTCATAGTTTTTTCTCATTACCATCATCATAACAGGGGCTTGGTGTGTTATAGGGAGGATACTTATGTTAGATAGGTTTTTGTTTGACTTGAGTGTAAGAAGTATGCATGTGTAGTTTTGGGGGGTTAGTCAGATTTGTTTAAACATAGGAAACATAGTACGAACAGAAATAACTACTGGTTTGAGTAACATATTTTTTCTAGGGACTCAATTAATATACACTAACAAATTAACCCTTCCGGTTATCAAGAATTGTCACAAAGTAGCAATAGAATAAACAAATTTATCAAAATATCACATTCTTATTTCACGTCCGAAAATAACAATGATACTAGAAAAAATTAAGGATGTTCTTTGAAAGAACTATCTATTTCAAGAACAATACAAAGATTGATTTTTCTCTCCATGTAGTGTATCATTTCTCCTATTTTAAAGGAAAATGAATGACACATGAAAATCTAATATCACAATGGCCATACTAAGTGAGATATCTATAATCCACACAAGAAAAATTCTTAGAGCTGCAAAATTAGTCCAGATCTAAACAATTGTAGCAACAAAGACATGAAAAAATTTATTAACTCACAATGTTTTGCCCCAGTTTTAGATCTAGAAGTTTCAAATCTAAGTTATAGGAAGAAAAACTAAATTAAATAGTAATTTTGCAACAATTTAATCACTTGTTTCCCCCAGTTTAACTTGATTATGCCCTCAAAAATTGACTCTGTAATACATTTTGGTGTAGTGTTATATCGGAGCACGTGAAATTCACTTTCTGGAAGGAATAAATTATTTTCGGCATAAATTTTGACTCTGTAATATCTCCTTAAGTCTCCTAATATCAAATGCAGGCATTCATTTCAAGTGAAGACACAGAAAAAATGCTCATATTTGCACCACTTAAAATCAAATCATAGGCAACAACGACAACGACTGTTACATGAATCCTTTCTTCCATTCCGATCAATTAAGGCATCCCATCTCTTACATTAGCATATACCCTATCCTTTTTTCAAAGCCTAAATTTATGTTTCCTTAGGTCTACTCCATAGTTGTTTGTCAGAGGCTAAAAATGCACTTGGGCACTAAGGTGCTTCGTGGCCCAGGCGTCAAGCGCAAGAGCAAAGCAAGACACGAGCATATGACATAGAAACTGCTCTATGTTGCTCCGTTCCATGTCGACTAGTCGGCAACGAAAAAGGGAAAGCTCCAGGGCAACGCTCGGCCCCAAGAGGACCCCCCAATTCATACTGGACATTCAACAAAATTTACTCACCAAACGATCACAAACTAAACCCTAACCAAGCTCAAACCAAGATGAAGCCTGAGCCCTGAACGTCCCAAAAAAAAAACCCAAAATTTTGCTTAAAATAGCAGACGCAAGCAGCGGATCCAGCATCCGTGTCATATTTGACACGGACACGGGGTCATGTGCGACCATAGCAAGCCGAAAGAAAAGCGTCTGACGGGATTACCTTGGTGACGGCACCCCTCTTTAGGCGGTGGCCGGACCGTAGTGAGGGGAGGCAGATCCTCTGGCCAGCAAAGTCGCCGGAGACGCTTCCTCCGACAAAAGGAGCGGCGAATCTAGTGCCGAGAGCTTTTTCAAGCAAAGAAAACCAAACCCTAGATTTCGATGGCAGGTTCTTCGGAGTGAGACGGAGCGGACGGGGAGTGAAAGGCCGTGTAAGGAGGAGGAGGAGGATGAGTGAAAGAGGGAGGAGCGGGTGGAGAGGAAGGTCTCTCTCCATGAGAGGGTTTCCGGAGGAGAAGGCTAGGAAACAGAAGAGGAAACAGAAGAGGATTTTCTAAGAGAGTTTTCAGAGAGATCGCGAGAGAGGTTTCAATGTTCCTCCATTAAAAGAACCACCAACCGTCAACAAATATTGAAAGTTTAAAAAAAATTACTAAAATCGCAGCTGAAAAAATCCCGCCAAGTTTTTTGCACATGTATTAGTTGACGGTTATCACCAAACCGTCAATAAATAAAATGATGTTTTTTGACAGATCCTCTAAAACCGTCAACTATTATGCTGTAAGATTGCTAAATTAACATAAAATAAGACATTTCTTGACGTAAGCCTAAATCCGTCAAGATAACCCATTTTCTTGACGGTTTTTCACGACCATCAACTTATAAACCGTCAAGAATCGTCATTTTTCTTGTAGTGTGTATCTTCCTTCAGCAGTTCCTGTATTTTACTCTATTGCATGCTTTATATCTCCTATCATACTATGCACTGCGTGAGATGTATTGTGCTCGTTCCCGTCCTGATTGGACCTGTTGAAAATATTACAGAGGATGAGGAGGAGGCCCTGGTATCTACCTATTACGGAGCAGGACTAGATGACACCTATGTTGTGGACCCTCAGCAGGATCTACCTGCAGCTGAGGAGGATGTTTCAGTAGTCTAGACCAGTTTAGTCTAGGCAGTCTTTTCTATATCTTTTTGTCTCACATCTGAGTTGTATTTTGAGATGTTGAGTTATGTAGACTCTTAGACTATTTGTATTATGAGTTGACATTCTGGATGTTATGTATCTTAGACACTTAGTCTTATTTCTTCTATGCTATGGTTCTCCTTGAGTTACTATCTATCTGTTCTTCATTCTCTACCTAGATGTGATTGAGATTATTTCTGTTTGTCACCTCCACTCGGAGAGTATAAACTGTACAGGTACTTAATATTGTTAGATGATTTACCTAGGACAGCGTTCTACCGCCGACACTGCGGCGTAGGCTGGACGTACCCACTTCTCGTGCCCTTACTCTAGGGTGCGGGTCGTGACAGTAGTAAACCCTCATATCTAGACAGCCGTGACCGTATAGTTGAGATGTATTCTATTTCAATATACGTAGCTGGCTGTGTCTGCCCCCGCTCTCCAGTATTCTGGTTCTGGGGCGTGACAGGTTGAGTAAGCAGCATGTACTGATATACTGTCACAGAGGATGTGTAGTCTTCAGCCCACCTGGAGAGCCGGAGTTTGAAATCTTTCGAACTCCGGAAGATATGGAGTGTGTTACCTACACCTCTATCACAGAAGAACCCGGACCTCCCCATTCTATCATAGCAGAATTTATGGATGTCTTCCCTGATAGTCTTCCCGAATTACCCCCAGATCGAGACATAGAGTTCACTATTGACCTAGTCCCCGGCACTTCCCCTATTTCTAAGGGATGTTACAGAGTCAACCCGAAGGAAGCCAAAGAGATGAAGGATCAGATCAATGAACTGAAGGCTTTAGGATTTATCCAAGACGGAGCTATACCCTGGGAAGCACCTGTCTTGTTTGTGCCCAAGAAGGACAGAACAGTGCGGATGTGCATCGACTACCGGGCACTGAATAATATCACCATCAAGAACAAGTACCCTCTACCCCAGATCGATGACCTGTTTGATCAACTCAGTGGAGCTAAGGTGTTTTTGAAGATTGATCTAAGATCTGGCTACCATCAGATCAAGGTCAGGAAGGAGGACATTCCCAAGACGGTGTTCAACACCAAGTATGGGCAGTTTAAATTCTTGGTCATGCCGTTTGGACTGACGAATGCTCCTACTGTGTTCATGAACCTTATGAATAAGGTTTTCCATGAATACCTAGATCAGTTTGTCGTTGTCTTCATCGATGACATTCTGATCTACTCTAAGACTGAAGAAGAGCATGAAGAGCACCTCAGGAAAGTTCTGGGAACTTTGAGGAAGGAGAAGCTATATGGTAAGCTTTCTAAATGTGAATTCTTTCTAGACAAGGTAGATTTTCTTGGCCATTTTATCACAGGAGAAGGAATTTCTGTGGACCCTAAGAAGATAGCTGCTGTTGAGAAGTGGTCTACCCCAAGCTCAGTTGCTGAAATCAGAAGTTTCTTGGGCTTGGCTGGCTACTACCGGAAGTTTGTGAAGGATTTCGCCAAGATTGCTGAACCGATGACGAAGCTCACTCGGAAGAATGAAGAGTTCATCTGGACGGAAGCTTGCCAGGCGTCATTTGAGGAACTGAAGAAGAAACTTACAACAGCACTGATACTTGCGCTACCCGCAGGTACCGGCAGTTTCTCAATATACAGTGATGCCTCTGGAAAAGGACTGGGTTGCGTTCTTCAACAACATGGGAAAGTGATTGCTTACGCATCTAGGCAATTACGGACTCATGAGAAGAACTATCCCATACATGATCTGGAGCTTGCTGCAGTCATCTTTGCTTTGAAGCTATGGAAGCATTATCTCTATGGAGAGAGAGTGGAAATATTTACAGACCACAAAAGTCTGAAATATGTTTTCACTCAGAAGGAGTTGAACATGAGACAAAGAAGATGGCTGGAACTGATGAAGGATTTAAGATCGACTTGCAGTACCATCCGGGTAAGGCTAATGTGGTTGCAGATGCACTTAGTCGATACCCAGTGGCGATGTTCTTAACTAAGGAGCGACACTTGTTGGAGGACATAGAGAAGCTTGGTCTGGAGATTGTACTGTAGTGCCCCGTCCCGCTCAGTCAATCGGAGGAATCGAAATGCTGACGGTGTTCGGACTTAGCCTTGCAACGGCTACTCGGAGACATCGCCCGGTCGAGGCGACCGCTCTCTCAGGTGGGGTAGTTTCGGTGAACTTACGTCATCTTTGCCATCACATAATAAATCGCGTTTTCAACTTGCACAAGTAGGCTTAATAATAAAAGAGATGAATCCACATAGCTAAGGGAATAATCCTGACGGGTCAAAATGAGTTAGAACATGGAAAACGGCCCACGGTCGGCTTAGAGTTGGTGCATGGCGTGCTTTGAAAATGACACTCGATCCTTCGTCTCGTGGCTTGGGAGAAGGAAAGTTGGTTGAGTAGGCAAAGTTATGAACGTAGCCTAAGTCATAGGCATCGCCTGCGTAAATGCTCGATAAAGCATACATGCTTTCATGATGCAAGGCTTGGCATAGCCTTTGCTCGTCCCTTGAGTTAAGTTGTAGGCTTGGTGAAGTTAGGCAAAGTGATGGTGGTCGACCTAAGTCATTCTAAGCACGGTCCTACGAGTTCTACGGCTGGGTATGACAACTTAGTCTTACGGTTTCAAGCCCGTCATATAGAGTAAGTCTTGGGCGGTGGCGTCGCGTAGAGTTCAAGTTGGTTTACGGCACGACGTCACGGACTTAGTATTTTCAGGCACGGGCCACGGTTGATTCATTGAGTTTGGAAAGTGTTGTGAATATTTGTTCTTGAGTTGAGTAAAATGATAGGGCAAGAAAGAAGAATGCTCGCGACTACGGGTCGTCGAGGCAAGATCTCAGAGGTGAGACATATTGAACTTGGCCCTAAAAAGAGATGACAACACTAAAGGTGGAATGACTGTGTGAGACGTCAGTTGAGTCGAGTCTTGCATGGTCATGGACAACTTGTCGATAAGGTAGAGTTTCCTCGAACGGTAGCCCGACGGAAGGGGACCGGTTCTTGAGAAGCAGCATTAGCACGTGCTGGATGACCGCACAAGTTAGCGCAGAGGCTTGCCAGTGAGGCTAGCTACCCACCTGGCAAGGGCGGCCGTCTAACAAGCTAAAGGAGTCCAGGATGGCTTTGGGAGTCAGTGACCAAATCATATAGATGAGTCGGCATGGCGGCAATCCGCGTGTGTGCCTTTGGATTGAGTTGAGTTGTTGAATGTGTGTACAGTTGGAAGACAATGTTTGGTCCTAAGATGTGGCATCAACATAGGCGACGTGCTTCGGCACGAGATGTGGTATCGAGTCTAATGTTGTCAGCATATAAGTTGCATAGTTTGGATGTGAGTTGTCCTGAGTCTAAGTCAGGAAAGGCCACAAGGCAAAGTTGGTCGAGTGACACTTAACCCACAAGTCTTGATTGGGTCAGTTGATGATTTAGTAGCTAAGGGCCGCGAGGCGGCGATATGGTTGAGTCGCACGTAGTTGCGAGGTACGGCACAAAGGATTTGTAGCACGGTCACACGGAAATGGAGCCTCATCGCGTAGTTGTGTCTCTGATTTTGGCCGAAAGGCAAGCACGACTTGATAGGTTAACATTGTTTGAGTCGACATTGTTGTTGCAAGCACGGGATGGTCTAGATGGTCTAGAGACACAGGATAGGCCAAGGCGTCGGTCCTAAAACTGATCTTAAGGCAAGAGTAGAAAGACAATCAAAAAGGGGACTATGTTGCACAAAGTAAAGTAAACGTGTTGGTTTTGTATTGGTGGGCGAGGAGCTCATTCCACTAGTACAGTTGAGTACTAACACCCACATAGTTTACATGTGCAGGCACAGGTAGAAGCTCGTGGCGCGGGACTCGTTTGGATGCGTCGAGGCATGGAGTTCCTTGGCGATTCGAAGCGTCCGGCCGCATGGATTAAAGACTTATACGGGACATAATGCATGGACGTCGCCTTCTGAAGCTTCCGCTGGATCAAGACCTGTAATTGAGAGATGAGAGAGAGATGAGTGAACTTGTAAAATATGAGAAGAGTGAGCTTGAGTGATTGTAATATTGGCCTTGCGCCCCCAATGTAACTGTTGTTTCAATATCAATAAAGAGCTTCTTTGAATGACTTGTGTTTTGTTCTCAATTCCGCTGCTGTTATTCAATGTCTCTGCTTGGGACTTCTGTGCGACGACCCCGTCGCAGCCGCTGAAATCGGCCGTTATGGAACCCTCCTTGCACGAGCGCAATCTAGGCTCGTGCGGCATCACGCCTTAGCAAGGACGATCGCTCCTACGGGAGTGGGGCGTGACATGTACTGCCTGAGGAAAAGATGAAGGAACTGGGGCGAGAAGCTATTGTACCTGGAGCTAACTCAACCATGATGCAGTTGTAATTGCGTTCAAGTCTGATAGAAAAAGTCAAGGAGACACAATTCCAAGACGAAACGCTTTACAAACTCAGAGATCAAGTGCTGGCAGGAACACTTGAAGGATTCTCTATCGCCAGTGACGGAGCATTAAAGAATGGCACGAGACTGTGTGTACCATCTGGCGAACTGAGGAATGAACTTATGTAAGAAGTGCACCAGTCGCAGTATTCCATACTTCCTGGAGCTAATAAGATGTATCGGGATATGCATACCATTGTTTGGTGGTATGGAATGAAAAAGGATGTATCCAGATTTGTGGCTAGATGCTTGATTTGTCAACAAGTGAAGGCTAGCAGACAGAGACCCGCAGGACTTCTACAACCGCTGGACATTCCGGAGTAGAAGTGGGAGCATATAACAATGGACTTTGTGTCAGGATTGCCTCGATCCCAAGGAGGGAAGGACGCCATTTGGGTTATTGTGGACCGACTGACTAAGTCAGCTCACTTTATCCCCTTCAAGGTTGGTTTTTCTACCGAGAAGTTGGCGGCACTGTACATGCGGCACATCTACCGGATTCATGGAGTACCGGTAAGTATTGTATCTGACCGAGATACTAGATTTACCTCTCACTTTTGGAAGAGTTTGTATGACAGCTTGGGAACAAAACTAAAGTTCAGCACAGCCTACCATCCCCAAACTGACGGACAATCAGAGAGAACCATCCATACGCTAGAGGACATGCTGAGATCTTGCGTCTTGGAATTTGGTGGGTCTTGGGAGGACCACTTGCATTTAGTAGAATTCTCCTACAACAACAGTTACCAAGCAAGCATTGGTATGACACCATTTGAAGCTCTTTATGGACGTCGTTGCCGCACTCCACTTACTTGGGACGACGTAGGAGAAAGAGTACTGCTTGGACCTGAAATGGTGACTGATGCAGCAGAGAAGGTAAAGGTGATCAGGGACAAACTCAGGATCGCCCAAGACAGGCAGAAGCATTAGGCTGATAGCAGTCGTCGACCACTGGAGTTTGAAGAAGGAGATAGTATCTTTGTGAAGATTTCTCCTACCAGAGGAACTATCCGATTTGGCAGAGCTGGGAAGCTGAGTCCCAGATATATCGGGCCATTTGAAGTTTTGAGCCGAATTGGTGAAGTAGCGTACCGATTAGCTCTACCAGCTAATCTTGAAGGCGTGCACAATATCTTCCACGTTTCACAGCTCAGACGCTACATCCCAGATCCGAGCCACATCTTGGACCATTCAGAGCTGGAGATTGGACCGAGCCTCACAGTGCCAGAGAAGCCAGTGGCGATTTTGGACAGAGGCGAGAAGAGGACCAAAACTTTGGTGACTCCCATAGTCAGAGTTATATGGAGGCACAATTCCCCAGGCGAGTCTACCTGGGAGCGAGAAGATGAGATTCGGGAGCAGTACCCGCACTTGTTTGAGACCTGAGGTAATTACTAACCCTATCCTTTAATTTCGAGGACGAAATTTTCTAAGGAGGGAAGGTTGTGAAACCCGTAACTTTTAGTTAATTAATTAAATAATTTAATTAGCTAATTATTAATATAAATTATTTAGGAAAATGCATTTTTAGAAAATTATTATTATTTCAGGTCAAACCTGTTAATTATTATTAATGAAAACCATATTTTAGAAAAAAACATTTATTTGTCCTGGATTTTTTATTGTTGGGCCTGACCCGTTCTGACCCAGTCCAAACCCATTTCGAACCCGCACCCGAGATCCGAACCCATTTTCGAACCCGAATCCACCTTCGGATTATTTTTATAAACTAAATATAGTAAAGTAACTAAATAACTAATAAAACAAAACCATTTATTTTAAAACACATTAAGCTTTCTCTCTCTCCCAATTCTCATTTATACCAGCAGAGGAAAGCTTTCATTTCCTTCACTAGGCCGAACCATTCGTTTCATTTTCCACAATCGACCGACCCCTCGTCTCCCGCCGGCGGAGCACCCCCTCTTCTTCCATAACTCCTCTCCTACACCCTATAAAAACCCCTCTCTTCATCCCTCTCCATGACTCACTCCATCATTTTCTCCAAAGTCCAAATTCCTAACCGTGCCCTAGCCATTTCCAGCGAGCCCTAGCCGGAGTTTCGATCCCGACCACCCGGAGCTCGACTCTTCTCCAGCGCTCAGGCCAGCCCGAGCCCGGCGACCCCAGGCCAGCCCGGCGTTCCTTGCCGTCCGTACTCGACCTAGTCGGCCCGACCAGCGCCGCCGTTTTCGGCCGGCCGACCTCACGTGGCCCCGTGACCCACGGCCCCTTCGTCGCTGTTTTCCCGTGCCTTCCTCGCTGCTGTCCCCAGCACCCCTTTCGGCCCGATCCGCTGTTCACAGTACCTCGCGGGTCCAGATTCGGAGTTTCCGCAGCCGATTGATATCCCGATTTCGCTATCCGCAACTTCCGAGATTTGCAGGATCCATTTCTTATTCCTATTTACATCTGAGAGCTCTAGCCGAGCACCGAAGTATATTTTTCGTGTCCCCGTGTCCCTCCAATTAGAGTAGTCGATGATGATACGGTCCCCGATCCCGTTACAGGATTCGGCTTAGATGATTTCGGGTTTTCCGAAGTCCATTTCGGAAGAAGTTCTGGCTTGACGATTTTGTGCTGTGGTTTGGAAATATTGGTTTTGAGTGAATAATTCTTCTGTTGGTTTTGGTTCTGTGAGGTTTCGGAATTTTCGAGTTTAATTTCGGTTTTTCGAATTTCGAAAACGTGCTGTGGATATTATTTTTGGGTTTTGGATATTATTATTATTTTCTGGTTGGAAGTTGGGTTTCCCTGGTATGGGACTTATATTTGGTGTTTGTAGCACATTTTCCCAGTTTTGGGTTATCACAAAAATAGAGGGAATGCTGCCGAAATTTTATAAAATTTATAAAAGAATATTTTAAATCGGATTTTCGGAAATATTTTATAAAATAGATTTTTGGGCGACGACCATATCGGTTAATGGGCCTTAGCGAAATGCAAACGAAACCGGTTTTACCAAGACGTTGAGGCATTAGCTATTTTGACGATTAGACCAAAGTCTGAGACTCGAATTTAATTTAATTTAATTACTAGTTTTATTTTGTAATTAAATTGTAGGATTTTTAGGGACTAACTAATATTTTCCTTCTTATTTTAATTCATGTAAAATGATCTGTAAGGGCATAAGCCCATTTATTTCTATAAATTTTGTAATAACTAGTAATGTGTTCGTATTTTTCTGATTTTGTTCGGAAACGTAAAAATTTAGAAATGATAAACAACTATAACGTTTTAGAAATTCATGTTCTTCTTATTTAAAGAAAAATGTAGTTTTATTATATAAATTATAAAATACCAAGTTTTGCGAATAAATCGATAAATATAAAATTTTCCGAAATTAAATATAAAGTGATCTTTCCATCATAATTAAATGTAACGCATTAGATAATCGAGTTTTGGTTTGTATTAGTATAATAAAGATTAAAATTGACTAGGACAAATTTAGAGATTGTAACTAGCACATCTAGCATGGCAACTTTTGAAATCTAAGACAGACTTCTCGATTATAGGATTTCGAGGACAAGTCCTGACATTCATCTCGGAGACATTACCCTCATTCCAGTCAAACCAAGGCAAGTATATTTTGTGGTAGTTTACAATTATTTAGTAATCGTTTTATTGCAAGTTTAAACCACGATGCAACACGGAACTCTCTCTCTGAGAGCATTGACTGATTAACTGTTGGGTACTGGAAGAGTAGTGTAATGAGTATGACCACATCCAAAATAGTATAATGACTGTGTTAGCTTACCCCTCATACACACGGGGATAAGCCATATCGTATCAATAGGATACAACTGTACAACCCAATCCGGTCATATTCATTGCCTATTCACATCACAATGTTTTAACTGCTGGAAAACTATTTATTTCAAATTGTTTAAAAGTGCATAACTCTATTATTATTTCAATTGTTAAATTATCATGAATTGTACTTTGCTCCCTCCTGATTGGAGACAACATTTTTAGGTTCTATTGATGATGCAGAGCTTCTGATTAGTAGCTACTATGACCCTGAGCTGTACCCGGCTGTTCTACCAGAGGATGATGATGAGGAGACTGCTAATTAGATTTATTTCCAGTTTATGATTATGTAGAAAATAATATTTTATTTTAGTTGAAGTTTGTATTTGAAAACTTTATGTTGGACAAGTTTTAATTATCGAAATATTAAGTTATGGCAATTAGTCTGTGTTGTTGATTACTTGCATGAGTGATACAGCTTACTGCCGCCGTCTCAACAACGGTGCAGGCTGGGCATGATCCGATTCGACCCAAGAAATTGGGACCGGGTCGTGACAGACATGGGAGGCATCTTTGTGTACCCAGTGGTGATATCAGACAAGAGATCATGGCAGAGGCTCACAGTTCTCAGTATTCAATTCATCCCGGTAGCACGAAGATGTACCGAGACATCCGTCAGCATTTCTGGGGGAATAGCATAAAGAGGGAGATATCCCGGTTTGTCTTTCGTTGTTTAGTTTGCCAACAAGTTAGCTGAACATCAGAGACCAGCTGGACTTCTTCAACCTTTACCGATCCCAGAATGGAAATGGGAGCACATTATAATAGATTTTGTAACTGGGTTACCTAAATCCCTAGCTGAAAGAGATGCTATCTGGGTTATAGTTGATCGTCTCACGAAGGTAGCTCATTTTCTCCCCTTCAGAGTTGGTCAGTCGACGGATCAGGTAGCAGAGATGTACCTCAGGCAGATAGTCAGGTTGCATGGAGTACCAGTCAGTATTGTATCCGACAGAGATTCAAGATTCACATCGCACTTTTGGCGGAGTCTTCAAGAGAGCTTGGGGACATGACTCAAGTTCAGTTCAGCTTATCATCCGCAGACAGATGGTCAGTCAGAGCGCACGATCTAGACTCTTGAAGATATGTTACGGTCATGTACACTCGACTTCGGTGGTTCATGGGAAGATCACCTGCATCTCGTGGAGTTCTCCTATAACAACAGTTTCTAGGCTAGTATCCAGATGACATCCTTTGAAGCACTATATGGCAGGAAGTGCAGATCACCTTTAGCTTGGGATGATGTCGGCGAGAGATAGATGCTTGGTCCAGAGATGATTACGCAAAAAATCGAGGTGGTCAGACAAGTTAGAGATCATCTTCGAGTTGCACAAGATCGTCAACGCCATTGGGCCGATTCTCATCGGCGCCCTCTTGAGTTTTCTATCGGCGACCATGTATTCCTTAGGATCTCGCCTACCCGTGGCGTCATTCGATTCGACGTACGGAGAAGGCTTAGTCCTAGGTATATAGGACTGTTTGATATTTTTGAGCGAGTTAGGTGATGTATCCTGTCGTCTTGCTCTTCTACCGTCGTTACGTGAGGTACATGACGTATTCCATGTACCCTAATTGCAACGGTACATCCCGGATCCGAGCCATATCCTTGATTATTCGGAATTGGTTGTTGGTACCAACCTTTCGTATGAGGAAATGCCCGTTCCATATTGGACCGAAGGGAGAAGATACTCAAGAACAAGACTATTAAGTTAGTCCGTGTTTCTTGGGGCTATCACACTTTATGTGAGTCAACGTGGAAACGTGATGATGATATCCGATCGCAATATCCACACATGTTTGACTCATAAGGTATAATGTCTTCCTTATGCCTTATACTTTTACTTCCTTGCTTGCATGAATGATTGCTTGGTTGACTGCTAGTCGTAGATTGCCAGTATTAGTGTAGCTCGCCCTGACACCTCTAGCCTCTTGATTAATTTTTGAGGACGAAATTCTTTTAAGGTGGGTAGAGTTGTCACTCCCGTTTTCTATTATACGTATTTTTCAGGATACGTATACAGATTTCTGACCTCAAGTGGCCCATACTTTACTTATCTTGCTTAGCTTAGCCTTGGTTTAAATCTTGAATTGATTGGTTCAACTTGGTTCAACATGACTTGGCTTGGCTTGGTTTGGTTTATTTTGGGTTGAGATGGGAGGGGTTGCTATATAAGTCAACTTCTTTTCTCTCCTCCATTATTTGCATTTACTTCTTCATCTTCTTCATTTACACCTCCCACCTACCAAGTCTAGGCAAGTGCAACTTGTTTTATGATGGATCTCAAGTTTTATTGTTCCATTCTCTTCCTTACTTGATTCTAAGCCTCTTTAGAACTTGACAATTTTGGATTTGATGAATGGATTCTTGTAGATCTAAGTTTGTAACTTTTTGGTTTTTCTTGGTTTTTATCTCTAAAACTTGGTTATTTTCGAAATCTAATAGTTCCATGTTGTAAGAAATTCAATTCTACCCAATTTTGACTTTTGAACCGCTTGATTTTGACTTCGTATGAGAAAGTTATGCCATTTTTGAGTTCATGGGTTCCCCACACCTTTTGGTGCTGTCGGGACGATGAACAGTGCCGCGCGCCCGCACGCCGCGCTTGCGTGCAACGTGCGCCGTGGGCGATTTTGTCCGTGCGCAATACGTAACTTGCTCGTCGCGCGCCCGCGCACTTCTCTGCCGCGCGCCCGCGCGTCGCGCTTGCGCGCAACGTGCGCCGTGGGTGATTTTGCTCGCACGCAATGCGCAACTTGCGTGCCGCGCGCCAGCGCACTTCCTTGTCGTGCGCCCGCGCGCCGCGCTTGCGTGCAATGTGCGCCGTGGGCGATTTTGCCCTCGCGCAATGCGCAAATTGCGCGGCCGTACGCCCGCACGGTTTTTTGCCGCGCAATGTGCGCCGTGCTTGCCCGTAATGTGCCCCGTGGGCGATTTTGCCCGCGCACCTTTTGGTGCTGTCGGGACGAAGAACAGTGCCGCACGCCTGCGCACCGCGCTTTCGTGCAACGTGTGCCGTGGGCGATTTTGCCCGCGCGCAATGAGCAACTTGCGTGCTGCGCGCCCGTGCACTTCTCTGTCGCGCGCCCGCGCGCCGCTCTTGCGCGCAACGTCCGCCGTGGGCAATTTTGCCAGCGCGCAATGCGCAACTTGCGCACCGCGCGCCCGCGCACTTCCTTGTCGCGCGCCCGGGCGCCGTGCGCCGTGCGCAATGTGCGCCGTGGGCGATCTTGCCCGCGCGCAATGCGCAATTTACGCGGCCGCACGCCCGCACGGTTTTTTGCCGCGCGATGTGCGTCGTGCTTGCGGGCAATGTGCATCGTGGGCGATTTTGCCCGCGCAACTTGCGCGCAGGTCACCCCAAATGACTGTTTTTGCCCGTTTGGGCTGTTTTGTAGCTAAAATCTTGAAAAACTCAAAACATGAAAGTTGTAGATCTTTTCCTTGGCTTCAACAATATGTTATTAGTTATTTTATGCAAGTTTCTCTCAATCATGATATTGTAAGGATAGAACACGATAGTGGCCTGTTAAGGCGCACTCTTAACAAGTATCAAGTAACATGATAATTCTTGATAGTGACCCATCGTGGTGCACTCTTGACAAGTAACTTGACATGATAATTCTTGATGGTGGTCCGTTGTGACACACTCTTGACTTGATAAAGTAACCTATCATGATAATCTCGATATGCCTTGCTAAGTAAATCTTGTCTTGACACCGTGGGTGTTTGTGGTTGTATAATCTACATGTCTCGTCTTGCATCATGTCTAGGATATGAATTCCTGATTTCCACGGCCAGGGATTCATACTGAATCTGACTAGGATAATGACTAGAGTGATCAAGTAGTTCATGAAGAGATTTTCCAGCTACAGGCAGTCCCGTTATCTGGGCGCTTTAATTGGACTTATAGCCTGCCGTCGAGTAGGACACATTTCCAGCACACTGTCATGTGTTGCACATCTAAGTCATCTAATCCAACTCTCTCAACTTGTGACCGGATAACCTGGATTAAGACTGCAGGGCTTGTGGCTGTTGGAACATCTCCATGCATCTTGTTAGTAACTAAGCTTGTGATAACCCTAGTTAGTTAAAGTATCAAGCCGTACTCTTTGCTTGGCCGTGAATGATGGATGGAGTCCTATCTTGTCTAGTCTTGCCTAGATCCAGTACATGGCTATCTCAGGACATGCTTGTTTATGCTTTACTTTATCGATAATTGGTTAGAGACTAAGTTCTGTTCAAGTGAAGGGTTACAACCCCGGTCCTTGTTTGGTTTACGGGTTGTAACCTGGTTATCGGAATAGTCCATTAGTCATCTTATCGTTTATCACCCTGCTTTCTCTAACTCATGTCTTTCTTTATCCTTTATGTATCATGTGCTAATATGCTGGTTTTAGTTCTTAAGTGAAGCCTCCCTTGTGGCACTTGCCCTTTCTGGGGTCTGACCCAGCTGGTTATGTATGGCCAGATTTCGGAGTAGCTCCCGAGGATCTTTCTGTCTTCCAGCCAGATGGTGACCACTAGGCGCAACCCTCGCAACGAGTGGGTTCTTATTTTGCTCTCCCACTCCCTTGTAAAAATATTCTTTTGAGACGTTTATCCGTCGAGCAAGTGTTAGCTCGTTTGCAACTTTACTTACTGTCTGCCTACAGGCTGTAACATGATTGACAAATCCTAGGGTTGATCATATATGACTGAAACTCTTGCTAGTCTTCACATTTTGTATGACTAGCTTCATGATCATCTGAATATGTGATGTTTGGGATGCCTTGCTTTGTATGTCTGATGATCTAACATCTTGTAACATTTACTTACTTGCTTGAGATTGAGACATTAGGCTTGTTCATGACCATAAGAGACTGTTGGCTTGTAAATAAACCCTCATGCATCTAGACAGCCGTGACCGTATATCGAGGTAGATTATACTTTAATGCACGTAGCTGGCTGTGTCTGTCTTTCGCTCTCCAGTATTCTGGTTCTGGGGCGTGACATCTTTACTGTAATACAAAAGTTTTAGTCCTTTGGACTTTTTGTGTTGAAACACCTGGCCCATGCCACAATCCACTTGTGTACGCATCACCGCCATCGGCGTGGACCAGTCCAGTCAATTGTGTAATATTTTCTTGGCCCTTCCCAATTATCGGCACAGTGGCACCGCCACCCATCTGACGCCATGCTACCTACATCGTCCTCTTCTGTATCCCCCACCAGCATTGTACACTGCCACTCCAACATTAGGTCATTGTTGAGCAATAGCACCATCGCCCTGTCCAACCCATCTCCACCCATCCCCGAGAGTCGCTCCCACGGTCGAACCAACCCCACCTCCTCTCAGCCTCGTACGGCATCCCCGCCTTCTAGATACGGTCCTCCATCCCCTTCCCTCAGCCATTTGCCTCCCTGGCAGGCTTTCCGGCAGCAACAACTCCCACGGAACCCAGGTCCTCACGAGCACCGAAGTTCCCTTCCCTCCATCGTTAGGGTTAGTTTGTAAAATAATTCATAAAAAAATAAATTGTTTCGGTTGTTTGTAAAATAATTTGTAAAGAAAAGGCGAATGATGAGTTTAAGAAAATATCTTAAAGCCTAACATAACTCATGTATAACATGTGATGTGTTTAAAATTTCAGGGCTTCTTTTTGTGAGCCCTTTGAATTTTAGGGCTTCTTTTAAATTTTTTTAAATAAATTATTTTCAATAAATAATTTTATTATAAGTTTTGATCATTAAATGCACTTTTTTGTGACTTTGGTTTTTGGAGCGCCAGGGATGTCAATCTCTCGAAATTTCCTTCATGAGTTTTGTAGTAGGCAAGATTTTCTTCATTTTGATATATCATGTCCCACTCAAACTTGTTTCCTTGCATTCTACTTACAACACACAAATTTTTTTGTCAATTTAGGCAATTTGACCATCTACCGTAAAACTTGACCAAACTTTTACTTTAATTTCGGGGCTCGACATCTATCCAACCTAATAGACCCAATATATGATTTTGACCTATTTTGAGCCTACTATACACATGCTACTTGTGTGCCACCCAATTTAGCTCCCGCATCATTATTGATCAAAAATTGTTGTCATGATCGCGTCAAGCCCAATAATTTTGTTTTACCTACAAGATGTAAATCTTATATCTTATATTTAATTACTACAATGCTTAGATGTGAGTTGCTACCATTAAGACTATTCCGTTTTATACAAGTTTCCCCTTAATAAACTCTAGTTTAATTGTTAAGGTCCTTCCTACCTCAACTTTCTTAATATTCGGTTAATGACTTAGATAAATCCTTTTCGGGCTCTCAAGGCCACATATATAATTATATATATGTTGGTCAAGTCTTAAGCCCCCTCTATAATAAATTGGTAGATGTAAACCTCCCCCCCCCCCCCCCCCCCCCCCCCATTTTTTATATTATAATTTATTAGCTAATATTGATGATAATTTAATTTCTCAAATTTACTCTACTTGTAGGTACATTTACAGATAGATAAAGTATCACTAATATCCCTTAGTTTTTTATCAAATAAAAATTATTATATGAAACTGGATATATGTTGATACTGTCATACTGAATTAGTGAAGAAAACTTTAGAAATGGTGGTTTATTTATTTTTGAAATGGAGATATATATTTTTTAAATTATTTTTGTGGGCCTAGTATATATTTTGAAACCAACAATTTAAACCAGCCCCTTGACCCACCAACCACAAAGATAAAGTCCTGTTTCTTTTTCTTGCACTCATTATGCAATACCAAGCCAGCCCAAACTAGAGGCATTATGACTAGGAGATTGGATAAGGGCGGGCGGGTGCTAACCCGAAAACCCAAACCCGAATTTTTGACCCATACCCGCTTGAATTCGAAGGCAGCTAGAGTGCTGTCGTTCTCACGCGGCCGTACAGCAACAGGAAGCACAGTAGCACGCTACGCCAGGCTGTGCTCTCTCCTATGAAAGTATCTCATTCTTCCTATATAACTACAGAGTACAATTCGAAGGCGACCACTGCGTCGTCGGTGGTAGACGCGGCCTCCTGGATGTTGGCCATCCCCTGCGCAAGCAGTGGCCGCTGCGACCGCTTCGCCCAGCGACGTCGACAGTGCCACTAACACAAAACAACCACCCGGACCTGGCCTTCGACTCCCTGGCTCGAGCTCTCAAGTCGTAGTCTGGTCCTCCACCGGCGTCAGCGCCATTCTCCACTGCCCAGCCTCCAAACTTCGGTCAACCCCTGCCTGCTGAGCACGTTCACCCTGCACCTCCATGGTCGTCCGACCACCGGAGGTCGACTGGCAGTGAGCAATGCCCGACCCAGTGTGACATCTTCATTCGAGCGCCCCTCCTCTCGTATTATCCGCATGTAGCCGAACCCTTAGGCGTGTTCCTGGGCCACCGTCGAGCACTGCCTTCAACAGACACTACGCGTGAAGAAGAAGGAGGAGCAATTGCAGCAACCATGGTTTAACTTAAATGCAGGTATAAAGACTATTATGCCCTTTTCATAACTCTGTTAATGAAACTTTGCAAATCAATGAATGAATGTATATATTTATGTATATTAGAAATGAGTATCATATAAAGGTTATATATGATATTATATATGTGACAGTTATATATGCTATTGCATGTATGCACTATTATAATATATACACATAAGTATTTGTATTATAAATATATATGTAGGATTTTTGTATCTATATATATACGAACATTTGTACATGAGAAATAATGTTTACATTTTATCTAGTTAAAGAAATTACATCATGTTAGATTATACGTATTAGATTATTATTTTAATATGTTATAGTATTTTTCTAAAAAAAATATCAAAAGATAATTTGTGGCTATTATATATATATAAAGAAATTATTTCCCAAATAAAAATATTTTCTAGTATAAAGGTATCTACTTTCAAGTACAGATGACCTAATAGCTATCTATATGAGTAATTACAAGTATATTCATATAAAGAATTATTTTTCAAATTAAGCCTATATCTATAATACTCATATTTTTTTGAGTTGCATGTGCATACTATTTTAAAAATCTGGAAATTGCTGAGAAACCCAATTTCGGGGTTAGTTTTTATGAAAAACCCACCCGCATGATGGGTTTTATGAAATGTCCAGAATATATATATTTCCACGTTAAAGTATTCCAAGATTCCCTTTAGATGCTCAGTATTTACAAAATTAATACCATAACTATCCCTCCGCACAAACTCAGATCTGGATTGCGATTCTCTTCTTCTTCTTCTTCTTCTTCTTCTTCTACCCCTCCGTGCAAACTCAGATCTGGATTGCGATTCTCTTCTTCTTCTTCTTCTTCTTCACGAGAGATCTGAATTCTATTGCTCTCATCTTCAGCAGAGATCGCAAAGATCGTTCGTAGTTCACTATGCTTTTTTTTTCCAGTCGAACTCCGATCATCGCTCATCTTCTTCTTCTTCTTCTCCGACAATTAGGTCAATTATGGAGAAAAGATCTTCTTCTTCTTTTTCATAAGAGTTGGCATCGTTTTGAAAGAAGAACGAAAACTCTTGAATCTTTATTCATGTCAAATTTCTTTCCAGAAAACAAAAAAATAAAAAGTTAGGTTTCTGTCAACTGTTCTCCGTCGATATCACACGAATAATAGTCATTCTCCTGCATTTTTAACAAGGAGAATGCCATTCTCCGTGTTGAATGGCATTCTCCGTGTTTCTAACACGGAGAATGGCCATTCTCCTGTGTTTTAACATTTGAATGACCATTCTCCGTGTCATTTAACACGGAGAATATCATTCTCCGTGTTATTTAGCACGGAGAATGGCCATTCTCCGTGTAATTTAGAAACGGAGAATGGCATTCTCCGTACTAAATTACACGGAGAATGGTCATTCTCCTACGTTTTAACACTGGGAATAACCATTCTCCGTGTAAATTAACACGGAGAATGTCATTCTCCGTTTTAATTAAGACGGAGAATGCCATTCTCCGTTTTATTTAACACGGAGAATGCCATTCTCCGTTTTATTTAACATGGAGAATGTCATTCTCCGTGTTAGCATTCTCCGTGTTTCTAACACGGAGAATGGCCATTCTCCTGCGTTTTAACACTGGAATGACCATTCTCCGTGCTAAAGTACACGGAGAATGACATTCTCTGTTTTATTTAACACGGAGAATGTCATTCTCCGTTTTATTTAACACGGAGAATGGCATTCTCCGTGTTTCTAATACGGAGAATGGCCATTCTCCTGCGTTTTAACATTGTAATGACCATTCTCCGTACTAAATTACACGGAGAATGACCATTCTCCGTGTAAATTAAGACGGAGAATGGCCATTCTCCGTGTAAATTAAGACGGAGAATGCCATTCTTCGTGTTACTAACATAGAGAATGACTATTCTCCGTGTAAATTAAGACGGAGAATGACATTCTCCGTGTTAGTAACACGGAGAATGACATTCTCCGTGTTACTAACACGAAGAATGGCCACCCTCATGCGAAATTAACATTTTTCGTGTTCTAACACGGAGAATGACCATTCTCCTGCATTTTATGGTCAGTTAAAACTTTGAAGGGCCATAACTTTTGACTGGGAGGTCGAAACGAGATCCGGTTTGTCCCAAAATGAGCGTATCTTCGAGGAGCCTGAAAGTAACAGCTTCTTCGTTAGACGGCCTACCAAAATTTTAGAATTGCAAAAAAATGATGTTTGGACCTCCGTTTTATCACTTTTGCCGTTTGTCTCGGTCTTTCCGAAATTTTCTGACGAGTTTTTGAAGATTTTTGAGGAGAAAACTAGATTCGAAAGTGAGCAGCGTATAGAAGAAGATGAAGTATTAAAACGTTTTTTTAAGAGTAGTTTCATGGATGTTTTCAATAAATTAGAAGGAAGGGCAAAAAGGTCATTCGGAACCCTCTTTATATATTTTTTTGCTAATTCTGGGCACGCGATGAAATGTTATTGTGCGGTGGGTTTTTCATAAAACTTTTTCGTTTTTTGGGCATTTCATAAATTTTCCCTGGTTACAAATATGTTAAAGAGTATATATATTTATATATAATTTTATAATGCATCTTTGTATCAGATGAGAGCAAGATATCTTATAATAGTTATAAACATGTTACTCTATACTGAGTCGATTATATATATGATATTTTATAAAAGAATTGTATAAATAGAAATTATTTTCCTTAAATAAAATTATTTCCATAAATAAACCCTTATTAGGACTTCTCTCTCTCTCTCTCTCTCTCTCTCTCTCTCTCTCTCTCTCTCTCTCTCTCTATATATATATATATATATATATATATATATATATATATATATATATATATATAATATCGTGTGGTGATTCTTGGTGGTTTGTCTAGGTTTGGTAGATTTTCTATGGGATATAGCACAATGAGCCTGGTTTAGACTTGATCGCACCCTATTACACTCCCAACAGATCATTGGATGAACTCCAGGCAAGTATACATTGCCACTTGATTTACAGTATTTATATGCTTATATTTCTCATCAGTCGGTCACACTGGATATACTGTATTTTTTTCATGTTCTTTATCAGTATATTACCATGATTATACCTGCTGACACCAAGACATGATTCACGGATTCACACTGCATGACAAATAGGTGACCAATTTATGACCTCTGGACATTTACTGTTTGACCGAATTTGTGGACTTGTCATTTGTTAGAGTCGGACTGAACGTGGCGTAGATGCGATACGAACAGTATCATTGGACAGGGAGGGCAGTCACTAGGCGTATGAGCTCATTTCCCATAGAGTATGTCTTCGTCTCATTACCAGAGCTTCGGGGATTTCATAGTTTGCCACATTTTTACTGTGGGATTTTACCTCATAGTTTGCTGGAGTGCTTATCTGGTCTCCAGGGTACACCGTGACAGCTCATGCATACTAATGTTGTTCTCAAGTGCATTTCATGCAAACTAGAGAGTCTGTCTAGCAGTATTACTTCATCACCTGTTTACCACCTGGATTACCTGCCTGCTACTTCCACATGTTATTTACTGTACTTCATTCCAGCATGTATATTATGTATCTTACTACGTCCCACTGAGGACCTGGTTTTCTTCCAGGTATATGCTAAGATCTGACATAGGATATTGAGGGTTTACTTCTTCGAGATTTTCAGGTATCACTAGATGGCAGCTGTGCACTGCAGCCATCCTTCGTATTATGGAACAATGAAGTTAATTGCAGCCAGATGCACACTGGCATAATAGTAACTTCACGTGACATAATCACGGAGGTATATGGTTCTCGAGTTTTACCTAGACTACATCCTATACATCTCGTTTGTCCTCATATCATTCTTGGAGATATTTCGACAATCTTTCATGTCTTGCTTGACCCTTAACTTGTTTGAATATTGATATGGATTGCTCGATCCAGTATTAGTCCCTTGTTACCTTCTATTTAATAGACAACTGAAATAGACAAATCTTGTAGTTATATTATATAGTATAACTAGAATATGTTGATTGATGTGATGATGATGTAAAAGTATCTAAGGTGGGTAGATATTCTTAGAGGTTGATCGAGTTAAGCTTCTAAGCCGGGTATGAGTGTCACGACCCGCACCCACTGTTAGGGTACGAGAACGTAACAACGCTCAGCCTACGCCGCAGTGTCGGTGGTAGAACGCTGTCCTAGGTCACATCATCTAACAATATAATGCTAAGCAGATACAGTCTCAATCACATCTAAGGTAGAGCATGATAAGGAAGATAGATAAAACATGAAATCGAAAAGAGATACAACAGATAGAAGTCTAAGTGTCTAAGGTACAAACTCAGAATACATCTCAAACACAAATACAGTAATCCACAAGTAAATACAACTCCAGACAACTGAGAAAAGCTAACTAAACAACCTCTAATGTGGCTCCTCTAGACTAGCAGGAAATCTCCAAGCTATCTGTAAAATTTGTCAACGTATCCTGTCAGGAAAATGAGCAAGTACAAACACCAACAGCAGTTCCATATGAATTGAGAAATACTATAAGAGACAGTAATAATGAAATACAAGACAAAGATATCGGCGACTTAGGAACCATTTGAAAGCCGAGTTACAACCGTTAAACCAAACAAGGACCGGGGTTGTAACCCTTCTTTCAAACAGAACTTAGTCCCATAACCATGGTACAGTACGAAACAGGTAGAGCATGTGAGAAATGAATCATAGCATGGTGAAAGTACAGTAAGTAAAGGTGAACTGGAAATATATGATATGATAATAAATGTAAAAAGGTGATTTGAACTATTAGAGCGATATGTGATCGGCTAGGGAAGCAAGAGATGGTTATCCACTTGGCCCGGCAATCCGCGGTGTACTCAACGGAGAGTCATGCCGTCCAACCTGGATAACTGGTAATGGGGTGTCTGCAACACCCTACGTGAGGTGAGGGTGACGCTAGCAATGTATAGTTACAGGAAGGCTTTGATCACATATCCCCTAATAATTCCCCCATCCCCGAATAGTATCACGGATCCGGACATGGCACGTCATGACACGGGGTTCAAGAGCAGGGGGGCAGCCCACTCCCAAATTAATGTCTATATAAATACAGGAACACAGAAATATCTCATACCCATATACCAAGAAAGTCCAGGAATAACATCTCATGACAGGATCCGACGTATACTAGTCCGTGAACCGTCGTGTCGGGAATCAAGTAAAACACTACGACTGAATCGGATATAATAGATATCAAGACAATAAAAACTATCAGTGAATGTACTCGCCCGATAACCTGAGCAGCTGATAAGTATAGAGGGTCCAACTGAAGCCATAGAGTCCTATTTAAAGCAACACAGGTTACAAGGTATTCAAGTTGTAATAAATAAATCTCTACAAGCAATCTATCTTATACTAGGTTCTTCTAAGTCAAAACGACTCTAGGTCAACTCCGGTCAATAATCTAGTCAAACTAGGTCAAGTGTTGACTTACAGTTGACTTTGGGTCAACTGGTCAACTCTGGTCAAACAGGGTCAAATCTAGTCTAATTATTGAAAATATAAAGTGTACTTCGTTATTCGTACGTCGAAACTTACGACACGCAATCGAGATAAGAATATCAATGGTAAGGTTGATAATCTTATTATGGTGTTCCACGTGTCCATCTTGTCAATTTCAGCGATGTGAGATCACTGGAATTGACTGAGCTCAGTTTCGTTGTACTAATCCCGAAATACGAGCATTATATGAATTAGTTATTAATTAATTATAACAAGGCTAAACTTAGAGAAACTATCAACAAACATTGTCGGACGATGAAATAAATATTGCCAACGTGTCCAGAATGGTCAAATTAGCTAGGATAGCCTACCCAACGGTCCAATTTGGACACAAGGGCAAAAAGATAATTTCGGGTCAAAACGGTGTCCGTGTCGGAGCCGTTTTGCACCGAAAAACGTGCAAGAAAACAAGTCTATAAAATATAACAAATTATATGTCCACGAAATCAGAATGACGATACGAACCCAACGGTATCTCCAGAATTGGATTCCGTTGACCCGATCTCATTTTGGTCCGTTGACCAGAACTTGGAATTCCGGTTTGCACGGAAATGCGTGCCGGAGCCAAAGTTCTCAAAACTCGGCAACTACATGTCAACGAGTCCAGAATGGCGATACGAACTCAACGGTATATCCGGAATTGGATTCCGATGAGCCGATCTCAAAATGACCCGTTGACCCGGATATTGGTATCCAACTTGCACCGAAATGCGTGTCCGATCCAATGTCCACCAAAACCTAGCAAATTATATGTCAACGAGTCCAGAATGACGATACGAACTCAACGATATATCCGGAATTGGATTCCGATGAGCCGGCGTCAGAAAGTCCCGTTGACCTAGAATGTGGGACCCACTTTGCACCGAAAAATGTGCCAGGGCTCACGTTCTCCAAATCTAACAAATTTTATATGAAAATATGCCAGAACGATGCCACAAGTCTAATGGTGGTGTCAGAAATGAAATCCGGAGTCCCGTGTTCAAAAATGGAATTTTACAAGTTGGAAATTACGAATTCGGACGACCAACTTTGGCGTCGAATTCAACCAATCAAACAAGCTCACAATGAAACGAAACTGGAGGAGTAGTAAGAGGGTTATACCAGCTTCGCACCGGAACTAGTAGCACGCCAAACGGAGCTACGGAGGAGGAGATACAAGCTGACGAAGTTGGCCCCACGAAACTGTCCAAATTTAATACAATTTAAACGGTCAACTTGGTGACCGGTTTTGATGTACCAAACGATAAAATTAACGGACGAAAATTGACATGAGTGAAGGTGGATATACCGAGATTGTGACAGAGTGAAGAAATCGCCGATCCAACGGTCGGATTTCTGGGAAAATGCGTACGAAGTCACTGCGACGGAACGCCAAAACGAACTCGATCCCGCGCGCGTCACGATGGGACGTCGTGCAAAACGCACAAATCGCCTCGACGGCGCATCCCGGAGGACGGTGGCCGCCAGGGAACTATGCGACGAAGTTCGCCGGAGAGAGGGGGTGCACGGCCAGGGGCCACGGCGGCCCACGCGGCGGCACGGCGGCGCACGACGGCGGCCCGCACGCGCGCGTGTGCACGCCTGTCGGTGCAGCCGCTGCTGTGTTGGCACTGCTGCGCTGGTGGCGCGCGACGGCGCGGCCACAGCGAGCGCGGTGGGGCTCGTCGGAGGGAGTGGTGGCTGTCGCGGTTTGAAGTGGTGATGGCTCGACGAAGTGGTGGCAGAAATGGGTGATGGTGGTGGAGAGGTGATGGTATTTAGATGAGAGGGAGAAGGAGGAAGAAAGAGGAGGAGGAGAATGGTTGGGGGTCGGCGGTTTCCGACGGCGAGGATGGCCGGGGGGTGGCCGGAGTAAGGGTGTCGGGCTGCATGGAGATGGGTTGCTGCTGATGTTGTGGTTTTTGTTGTTGTTTGAGTTGTGGGGAGAATAGTATTAGGAAGAGAGAGAGAAGATGTGTAATAAATGAGAGAGAGAGAGATGGGAGAAAATAGGGCTCCTAAATTTTAGGGCCGGCCATTAGTTGGCTGTAGGGTGTTGTGGAGTTGTCATGGGAAATGAATGGTGAGGATTTTGTTAGGAGAAACAAAGGCTAGGATTAATATTGGGAAAAATAGGTAATTCCTATAGAGATTTAATTCAACGGAAAATTCCAATAAATATAGAAAAATAGGTAGAAGAGTACTCAGTATTTTTGGGCAAGAAAATATGAGGGTGTCATGATGGAGAATAACATAGAGCTGGGCTGGACTCAGTGGAGCCGGATTGGGTCAGAATCAGACATTGAGCAAAAATCGAATTAAAATTAGACGTTGATGATCATGAGTGAATAAGTAGCACATGGGAATTCCAATAAATAGGACACAAGTGGCAGACGGGTAGTAGGCTCAATGTGGGCCATGTCCATAGTTGGGGCTGACAGGTTTTGGTCGACAGGGGACCCACGAATCAAGTTGGAAAATGAATGTGACGCCGTGGAGATAAAATCGGGTCACGCGTCAGGAATGTTGTGCGAAGCAATTGGAGAACAAAATGACGTGTCTGAGTGGGACACGAAGGTCATGGATGACGAGCGTCTCGAGTAGATCTTGCATGAGAAGTTGGTTTCAAGAAAATAACTGGTCTTGCGCTCCAAAATTAAAAGTCACGGTAACGTGCTAAAAATGATCAAGGAAAAGAGTGGGAAAATCAATTAATAATCAAATGGTCTAATTCGACCCAAAGTTCAGCGAAGCAAAAAGAGCACAAGGGAACAAGTTTAAGTGGGACACTATATACCATCATGAAGGTAATCATGTCCACTCCAAAACTCGTGAAGAAGATTTTCAGAGTTGAACATCCCTGACACTCCAAATATCAATGGCACAGAAAAGTACACTTAAGGATAAATAAACAGAAAAATTATTTACCGAAACCAGATCAATCAGAAAATTAAAATAAAAAAAAATCAACCCGAAATTCAGGGTGCTCACAATGAGTGACTAGCTATATGGAACTTAGAGTCTATTAATACAGGGAGTGAATCGACGAATTCATCGTTGATAATAAAGATTGATGACCTTATGCTATGGTAGAATAACGAGTTAGATACTATTTTGGTTACTAATAGGGAATTTGAATTATACGTTGGGACCTTGAAGATTGAGCATATATAGGGTTTTGATATTGACTTGACCCTAAAGGCACATTGTTGGGTATGACTGATTCGGTGGTAAACGCTTGGATAACTAAAGATGTAGCTTCTTGGAATTTAAATTGATACTTGACTATTGTGTTTGACAATGAGAAATACAATGGTTGTACTCTAGAGCTTTACTTTTGGAAATCAGATTGATAAGGTAGTACCTAAGAGTAACGGATTAATGACTGTTACGGGCATATTAAGACTAAGACGTATCCTTCAAAGAATTAGGACTTGGGAAGGCAATAATGAAAGATAATTCATTATTGTTGTTAGTAACTCGAGGAAGAGGAATATTTGACAATAGAGCCTAACTTAGGTTCATAATTCTAGCTGCCTTTTTGAGGTTTGAGAAAAGACCCTGAATAACGTAGGTTGAGAACGTACTACTGAATATATGCATCAGATGATATCCTTCTCATTACATTATTTAAGGGTTATGGCAGAGTTGGAGATGAAGGATGATCTTACAGTTACGAGATTTAAGTTCTCATTACATTAGAGAATAACGCAGGTTGAGAACGTACTACTGAATATAGGCATCAGATGATATCCTTCTTATTACATTATGTAAGTAATGGTCGACATTTATACGGACGACATAAATTTGCGGATGTTTATAAATAGATGGACTCCAGGATTCCATTACCGATGATACGATGCATGTGGATGATAACTAAGATAGATAAGTGTGACGATAGTACCAGAACCCTATTCTAGAGATTGGATAATTTGAGCAATAATAGGCTATGTATTTAGGTATTGATGAATTGAATAAAACCCTTGCCATCTTAGAGAGTGAATACATGAAGGTTTTGAAGACTAGACTATAACCATGACTTCAGGAGTTAATGAGTAATTTTAGATTATAGGGGACTTACTAACAAAATGAGAAGAGAAGTAGCCAGGATTGAAATGAGGTTATGATTGCTTAAATGAGTGCATGATGTAGCCTTGAGGAATATGTCATTATTGATGAGTAGAAGAAGGAGAGAAAGACTGTTTGGCGGAATGAGTAAGTTGAACTTCGTATAACGTAATCCACATGGAAGGATTTCATAGGTACAGTGGAGGGCTCCAAATGAGAGTCTGATTATGGTCATGAGTTTCCTAGTTAATGATGAAATAGGAGCCGATTAAAGAGTGAATATAATATCAGTGATGATATAGTATATGATTAGTAAGAAGATGATCCAAGGAACAAATGCCATAAACCAATGGATTGTACATGGTGGACACATGATTAAGAAGGAGGTGCAGTAATGAGTTGTAGTAAATTAAGTGAGCCATCAATGGATGACCTACTTATAAATTGTTGGCCTAGCTGACGACAGTATTAGCAGGGGCTGGAAGTAGTATGACTCATAGGTAGATTGGGTTGTATAATCCTAGTATAGTTCCTTATGTGGTTATCATGGTAGGGTGATTATAGTCGATGAATCCCTAAGTTGAACCTAAATTAAGCTAGGAGTTAAATAGTTGGCTGCACATAATTGTAGGTACCATTGAGGAGGATTGAGTGAAATTAATATAAGGCTACCATGCATGATTGATGAAGTAATGGTGTCTACCAAGGGGCAAACGAAACCAACTAGTTATGAATGAGAATGGAGGGATGGATGAAACCATACAATGTTGACAAAAAACATATCTCGAGGATGACCTACATGTTAGAGTATACAAAAGGGTTCCTTGTTGACATCAAGGGTGCTAAAATATAAATGACATAGTTTATGATTGAAAGGACCTTAGTCGATCTAGATATTAGACTCTAGTTGCATGTCTATCCATGACAGATGATCAAGAGACACCAACATCTGGAGTAGAGAATATGGATAAGATTGTTATTACCATATATAGCCATATTGAGTGTTCATAGTATTATATTAGCTTGAACTTGTTAGATGCATGTAATAGCCTAGGGAGATAATATCTGTAGAATCTTCAAGGAATTATCGTGACAAAGATGTACGTGTACTGAACGATAGCTTGGGGGTGTCACCATCAGACAGACAAATTATTAGGGATCGAGAGTGCCTAAGTACCCAAGAGTTGTAGCCTATCCCTAACCATATTATCGATCTCTCAACTTCTATTACCCCCATTACATAGACAAAGTTTCCATGTTTCTCCTAGTCGTTCCCTTCTTGCACGAATAAATCCTTTGCCATTATTCTCAACTTTCTTGCTCCCAATATCACTATCGTCTCATTCGAGGATCAACTATAGGTGATACGATTGTGCTATTTTTTCTGGAATATACAGCCAAATCCTTCATGACCTCCTTGTTACTCGTTCGACCTTTAACTTTGAGGACAAAATTCTTCTAATGTGGGTAGGATGTGAGCCCCCTGAATTTTAGGGCATCTTTTAAAAAAAATTTAAAAATAAATTATTTTCAATAATGCCACGCCCCAGTCCCAAAATACGCGGGACCGAGCCACGTGGCATTGGCCAGCTACGTATTCAACCAGAATGATCTGACTCGAATACGTAGAAGCTATTTAAATGGTGTAACTATCACTATATCACTCAATATCTCAATCCATAAAACAGAAGCATAATGAAAGGGAAATATGAATACTAGTCTGCAGCCCAATAATCATACTAGCTCGAGTAGACTCGAGAGGAAAATGGTCTATAAATACTATGTAAATCAAGCAGTTATGAATATAGAAATGAAACATGCATACTAAAGAAGAGTAATACCTGCAATGAAATGGGTGCTTAGCAAATATTCGATAAGAACTCTGCAACCTACTTAGCCAACATGGAAGAAGACCAGGTACTCAACGGGACGCAAAAAGATACATAATATACATGCCACTATAGTATAAAAAAACATAAAGAATCAGTGGTGCTCTATCGACTATGTGTAAATGCAATGAGAACAACTTTCGACGAATGGGGCTCTCCGAACACGAGATCATCTCGCAGTGGGGTTTGTCTGAACCGCCTCCGTGTCAACAACAAATACTAATAGCAGCCCCTCTGTCTAGTAACTGTCCTCCCCACCCAATGTATCTAGAGCGAGTCGACTCCATGACATGCACAATCCCTAGTGCGGGGCCTAATATGAAATAATGAAAGCATCGAGCATGAACTATACCATCACACGTCCTGGCCGCACTGATGATCAGTCGAATGTAGTGGTACATATCATGTATCTTTGTATCTTTGTATCACATCGCCGTGTCCAAGCATGTGTCAGGGTCCAGCGAGATACTAGTGTATCCGCTCTGCAGTACATAGGTAGTCTCTAATGGACTAGGCTAACTGTAACGACCAACGTATCTCGTTGGTTGCACCCAGAGTTATACTCGGATGCGCAAGTGTAAGACAGCAATAAAGTAGCAAGACATGAAATGTAACATAAGAAATGACATAGTGGCAAGGCATACTTGCCTGGGTCCGAGGCTGAGGATAAGTAGCTGGCCGAGAGTCCGAATCCAACGAACCTAAGGAAACATGATCTAATTAATCAATTATCAACTTCTAGATTTTGTTTTTGAAAGCTATGATAAGATTAAATAAGGGGAAAAAATGAGTCTGCCTATATATATAGTAAATGGTTAACATACTCATCTGCTAGCCATTTAATTACCTATATGGACTTTTCACAGGGCAATTATCTAGATATACTCACATATCATCTATATGACCTTGGTCGACTTTCAAGGAATTATTATCCCTGCTGCTATCTCACCTTCCTTGTATATATACTTTTCTTTTCTAATATCATCCTGTAACCCAAACTCTACTGTCTTTACCTATCCGAAACCCTCATTTTGCACAGTAAGTCTAGTGCCTACTCCTCTCTATCCAACACCCATGCTTATTCCTAGTTGACTTGGTTTGCAATTATTAGACACAGCTTACGATAAACTATGTTTCCTCGATTTAAGCTGGAGGGATCCAATAGTAGTCCTCCTATAGGGACTCTTCCTATACATTCCAGCTGCCCACATGCACCGGTAGTGAAATAAGAGTGCAAGTCTCACGTATAACCTAACCTTCCCTTCTATATTCTTCCTACAAAACACGCACACCCAACATATAGGCGTTCACCAACCACTACTCTAGCAAATGGGATTACCACACTAGTTGGGGTCCAAAGGAAATAAGTATGGTTGATCCCTACCAACATTCTGAGGAGAACTCACACCCCTCCATAGCAACACTCCCTCAAACACATAACACACAGACCAACATGAGCATCCCCAATCATAACACTCTATCCTTTATGACCTGCATATATATATATATATATATATATATATATATATATATATATATATATATATTTATATATATATATATATATATATATATATATATATAAACTCCAGTTCCCACACACTCTGTGTCAAACTTAAATCTCCTCTTCATGAACACAAAATTTCAAAACCACAGCCCCTAACTTACATTCATAATACATACATGAAAGCACATCAGACCATTACACGTCTAAGAAGAAGAAGATGAGGCAGGAGGGAGAGAAGGCTTACGATAGTAGCATAGGAGCTCACGGGACAATTCGCTGGGCCACTCTGCGTCGAGCGCCCGGAGTAGGGAACCTCGTCTGTGCTTACCTGGCAGTGTGGAGGCATACATGCCAACGTCGAGTGGCACCAATATGGAGCCCCGACCAAGCAAGGAATGACCCTAACTCCGACATGCCGAGTGTTGTGCCGCTGGACGTCCTCGAACGGTCGCAACGCTGACCTAGGCCGCCAACTCGCTGATTGAAGGAGCCGGCGAGATGATGTTGTCGACCCTCCGATGCGTGGTGGCTCAACCGGGGGTCGCCTCGTAATCACCGTGCGCGACTGCACCGATGGGGAGCTCGACACCAAGTCGAATGCGACTGCTTGAGTGGAGGGAAGGTGGTGGATGCGCCATTGGCCGAGTCTTTCATAGGCTTTAGGGCTTAGAATAAAGGAACGATGAACACATATATATGAGAGGTAGCCGTTGGAAACGCCAACTGTTGGGGGGGGGGGGGGGGGGGGGGGGGGGGGGGGGGGGAGGGGGGCGGGAGAAACGCGGCCGTGCGTGCGTGGCTGGCCTTCCTAGAAAATTTTGCAGAATCGACACAGAGGCCTCTACGCACGAGAACAGGTGGGGAAGGCAGTGTACAGTACCCACCCGTTGGATTTGAATTTATAGGGGCAGATTTGTGGGTCGCCCGCCCGCTCAAGTTCCTTTGCTTGAGTTATGGGTCCGGGTTTGGGTTCTGTTAGGTGGGGACCCGCCCAACCCTGACAGTAATTGGATGAGTGGCTGGGCCTTCCTGTTGGGCAGGGGGAAGGGTTAGGCTGGCCTTGGGAATTTTAATATTAGGGAAAAGAAAAAAATAAGGGAAGGAAAAAGAATCATAGATAGTAATATATGTATATGTATATATTTGGCCTCACTAAAATGGTTGGGTGAATGTGGGTTGGGCTTAGAGTGTTTAGGGAAAAGTAAAGGGTAAGTTGTGTATATTTACCCTAACTACATGTGTGTATATCTATTCCTACTCTAATATATATATATATATATATATATATATATATATATATATATATATATATATATATATATATATATATATATTGTGAGGGTGTCCACTTCTTAATGGTGCTTGGAGGCATGCCTCCAAGGGGGCTCGAACCCGTGCCACTGCATCGGGGTGCTCTAAACAATAATACTATATATGTAGTCTAAATAATAATATATATACTCAGAATATATATGTGTGTATATATGTATAACCTATATGATTTATATGTCTATGAACGTACCCTAAATAATACATGTACATATAAAAGCACGTGCATCCTTTGATTTACTCATTGCAACTTAATTACCAATATAATTATGAATATTAGTGATAATAGCCATGAAAGAAGGGGGCGGTCACATGCACTTGGGTCGGGTGGCTTGGGTTTGATTTGGGTCAGGTTTGGGTTTGGTGCGATCATGCCTACAAATTGTTATTTATAATCATCGATAAAATAATAGCATGAGGGAGCTCAGTTGAATGGCACATGAGTGGCATGTGCATAGTAGACTCAAAATTGGTCAAAACCATATATTGGGTCGATTAGGTTGTGCCGATGTTGAGCCCCAAAATCAAATTGGAAGTTAGGTCAAGTTTTACAGTTGATGGTCAAACGGTCCAAATTGACCCGAAAGTTGTGCGTTGTAAATAGAATGCAAGAAAATAAGTTTGAGTATGACATGATATATCAAAATGAAGATGATCTTGTCTACTGCAAAACTCATGAAGGAAGTTCCGAGAGATTGACATCCTTGGCGCTTCAAAAATCAAAGTCACGGAAAGATACATTCATTGATCAAAACTAATTATAATAAAATTATTTATGGAAAATAATTCATTTAAAAATTTCAAAAGAAGCCCTAAAATCCATGGGGCTTACATCCTACCCACCTTAGAAAATTTTGTCCTCGAAATTATACATAGACATAGAGGGGTTTTCTAATTGCATAATAAGGAGACAAGTTCGAGAGAATCGCGAACATGGAAGTTGTAGTAAGGAGAATTTTGATAAGTTCATGAGTAGTTTTTTTTTACGAGAATAAGGCACGACTAGGTAGGCACTTGGTCAAGAAATTTGGGAAGTAATGGTGCCTATGGTGATAAGATTATTAGGCACAAAGAGGTATAAAAATCAAGGATTTGATTTTGGGATTATGACATGATTAGGGAAAGGATAAGATAATTTTCGATCGCATAGTTGGGAATGATCACGAAGTTGTGATCGCTAATCACAGGATAGGTGGTTAAGGGATGAAAGGATAGTGATACGATCTGAAGCTACAACTTCGGTCACTTAAAATATTTTGTGAATCAAACAAGCTGAAGAAATTGCACACCGGTTTATTCTACGATCTAGCATATCTATCAAGTTTCTAGGATAACACATGATTTCTTAAACACAGCTAGCATAAGCTTAATCAAGAATCTAACTAATAGCATTTAAAGGACATCTGCATTATCTCTGTTCCACTAGTACTCTCCATGGTCTAGCCTTCTCAATTGTAACTTCCACTAACACAATATTAAGCTTCTTATAATGTAATCTGTTAAGGTCTTCAAATGTCCTAGATTTTCGTAGTTCAACACTGCATTTAATTCTTAAGTTTCCCTCCATCTATGGGACATCTTTATCTCAAAAAATTATCAACCACTATGTACTACTCCTCCACTCTAGATTCTATTCATCAATCTATTTTAGGGCACTCTACTTTACTATCTCGAAATCTTGTTTTCTTCTCGTCTCATGCTATTTCATTTTCTGTCCTTGTTTTCTGAACGACTTAATCTTAATGATTCGCCTCTCTACAACCTATGATGCTGGTTTCCTAATATATTTGTATATCATAATCATTTTCTAACCTCATTTTTATCTGTCATACAATTTGTATCATTTATTTCTTCGAAATAACCTCCTCTTCCTTTATTCGAATCTCAACTTCAAGGGCCTTGCTTAGGTTATAATCACTAAAAGAAAAATGACGATTCTTGACGGTTTATAAGTTGACGGTCGTTGAAAACCGTCAACAATATGGTTTATCTTGACGGTTTTAGGCTTACGTCAAGAGATGGCCTTTTTTTGTTACTTTAGCTCATTTATAGCATATATGTTGACGGTTTCGAGGGATCCGTCAAGAAAGAGCATCTTTTATATTGACGTTTTGTTGATAACCGTCAAGTAATGCATGTACGAAAAAATTGCCGCTATTTTTTTGTTGCCATTATTGTAATTATTTTAAATTTTTACATCTATTGACGGTTATATTTTTTTTTATTGGAGAGCACAACAACTTTTTTTTGATCTCTCGTAAACTCTCCCTACTCAATAACTCTCTGCTCTCCCTTCCACTCTCTCTCTCTCTGCTCTCCCTTCCTCACTTTCTTCTCTCATTCGCAGTAGATGGAGAAGGAAAGCCCTTCTTCATCCACTTCCTCCTCTTCTTTCTCTTCCTCCTCCCTTCTCTCTCATATAACCCTAATCCCCAAATCCATCCAATGTTATCCCCAAACCCTAACCCTAGATCAAAGTCTTTCCTCGAGGACTCTGTCAATGGTGGCGGCAACCGTGCGGAAGAGGTCGTCCGACTCTGGCGAGCACTTCCCCGAATACCTAGAACCAGCGGCTGGACGGAGAGTCCGCCCGTCGCCACCGGACGCGGCGGAGCAGGATCGACCTAGGCGGAGGCGGAGCCGCCGACGGAGGAGGGAGGAGGAGGTTCTGGCGGATCAAGATCTCGCCGCGGCTCTGGCTCCTCTTCCGGATCCGGAGGCTGACGCCGAGGCGGGTGCTCACCGCGATCCGCGACGCATACGTACGGATGATGCTGGCGGTCGCCGGCTCTGGCGACGGGTTCGGGTACGAAGGCCCAAAAGTTAGCGGGTTGGGGCGCTCGGTCCAGATGAAGGAGTACGACTAGAAGGTGTTGGTGCAGATGTACCGGTCTGTCATCACCCAGAGCCAGCTCGTCACCGGAGGCGGCGCCGGCGAGTCCGACACCGGCGGTGCCAGAATCGCCGTTTGAGAATTGGTAATCGCTGATTTCTTTCATTGTGGTTCGTTCGTTCGTTAGCTAATAAGTGGAAAATGTAAATTACATTATTATCTATAAAAAAAGTTGACTAATGGCAATTTGATGTTTATCATTTTGTGGTTTTGTGCGTAAAGTGGGTTTTTTTTTGTCATTTTAAATGGAATTATGTATTTGCGGATTGGGGATAATATATTTTTAAGTTTTGTGGAGTTTTGGGGGAGCTGCATTTAGTTATTTTCTAGCGTGGAAAGATTATAATTTTTCTTAGGACTTGTAATTTTATTACTCAAAATTGAAATGTATGATATATAATTTAATATAACAAAATACAATTGTATAAAAAACAGTGACTATGAATTCATCATCACTTACTTTTCATATGTTCCATACTTTGTTGTGGTCCATCAGCACACTAGTATCACTTCTTTAACTATTGCCTTGCACCCCGACTCATGAAGGCAATGGGGACTGTAATTTCATAAAAATAGATGACCAGCTGATATTTCGCGCTGTTATGGTCCATCAGAAGAGATGCAGCTCTCTCTTTTTAAAAATCTTTTGCCAACAAACTAGGAGTATAGTAAATTAAGTACAGTTGTCACTAAGAATTATGGGATATCTGTTCAATAAATCATCTTATATTTTGTATGTTCTCTTGTCAAGCTATTAAAACTCAATACATGTCAGGTCAATCTAGACTTTCTACTGCATCAATTTGTAATTTTTAATTTACATACGTGTACTTGTGAGGATTATAAGTAAGCAAATGGTTGTGGCCATTGGGCTTTATCTTTCAATATGGGTTCGACGAATGGTCCAAAAAACTGTAACTAAATTTCTGTACCTAGACTTCCCTCCAGGAATGATCTATATAGAATGCATTATTTCACTTAGTAAACTATTGGAGCACCAGAAATGAGATCTTACTCAAAACTTTTTTTACGTTGTGCTATTTTAGAAACGATCCTATATAGAATGCAATATTGATCTCAATGTTTTGTTAACTGAAATGATTTTTTGCCCTGGTTTCATTGTAGCAGATGTGAACATATGCCGGGAACGGGGAGAGCGCCCTCCTGATGGTTTTATATGCCCAAGTGGGTGGCAAAAACTAGGAATTACTACAAGTGGGTGGCAAATGTTTTAGGTAAAGTTTTATATCCTTGTACAGGGTAAGAGTCAGAGATTGGTTTTCTGGATTTTGCTTTTGGTCCTTTTATGAATATGTCAGATAATTTGAATTTTCTTCACTTGTCCGAAATGTAGATCACATGCTTGAAAGTTTATTGGAGCATTTATGGGTAACCTGTTATCACAGCTTCAAAAGTTAAAAGTTTAGCCGGTCCTTTTACATTACCTATCCCATATGAGAGCCCTTCAAGGTAATAAATTACTATTTGAAGTTATACATTCCTTGTGCAAGAGAGAACATTTCTGTTGTGTTATCGTTATGCATTCCTTACGCTAGAATAAGAACATTTTTGTGAGTATGAACCATTTATGGGTATTCTATTTTGTGTTTGGTACTTGGGAGTACCATGAGGTGAGCTATGTGTTTCTATGAGATGTGTTGGTGTAGAGATTTGTGTATAAAGGATTGATATTGATATCTTATAGCTTGGTATCACATATTATTGTGTGAATATCATGTGTAGGATTTGTTTATCAATTGGTGCTTGGTATCCTACCTAGGAATTAGTGTCCTATTTGTGCATTTTGTGTTTCCTGGATACCAATTTGTATGTGAGTGGTACACATATTTGTAGGTTGAGAGTGCAAGTGTGTAGGTGTTAGAGTTGAGTGTGCATGTGTTAGGCTTGTTTAGGACTGGTTTGAGAGGCTGTGCCATATGAAGAATTTGTTGTATTAACATTGAATGGGGGCAACAGTGTGAAGGGGGTATATGGACTCCTTTGATGCATTAACTTTTTTCTTGTCCTACATATCTATTGGTGTGTTAATGAGATCCTTTGCTGCATTAACTTTACCATCTTGAAACATTCCTTCAATTAAAATATTGAAGGTCCTAGCTTCCAGTTTTTCCTTTTGACACGATATGGTGTCGAACAGATTCATGGCCTCATTAGTGTGGTGATTTTACAAAGTCCATGTCATATTATATGATAGGTGTGGAGTTCTAGGGAAGTTCCATAAGCAATCATTTTATCTTGTATTTCTCTTGCGTCAGCAACTCTTCCAGCTTGGTATAATTCATCTAACATAATATTTGTAAGTAGCAAGGGCACATAAATGATTAAATATATTTTTCTTCTTCTCTCAGGAACTATATATGGAAAATGAAGGTGTTGTGAATATGGGAGGGATGTGCTCCAGCCGGGTTTGCTACATATTTTGGTTTTATTTGTATAATTTTCAGTTTTGAATGTTTAAGTTGTATGGAAACCACATACTTTGGTTGGATATGTTTGTGGTCAGACAAGTGTTAGATGTTTGTGGTTGGACGTGTTGGACGTATTGGAAGTTTGTCGTGTATGAACAATATAAGTTTATTAATATAAAAATTAGATTTTGTAGTTATGTGATGTATGTATATCTTGTGGAATATTGGTATTATGTATGTGTTCGATTCATAATATATAATTATAAATGGAATTTTTACTATACAAAATTTAGCTTCTCTTGACGGTTATAAAACGTCAACAATTAACTCAATTCTGCTGTAAGAGAGCTTTTCTTGATGGCTAATAGCCGTCATCTAGGCCAGAGTCAAGAAACGTTTTTCCCTATGTTGACGGTTTCTAAAAACTGCTATCTTGACGGCTAAAAACAGTCAAGAAAATTACTTAAAATGACGGCAAAAAACCATCAAGAAAAGCCATTTCAGGGACCGTCAAGAAAAGGGGGGTCTTTTCTTGACTCCGGCCTAGTTGACGGATCTGCAACCATCAAGATACCCATTTCTTGACGGGGAATCACCATCAAGAAAAGCCCTTATTCTTGTAGTGAATTCTCTCTAATTCGTCGTAGATAATCACTGTCATAACCCTCGTCTCAAATGATGCTTTTTAATTTCTTTATGAACTTTTCTCACAATTCCAACCTTGTTGCTCTTCAATTATTCAACCCCTACCTAGTACTACTCCTATATTTCTTTCACCTCTTTATATATCCACTACGTACACCAAACACAATTGTTCCAGTTACAATTCCTCCAAGATTCCTAACTATCTTGCATTTGACGACCGCCTCTTGAGGTACGACCTTTCTAACTATATTTCTAGATCCTTGACTAACCATAAGGGTAGAAGTTCATAGTCAGTACTTAAACTCTACCAATCCCTTGAGGTCTATCACATAATCCTACAAGTCGTAGGTCGAATCTCTTAGCAGCATAACCAAAGATCTATCCTATCTAACCACAAGCAACTATACATTTCTTACAAGCATGCCTATCTTACTCCTATTTGCTAGAAAAGGTTTTAAGGCAGGGTCGAATAAATACTTATATTTAATACCTCTATCTAACTCTATCAATCATTCTCCTAGTCCCGACTTCTAACAGATTGCTTCAAGGTTGACTCAACCAATGTAGAGATGGTTGACTAGCCTTACCTATTCCTATCGTATTTCTCTCTTGGTATCGGCAACATAACCTTCTTATGGCAGTTCCTCATCACCCAAATAAAAACTTTCTAGATAATTTATAAGCTGAAGTTAAATCACCAATTCACGAATCATTGAATTATCCTTCCCTCAAGGCATATCATTTGGTCAATCTATTGTAGAGCTACCGCTATTCTTATCTTCATCTAAATCCTAGTCGATCTTTGCAGTGTTCCTTTCGTATTCGCAGTCATCTCAATCATTACTGGAAATTCTTCCAACAGATCTATAAATATGTAAACCTCTAATTTAATTCGATATGTTCTAGTCAAGGGATCTCTCCTTCAATCAAGGGACTTTATTATAGAAACTAAACCTCGATAGAGGTGCTATTCATATCCTATCGATCCATCTAGTAGAGACGTCTATCCAATACCTATGTGCCTTAAATAATCATCTACAGAATATTTTATCTACCCTAATCACAAACTATAATAAAATATAATCAAAACGGTTGATAAATCACAAAAGTTTGCCCTTCCGAGATAGGAAAGGACGAGAGTTCATAAATAGGAATTCAAGGAAGCAATGATTTGAACACAAATACGGAATTCAAAGGTGATAGCAAAAGTCAAGAGAATTTTTAATAGTAGCAGTGGATTGAGATCCTAATATACTATCCTAGTGCAGGCTCGTTCCGTACAGTGAGGTAACCGGAATGATTTATCTTGACCTGCATGGGCCACCACAAAAACTATGTCACGCCCCAGTCCCTAAATATGTGGGACCGAGCCACATGGCATTGGCCAGCTGCGTATTCAACCAGACTCTGGTCCGACTCGAATACATATAAGCTGTTTAATATGGTGTAACTATCACTATATCACTATATATCCCAATCCATATAACAGAAGCATAAAAAAAGGGAAATATGAATACTAGTCTGCAGCCCAATAATCATACAAGCCCGAATAGACTCGAGAGGAAAAGAGTCTATAAATACTACGTAAATCAAGCAAGTATGATTATAGAAATGAAACATGCATACTAAAGAAGAGTAATACCTGCAATGAAATGGGTGCTCAACAAATATCCGACAAAAAATCTACAACCTACTCAGCCAACCTGGAAGGAGACCAGGTCCTCAGTGGGACGCAACAAGTGTCACGCCCCAGAACCAGAATACTAGAGAGCGGGAGCGCACATAGCCAACTACGTATATTGAAGTGCATCCCACCTCGCTATATGGTCACGACTGTCTAGATACATGAGGGTTTAACTACAAGCCATCAGTCTCCTGTGGTCATGAACAAGCCTAATGTCTCAATCATAAGCAAGTGAGTAAATGTTACATGATGCAAGATCACCAAATATACAATAGTAAGACGTCCCAAACATTACATATTTAGCTGATCATGAAGCTAGTCGTTACAAAATGTCAGGACTAGCAAGAGTTTAGTCATACATGATCAATCCTAGGATTTGTTAATCATGTTACAGCCCGTAGGCAGACAGTAAGTAAAGTACAATCGAGCTAAACAAGTGCTCGTCGGCTAAACGCCTCAAAAGAATATTTTTACAATAAAGTGGGAGAGCCAAAAATAACCCACTCGTTGCCCTGGTTACGCCTGGTGGTCACCATCGGGCTGAAAAGTCGGTAGATCCTCTGGAGTTGCTCCGGTATCTGGCCATACAAAACCAGCTGGGTCAGACCCCAGAAAGAGCAAGTGCCACAAAGGAAGCTTCACTTAGGAACTAAAACCAGCAATTAGCACAGAGTATATATATATATAATTAGTAAGAACTAGAAATATGGAAAAAAAATTAGGATGATATACAACGAGATAACCATGGAACTATTCAGATAACCAGGTTAGAACCCGTAAACCAAACAAGGACCGGGGTTGTAACCCTTCATCTGAACGGAGCTTGGTTTCCCACCATTTATCGGCAAGATAACATAAGAAAATCAGGTCATGTAACAATCTTGTACAGGATCAAGACAAGACTAGACTGGTTATGCCTCATCCAACAATCACGGCCAAACAATAATTACGGCTCGATACTTTAACTAACTAGGGTTATCACATGCCTAGTTACTAGCAAGATGCAGCAAGATTATTCCACAGCCACAACCCCTGCAGACCATCCAGGTTACCCAGGTCGAATATTTGTTCAAGAGAGGGGGTACAACACATGACAGTGTGCTGGAAGTGTGCCATACTCGTCGGCAGGCTACAAATCCACAAGCGCGCCCAGGTAACGGAATTGCCTGTAGCTGGAAAATCTCTTCATGACTACTGTGTTATTCTAGTTATTAGCCTTAGTCCATTTCAATAGGTACCCCTGACCGTGGTACTCAGGAGTCCCATCCTAAACGTGATACAAGACAAGACTGGTTCATTTGTACAAGCACAATCGCCCACGGTGTCTATGTTATTCATACTGGTCATGTCATGTCATGTTAGCCGTCGTAACAGCAATTCGAGATATATTATGTTAGGTTTACTTGTCAAGAGTGCGCCACGGCAGGCCACTAGCATGTCATGTTACTTGTCAAGAGTGCACCACTATGGGTCACTATCGTGTTCAGGAAACATGTACAAAATAACATAGTACAAGCATTCTATCAAGAGACCCAAGTTATACTGAGAGTTACCAGACATGAGTATAATAATAACAATTAAATCATAAAATACAAGGCTATGGAAGGGTCATACTGCTCGGGCATATGTTGTCGGGAAGTGATCTCATACGGCTGGAGAAAATCGAGCATATGCGGCCGGAGGGAAAAGGGAGTGCATGCGGCTCAGGGCGGTTCAGGGTGCATGCGGCTCAGGAGAAAAGTCCATGCGGCTGAATTCTATGCGATCTCATGCGGCTCTGGGGTGACTGGGCCTTATGCGGCTCAAGAAGGCGGGCACATATGCGGCTGAAAGGGGGCAGGAGATTATGCGGCTGGGAATGGAGGGGGTCTTATGCGGCTGCGGAAGAGACTCGGTCTATGCGGTTGCGGAAGAGACTCGGTCTATGCAGCTCAGGAAAAGTGAGCTTATGCGGCTGCGAAAGAATGGGGGCCTATGCGGCTATAAGTAAATGGGTCTCTTGTGGCCAGAGAGGGAAATTCCATGCGGCTCGGGGATCAAAGTTCCATGCGGCTAAATGGGAAAGGCTTATGCGGCTAGGAGTTCATCCCAGTCATGCGGCTGAGTATAACCATTGCGCATGCGGCTAGATAAGCCAGGACATATGCGGCTAGAAGGGTTCAGGGTACATGCTGCTGAATTATTCATGCGGCTGGAGAAATCACTTGTCGCATGAAATAATCATGCGGTCAAGTACTGCCATGATGCAAGAGAACAGTTCTTCTTCTCCACTTTCCCGAGAAGAAGAACCATGGAGGCCAAGTTTCCGAGCTCCATAAATCCATCATCCAGAGTCCAAATTCGAACTTCCATAGGTCAAAATAGGGCAAAATAAAATTCTCTACAACATGGAACCATCAGAACTTGATAATAACAAGATTAAATAGATCAAAACCCAAGAAATCCGAAAATAAAATAAACTTAGATCTAAAAGCAATTAGCCACGAAAATTGAAATTGCTAAGTACTAAAGTATTTTAGAATGCTGTGAAGAAGAGAATGGAACAATAAAACTTGAGTTCCTCCATGAAGCAAGCTGCACTTGCCTAAACTCTTCTCCCTGGTAGGTGAAGAAGTTAATGGAGGAAGAAGAAAAGAAATTAATGCAGAAGTGAATGGGGAGAGAGAGAGAGTTGGGTTAATAAATGGTGAGGGTGGTGGTAGGTAGGAGTTTTTCCCTTGGTTCATGATGAACCAATAAGCAACCCAAGCCGAACCGAACCAAGATGAACCATAACCAAGTAAATGAATATACCAAATAAGCCAAGGAATGAGACATACAACACGAGACAAAATACGTACACGTATTCCAAAATACGTAAGACGAACAACAGACATTACAACTCTACCCACCTTAAAAGAATTCCGTCCTCAAAATTTAATTAAGAGGCTACTGAGGCAAGGACAAGCTATATTAATCACAGGCAAGCTATACTACAAGCTATACTAGGCATTCAATCAATCAATCAATCATGCAAGCAAGGAATCGAAGGCATGAGGCATAAGAAAGACATTATACCTCACGAGTCAAACAGGTCGGGATATCGCGATCGGATATCATCCTCACGCTCCCATGTTGACTCACCCAAAGAGTGATGACCCCACGCAACTCGAACTAACTTGATAGTCTTGTTCTTGAGCATCTTCTCTCTCCGGTCCAATATAGACACGGGCCTCTCCTCATACGAAAGGTTGGTACCAACTACCAATTCCGAATGATCCAGCACTACTAAAATCTGTCAATTCAGCAACACGTCAAGACGTCGCTAAATAGGAAAAATACGTCGCTAATTTCTATTAGCGACGTATTTAGCGACGTTTTCAAGTAGTCGCGATTAACCTAGTCGCTAAACAAAAAAAAGTCGCCATACGTCGCTGATATTTATGAAACGGCAACGCTACTTAAATTGCGTCGCTACACATCGCTACATCAGCGACGTGTACCGACGAACTTGCGACGCCTATTCTCATTTAACAAATTGTACCCGCTAGACGTCGCTATTAGTCGCTGTCAGCGACAAACAACGACGTCTTGTATAAACGTCGCTAAAACCCCCAAAAATAGCGACGTTCTTCTTTGGAGTCGCTAAATACGTCGCTGATATGACTTATTTTGGTAGTACAGGATATGGCTCAGGTTAGGGATATACCGTCGCAATTGGGATACATGAAACACGTCATGCACCTCACGTAGCGACGGCGGGAGAGCGAGACGATAGGATACATTACCTACTCGCTCCAGAATGTCGAACGGTCCTATATATCTAGGACTAAGCTTTCTCCGTATGCCGAAACGAATGACGTCACGGTTAGGCGAAATCCTCAGGAATACATGGTCGCCGACAGAAAACTCAAGAGGGCGCTGATGAGAATCGGCCCAATGATGCTGGTGATCTTGGGCAACTCGAAGATGATCCCTGACTCTCCTGACCACTTCAACTGTCTGGGCAATTATTTCCGGACCAAGCATCTGCCTCTCTCCAACATTATCCCAGGCTAGCGGAGATCTGCACTTCCTACCATACAGTGCCTTGAACGGTGCCATCTGGATACTGGCCTGAAAATTGTTGTTGTGCGAGAACTCCACCAGGTGCAGATGATCTTTCCACGAACCACCAAAGTCGAGTGTACAAGATCTCAACATATCTTCAAGGGTCTGGATTGTGTGTTCTGACTGACCATCAGTCTGCGGATGATATGCTGAGCTAAACTAGAGATGAGTTCCTAAACTCTCCTGTAGGCTACGCCGAAAGTGCGACATAAATCTTGAATCTCGGTCCGAGGTGATACTGACTGCCATGCAATCTGACAATCTGTCTGAGGTACATCTCCGCTAGCTGAGCCGTCGACTGACCAACTCTGAACAGGAGGAAGTGAGCCACCTTCGTGAGCCGGTCAACTATAACCCAAATAGCATCTCGATCAGCTGGGGATCTAGGTAATCCAGTCACGAAATCCATGGTCACATGCTCCCACTTCCATTCGGAAATTGGCAAGGGCTGAAGAAGTCCAGCTGGCCTCTGATGTTCAGCTTTAACTTGTTGGCAAACCAAACACCGTGATACAAACCGGGCTATCTCCCTCTTTATGCCATTCCACCAAAAGTGCTGACGGATATCACGGTACATCTTCGTACCACCGGGATGAATGGAATACTGAGAACTGTTAGCTTCTGCCATGATCTCCTGTCTGATATCTCCACTGGGTACACAAAGACGATTACCATGTCGAAGTGTACCGTTCTCGTGGATGCATAACTCTGGTCTTCGTCCTGCCTCACACTCTGCTCTAAGTCGCTGAAGCTTAGAATCTGCTGACTACGCCATCTGGATCCTCTCGACTATAGTGGACTGAACCTGCATACTGGCCATCAATGCCACACTGGAAGGGAGAACAACTTCTATACCCATCTTCTGAAGATCTGCTAATAGCTCTGGTTATGTTGTTAGGAAATAAGCTCTGGCTCTCCTGCTCAATGCATCCGCGACAACGTTGGCCTTCCCAGGATGATACTGCAGGTTGATATCATAATCCACAAGAAGCTCCAACCATCTCCTCTGACGCATGTTAAGATCCTTCTGGTGAAAACATACTTTAGGCTCTTGTGGTCGGTAAAAATCTCTATCCTATCTCCATACAAGTAGTGCCTCCACAACTTAAGTGCAAACACTATTGTTGCCAGCTCCAAGTCATGGATTGGGTAATTCCTCTCATGGTCACGAAGTTGTCGTGATGCATAAGCTATTACCTTCCCATGCTGCATCAGAATACATCCTAAGCCTCTGCCTGAAGCATCACAATATACTGAGAATCCCCCGGTCCCATCTGGAAGTGTGAGAATAGGTGCCGTCATCAAGCCTCGCTTCAACTTCTCAAAAGATTTCTGGCACTCTGCTATCCAAGCAAACGGCACATCCTTGCGGGTCAACTGGGTCAATGACGCTGAAATCCGAGCAAAGTCTGAAACAAATCGCCGGTAGTAGCCGACCAAACCAAGAAAACTGCTAACTTCTGTAACTGTGCTGGGCACTGGCCACGTCTCGATAGCCACGATCTTCTGGGTGTCCACTTCTACTCCTCCTCTGGTGATGATATGACCCAAGTATGAAATACGATCGAGCCAGAACTCGCATTTCCTGAACTTGACATATAACTGATGCTCTCGAAGAATCTGGAGGACAATTCTGAGATGCTGCTCATGCTCTGCTTCACTCTTACTGTCGACCAGGATGTCATCTAGAAACACAATCACAAACTGATCCAAGTAGGGCATAAAAATATGATTCATGAGGTCCATGAATACTGCCGGCGCATTGGTTGCTCCAAATGGCATAACGAGGAACTTCCAATGCCCATACCTTGATCTAAAAGCTGTCTTCGGGATGTTCTGCTCTCTGACTCCGATCTGATGATATCCTGAGCGCAAGTCGATCTTCGAGAATACTGCTGCCCCCTTCAGCTGATCAAACAAGTCATCTATCCTCGGAAGAGGGTATCTGTTCTTGATTGTCACTGAGTTCAAGGTACGATAATCAACACATAATCTGGACGTACCATCCTTCTTTTTCACAAGAAGCATCGGGGCTCCCCAAGGCGATCCAGTAGCACGAATGAATCCCTTGGTTTTGAGTTCTTCAATCATCTTGTACAATATCTCCAATACTGACGGCGCCATCCTGTAAACTCTCTCTGACACTGGTGCTGTCTCGGGAACCAAGTCTATATTGAACTCGATCTCTCGCTCTGGCGGCATCCCTGGAAGCTCTTCGGGAAAAATATCTGGAAACTCTTCGACTATCCGGGGTAACTGCACTGCTGCTGCTGCCATCCAATTAATACTGGAGGAGAAGGTTCAACTTCGCCTCGGGAAAAGAAAAACTCTGGCTCGCCTGGAATGATAAAAACAACCCTGCCAATGTGGCAGTTTATTCTAGCATACTGGTTCCTCAACCAATCCATCCCTAATCAACCCTAGGATTTGTTAATCATATTACAGCCCGTAGGCAGACAGTAAGTAAAGTGCAATCGAGCTAAACAAGTGCTTGCCGGCTAAACGCCTCAAAAGAATATTTTTACAATAAAGTGGGAGAGCCAAAAATAACCCACTCTTTGCCCTGGTTACGCCTGGTGGTCACCATCGGGCTAAAAAGTCGGTAGATCCTTTGGAGCTGCTCCGGTATCTGGTCATACAAAACCAGCTGGGTCAGATCCCAGAAAGAGCAAGTGCCACAAAGAAAGCTTCACTTAGGAACTAAAACCAGCAATTAGCATAGAGTATATATATAATTAGTAAGAACTAGAAATATGAAAAAAATCATGATGATATACGAGGAGATAACCATGGAACTATTCAGATAACCAGGTTACAACCCGTAAACCAAACAAGGACCGGGGTTGTAATCCTTCATCTGAACGGAGCTTGGTTTCCCACCATTTATTGGCAAGATAACATAAGAAAATTAGGTCATGTAACAATCTTGTACAGGATCAAGACAAGACTAGACTGGTTATGCCTCATCCAACAATCACGGCCAAGCAATAAGTATGGCTCGATACTTTAACTAACTAGGGTTATCACAGGCCTAGTTACTAGCAAGATGTAGCGAGATTATTCCACAGCCACAAGCCCTACAGACCATCCAGGTTACCCAGGTCGAATATTTGTTCAAGAGAGGGGGTACAACACATGACAGTGTGCTGGAAGTGTGCCCTACTCGTCGGCAGGCTACAAATCCACAAGCGCACCCAGGTAACGGGATTGCATGTAGCTGGGAAATCTCTTCATGACGACTGTGTTATTCTAGTTATTAGCCTTAGTCAATTTCAATAGGTACCCCTGACCGTGGTACTCAGGAGTCCCATCCTAAATATGATGCAAGATAAGGCTGATTCATTTGTACAAGCACAATCCTCCACGGTGTCCATGTTATTCATACTGGTCATGTCATATCATGTCATGTTAGCTGTCGCAACAGTAATTCGAGATATATCATGTCAGGTTTACTTGTCAAGAGTATCCAACGGCGGGCCACTAGCATGTCATGTTACTTGTCAAGAGTGCACCACTACGGGTCACTATCATGTTCAGAGAACATGTACAAAATAACATAGTACAAGCATTCTATCAAGAGACCCAAGTTATACTGAGAGTTACCAGACATGAGTATAATAATAACAATTAAATCATAAAATACAAGGCTATGGAAGGGTCATACGGCTCGGGCATATGCGGCCGGGAAGTGATCTCATGCGGCTGGGGAGGGAGCAGCCCATGCGGATGGAGAGAATCGAGCATATGCGGTCGGAGGGAAAAGGGAGTGCATGCGGCTCAGGGCGGTTCAGGGTGTATGCGGCTCAGGAGAAAAGTCCATGCGACTGAATTCCATGCGATCTCATGCGGCTCTAGGGTGACTGGGCCTTAAGCGGCTCAAGAAGGCGGGCGCATATGCGGCTGCGGGAGAGCAACGCTATGCGGCTGAAAGGGGGCAGAAGCTTATGCGGCTGGGAATGGAGGGGGTCTTATGCGGCTGCGGAAGAGACTCGGTCTATGCGGCTGCGGAAGAGACTCGGTCTATGCGGCTCAGGAAAAGTGAGCTTATGCGGCTGCGAAAGAATGGGGGCCTATGCGGCTAGAAGTAAATGGGTCCCATGTGGCCAGGGAGGGGAAGTCCATGCGGCTCGGGGATCAAAGTTCCATGCAGTTAAATGGGAAAGGCTTATGCGGCTAGGAGTTCATTCCAGTCATGCGGCTGAGTATAACCATTGCGCATGCAGCTAGATAAGCCAGGACATATGCGGCTAGAAGGGTTCAGGGTACATGCGGCTAAATTATTCATGCGGCTGGGGAAATCACTTGCCGCATGAAATAATCATGCGGTCAAGTACTGCCATGCGGTAAGAGAACTGTTCTTCTTCTCCACTTTCCTGAGAAGAAGAACCATGGAGGCCAAGTTTCCGAGCTCCATAAATCCATCATCCAGAGTCCAAATCCGAACTTCCATAGGTCAAAATGGGGGCAGAATAAAATTCTCTACAATATGGAACCATCAGAACTTGATAATAACAAGATTAAATAGATCAAAACCCAAGAAATCCGAAAATGAAATAAACTTAGATCTAAAAGCAATTAGCCATGGAAATTAAAATTGCTAAGTACTAAAGTATTTTAGAATGTTGTGAAGAAGAGAATGGAACAATAAAACTTGAGTTCCTCCATGAAGCAAGCTGCACTTGCCTAAGCTCTTCTCCCTGGTAGGTGAAGAAGTTAATGGAGGAAGAAAAAAAAAATTAATGCAGAAGTGAATGGGGAGAGAGGTAGAGTTGGGTTAATAAATGGTGAGGGTGGTGGTAGGTAGGGATTTTCCCCTTGGTTCATGATGAACCAATAAGCAACCCAAGCCGAACCGAACCAAGATGAACCATAACCAAGCAAATGAAAATACCAAATAAGCCAAGCAAGGAGACATGCAACACGAGATAAAATACGTACACGTATTCCAAATACGTAGTACAAACCACATGCATTACAACAAGATACATAATATATATGCCACTATGGTATAAAAAAGCATAAAGAATCAGGGGGGCTCTATCGACTATGTGTAAATGCAATGAGAACCACTTTCGACGAATGGGGCTCTCCGAACATGAGATCATCTCACAGTGGTGTTCGTCCGAACCGCCTCCTTGACAACAACAAATACCAATAGTAGCCTCTTCGTCTAGTAAATGTCCTCCTCACCCAATGTATCTAGAGCGAGTCGACTCCACAACACGCACAATCCCCAGTGCGGGGCCTAATATGTCATAATGAAAGCATCTAACATGAACTATACCGTCGCACGTCCTGGCCGCACTGATGATCAGTCGAATGCAGTGGTACGTATCCTGTATCTCTGTATCACATCGCCGTGTCCAAGCATGTGTCAGGGTCCAGCGAGATACTAGTGTATCCGCTCTGCAGTACATATGGATAGTCTCTAATGGACTAGGCTAATTGTAACGACCAACGTATCTCGTTGGTTACACCCAGAGTTATACTCGGAGATGCAATTATAAGACAACAATAAAGTAGCAAGACATGAAATGTAACATAAGAAATGACATAGTGGCAAGGTATACTTGCCAGGGTCTGAGGCTAAGGATAAGTAGCTGGCCCAAATTCTGAATCCAACGAACCTAAGGAAACAAGATCTAATTAATCAATTATCAACTTCTAAAGTTTGTTTCTGAAAGCTATGATAAGATTAAATAAGGAAAAAAAGTGTCTGCCTATATATATAGTAAATGGTTAACATACTCATATGCTAGCCATTTAATTACCTATATGGCTTTTTCATATGGCAGTTATCTAGATATACTCACATATCTTCTATATGACCTTGGTCGACCTTCTAGGAATTATTATCCCTGCTACTATCTCACCTTCCTTGTATATATACTTTTCTTTTCTCATATCATCCTGTAACCTAAACTCTACTGTCTTTACCTATCCGAAACCCTCATTTTGCACAGTAAGTCCAGTGCCTACACCTCTCTATCCAACACCCATGCTTATTCCTAGTTATGACTTAGTTTGCAATTATTAGACACAACTTACGGCAAACTATGTTTCCTCGGTTTTAGGTGGAGGAGTCCAATACTAGTTTCCTATAGGGACTCTTCCTATACATTCCAGCTGCCCACACGCACCGGTAATAAAATGAGAGTGCAAGGCTCATGTATAACCTAACCTTCCAAATCCTTCCTACAACACACGCACACCCAACATATCGGGGTTCACCAACCACTATTCCACCAAATGGGATTACTACACTTGTTGGGGTCCAAAGGAAATAAGTATGGTTGATCCCTACCAACATTCTGAGGAGAACTCATACCCCTCCATAGCAACACTCCCTCAATCACATAACACACAGAACAACATGAGCATCCCCAATCACAACACTCCATCCTTTATGACATGCATATATATTAACTCCAGTTCCCACACACTCTGTGTCACACTTAAATATCCTCTTCATGAACACAACATTTCAAAACCACAACCCCTAACTTATATTCACAATATATACATGAAAGCACATCAGACCATTACACAACTAAGAAGAAGGAGATGAGGCAAGAGGGAGAGAAGGCTTACGATAGTAGAGTAGGAGCTCATGGGACGATTCGTTGGGCCACTCTGCGTCGAGCGCCCGGAGTAGAAAACCTCGTCTGTGCTTCCCCGGCGGTGTGGAGGCACACAAGTCAACGTCGAGTGGCGCCAATATGGAGCCCTAGCCGAGCAAGGAATGACCCTAACTCTGACGCGCCGAGTACTGTGCCGTTGGACGTCCTTGAACGGTCGCAACGCCGACTTAGGCCGCCCGACTCGCTGACTGAAGGAGCCGACGAGATGGTGCTGTCGACCCTCCGACGCGTGGTGGCTCAACCGGGGGTCGCCTCGTGATCACCGCGTGCGAATGCCAAGTCGAGAGCGACTGCTTGAGTCGAGGGAAGGTGGTGGATGCACCGGCGGCTGAGTCTTTCGTAGGTTTTAGGTTTAGAATGAAGGAACGATGAACACATATATATGAGAGGTAGCCGTTGGAAACGCCAGCGGTTGGAGAGGGGGAGAAACACGGCCGTACGCGTGTGGCTGGCCTTCCTACAAATTTGCATAATCGACACAGAGGCCTCTGCGCATGCAAGAACGGGTGGGGAAGGCAGTGCACAATATCCACCCGTTGGATTTGAATTTATAGGGGTGGGTTTGCGGGTCGCCCGCCCGCTCAAGTTCCTTTGCTTGAGTTATGGGTCCGAGTTTGGGTTCTGCTAGGTGGGGACCCGCCCAACCCTAACAGTAATTGGATGCGTGGCTGGGCCTTCCTGTTGGGCCGGGGGAAGGTTTAGGCAGGTCTTGGTAATTTTAGTATTAGGGAAAAGAAAAAATAAGGGAAGGAAAAAAGAGTCATAGATAGTAATATATGTATATGTATATATTTGGCCTTACTAAAATGGTTGGGTGAATGTGGGTTGGGCTTAGAGTGTTTAGGGAAAAGTAAAGGGTAAGTTGTGTATATTTATACCCTAATTACATGTGTGTATATCTATTCCTACTCTAAAATATATCTATGTATTTATACACTCTAATATATATATATATATATATATATATATATATATATATATATATATATATATATATATATATATATATATTTATGCTCAAAACAATAATACTGTATATGTACTCTATATATACATACAGTACTCTATATATACATACTATATATACATACACACATATATATTTTGAGTAAATATATCATTATTTAGAGTACATATACAGTATTATTGTTTTGAGCATAAATATATATATATATATATATATATATATATATATATATATATATATATATATATATATATATATATATATATATATATATACCCTATATGATTTATATGTCGATGAACGTACCCTAAATAATACATGTATATATAAAAGCACGTGCATCCTTGGATTTACTCATTCCAACTTAATTACCAATATAATTATGAATATTAGTGATAATTGCCATGAAAGAAGGGGGCGGTCACATGCACTTGGGTCGGAGGGAGGAGGCTGGCCGGCGGAGGGGCTGGCTGGTGGGGGGAGGAGGGGGGGGTCGGCGGAAGGAGGGGGGTCGGGGGGAGGGGGGCTGGCGGAGGGAGGAGGAGGGGGGTCGCAAGGGCTGGCGGAGGGAGGAGGGGGGTCGGGGGGAGGAGGCCGGCCGGCGGAGGGGCTGGCCGGTGAAGGGGGGTAGGGAGGGAGGGCTGGTAGGGAGATATGGGAGGGGTAGTTTAGGTATTTTTTAATTTATTTTGAAAGTTAACAGCCATTTAACGGCAAAATAGACGGTAGAGGGTAAATTGCTCGCGCGGGTGAACTAAGGGGGGCCAAACTGCATTTTTGGTCTAAGGAGTCTTATTTTGCGAACGAGGCAACTCTAGGGAGGGTTTAAATGCACTTTATCCCAAAATAGGTCAAAATTATATATTGGGTCAATTAGGTTGGGCCGATGTTGAGCCTCGAAATTAAATTGGAAGTTAGGTCAAGTTTTACGGTAGATGGTCAAACAGCCCAAATTGACCCAAAAGTTGTGCGATGTAAATAGAATACAAGGAACAAGTTTGAGTGGGACATGATATATCGAAATGAAGATAATCTGTACTACAAAACTCATGAAGGAAGTTCTGAGAGATTGACATCCTTGGCGCTCCAAAAATCAAAAGTCACGGAAAAGGATATTCAATGATATAAACTAATTATAATAAAATTATTTATGGGAAATAATTCATTTAAAAATTTCAAAAGAAGCTCTAAAATCCAGGGGGCTTACAAATAAATAATTTTATTATAAGTTTTGATCATTAAATGTACTTTTTTGTACCTTTGGGTTTTGGAGCGCCAGGGATATCAATCTCTCGATACTTCCTTCATGAATTTTGTAGTAGGCAAGATTATCTTCATTTTGATATATCATGTCCCACTTAAACTTGTTCCCTTGCATTCTATTTGCAACACACAACTTTCTGGTCAATTTAGGCCCCTGACGAAACTTTTACTTTAATTTCGGGGCTCGACATCTATCCAACCTAATAGATCCAATACATAGTTTTGACCTATTTTGAGCCTACTACACACATGCCACTTGTGTGTCATTCAATTTAGTTCCCGCATGCTATTACTTTATCAATGATCATTACTGATCAAAAATTATAGTCATGATCCCGTCAAGCACAATAATTTTGTTTTACCTACATGATGTAAATCTTATATTTAATTACTATAGTGCTTAGATGCGAGTTGCTTCCATTAAGACTATTCTATTTTATACATGTTTCCCCTTAATAAACTCTAGTTTAATAAAGGTCCTTCCTACCTCAACTTTCTTAATATTCGATTAATGACTTAGACAAATCCTTTTCGAGCTCTCAAGCCCACATATATAATTATATATATATATTGGTCGGGTCTTAAGCCCCCACTATAATAAATTGGTTGATGTAAACCTTCCCCCCTATTTTTTATATTTCTGCAGCTAAACTAGCAAGAGCATCAGCTTCCAAAATTTGAGAATGTGGTACGAATTCAATGAAGAATCCTTTGAATGAAAGGACCAGTTCGATTACCATTTGATGATAAGAAATGAGGTCAGGATTTTTGACTTCATATGCCCCTCTGACCTGATTAACAATCAGTTGAGAGTCTCCATAAGCTTCTAGGAACTCAATGTCCAATTGTTTTGCTACTTGAAGACCAATTAGCAGAGCATCATATTCTGCCACATTATTGGAACATGGTTCATTAAGAGAATAAGCACGGTATATGACCATTTTATCAGGAGAGACCAAGACGATGCCTACTCCGGAGACAATATTGCCTTTAGGTCCAACCCGCGATGCTCCATCAAAGTATAGTTGCCAAATGTCATCCCTCAAAGTCATGTTGCAATCCACGACTTCATCTGGAATGTCCTCATATAGCTTAGAGGTGTCAGGTATAGGGTGAGCTGCTAAGAAATTAGCTAATGCTTGACCCTTCACTGATTTTTGAGGTACATAGACCATATCATAAGGAGTAAGCAACATTGCCCAAGTAGCTAACCTGGAGTTAAGAATGCTCGGCTTTCTCATCAATATCCGAATAGGATTTATTTTGGATATTACATGAATAGTTTGTCCTGACACATAATGTCGTGTCTTTTGAACAGCAAAAACTAAGGCCAGACATTCTTTTTCCACGAATATACCTGTATTCAGCTCCAACCATCATTCGGCTAAGATAATAAATTGTCTGTTCATGACCCTTATCACTTTTTTGTGCAAGAAGAGCACCAAGAGAATGATCTAAGGCTCAAACATACAGCAAAAATGGTCTTCCTACTACTGGAGGTACCAGAACAGGTAGATTTGTAAGGTATTGCTTAATATCATTGAAAGCTTTTTGACATGCTTCATCCCAAACAAATGATACCTTTCTTTAATAGAAGAGAGAAAGGTTGACATCTCCCAGAAAGATTGGATATAAATCTCCTGATATAAGCAATGCGACCTTGAAAGCCACGGAGTTCTTTCATATTACGTGGAGGACACATTTCAAGAATTGCTTTGACCCTATCAGGATCAACATGGATACCTTGAGAAGTAATGACAAATCCCAAAAACTTGCCACTGGAAACCCCTAAAAAAGACTTAGTAGGGTTCATCTTTAATTGATGTCGACGCATCAACTCAAATACTGTCTTCAAGTCTTTAATGTGATCATCTTTTAATCGACTTTTGACAGCAATATCATCCACATAACATTCAACTGTTTTCTGCAGATGTTTTTCAAAGATATTGCTCATGGCCCGTTGATACGTAGCACCGGCATTTTTTAGACCAAACGGCATAACCGTATAGCAATAAACTCCAAGGGGTATATGAAAAGCGGTATGCTTTTTATCTCCTGGATGCATCTTAATCTGGTTGTATCCTGAAAATTCGTCCATAAAAGACATGCGTTCAAAACCACATGTATTGTCTATCATGACATCGATAATCGAAAGTGGAAATTCGTCTTTTGGACAAGCCGTATTGAGATCTCAAAAATCTATGCAAACTTGGACTTTTCCATTCTTCTTCATGACAGGAACAATGTTGGCAACCCAGTCTGGGTGTTGTTCTTCAAGAACAAAGCCACATGTGATCAGCTTTTTGACTTCTACTTCAATTGCATCCATCATATCTGATCGAAAATGCCGTTGCTGTTGTTTTACAGGTTTTGGCATTAGAAAGAATATTGAGTTTATGAGTAGCTACTTTAGGATCCAGATCTGGTATATCCTCATAACTCCATGCAAAGATATCAATATATTCTTTAATCAACTCTGTCAACTCTTCTTTTTCATCTTCAGAAAGGTTTTTACTGATGAATATCGGCTTAGACGTAGTTTCGTGTAAGCCCCCTGAATTTTTCGAATTATTTTTCGAATTTTCTAATGAATTATTTTCAATAATTCATTTCTATATAATTAATTTCGATCATTAAATGCTCTTTACCGTGACTTGGAATTCTAGAGCATCAGGGATGCCAGTCTCTGGAAACTTCCTTCTTGGAGTTTGTAGTAGACGAGATTATCTTCATGTTGATATATCGTGTCCCACTCGAACTTGCTCCCTTGTACTCTTTTTGCTTCGCGCAAGTTCGGGTCAATTTAGACCAATTAATTATCTACCGTAAAACCTGATTTAATTTCCAACTTAATTTTCGGGCCCGACATCGGTCCAATCCAGACGACCCAATATATGGCCATGGCCTGTTTTGAGCCTACCGTGCGCATGCCACTTGCGTGCCACGAAATCGATCTCCCTTGTGCTTCCATTTTATCTATGATTTAAATGGTTTAAAATTTGTTATTTAATTAAATCTTCGTCCCGAACCTGTCCGATCTTAGTCCAGTACCCGACCCAATTTGGTGTAGGCCAACCATGGCTACCCATACACCCCACTATTGTATTTGTATTTTCTCTACTAAAAAATATTCCTATTTTATATAAATATCTTATTTTTCTCTCTGTATTATATATATATACGTATATGTATATATATAACTCTCTTTTCTCTCTCCTCCTAATAACACCTACACACACAACTCACTCTCTCTCCTCTCCCCATGGCAGCCGAACACATCACCCCCCTCTCTCTCTAATAATATCTATCCCTCTCTCTCTCTAAATATCTATTTATATAATATATATACACATATATATTATATATAAATATCTCTCTCATCTATCTCTCTCTCCTGTACACATATACAAACCCTTCCCCTCCCTCCTATGCACGAACAGCACCCCTCCCCTATTTTTTAAACACACACACACTCCACCTCAACCACCACCACTCATCACCACCATCCCACCACACTCCACCGCACGCCACCTCCGCCGCGCCGTCGGCCACCGCCGGCGACCGCCGTCGCCGTCGCGTGCGCCAGCGAGCAGCGCGGTAGCAGCAGCGAACAGCAGCTGTAGCAGCACCGGCGGCCACCGCTTGGCCGCCGTGGCCTCTCCCTCGGCCGGGTCCACCCCGGCGACCCTCCAGGAGGGAGGCGCCGCCTCCAATAACCTGCGTGCGCACACGTGAGCTGCGATCGCTGCTATGCAGCGAGCTCGAGCGCGTGGCGTGGCCGCGCTCGTCGACGGCCAACCACCGCCGCCAGCCGCCTCCGGTCGCCGTCGCCGCCGTGCCTTGGCTGCGCACAGCCCGGCGTGCCACCCCTAGCAGTGGGTCGCCTCCCCGAGCCTCACAGGAGGTCGAGTTTGACTTCGAAATCGATGTTCCGTCGACGCGCGCGAATGGTGAAGCCAGAATACGCGTCTCGAAACAGCGACTTCGTACACATTTTCTGAAAGATTCGACCGTTGGATCGGCGAACTCCTTGCTCCATCTCAATCTCGGTATATCTCTTTTCACCTCTGTCATGTTTGAACCGTTAATTTTGTCGTTTGATACATCAAAACCGGCCACTAAGTTGATATTTTAATTTGTACTGTTTTTGGACAGTTTTGCGATGCCAACTTCGCGGGTTCGTATCTTCACCGTATTAGTTCCGTTTTGTGTGCCACCAGTTTTGGTGCACAGCTGGTATAACCCTCTTCCTGCCCCCTTTAGATTTCATTTTAGTTTGAGCTTGTTAGGTCGGTCGAATTCGACGCCAAAGTTGGCCGTTCGAATTCTTAGTGTTGCACTTGTAAAATTCTATTTTTGAACCCGGGACTCCGGATTCAATTTCTGACACCACCAGTAGACTCATGGCGTCGTTCTGGCATATTTTCATATAAAGATTGCTTGATTTGGAGAACGTGGGCCCTGGCACGCATTTCGGTGTAAAGCGGGTCCCACTTTCTGAGTCAACGGGTCATTTTGAGTTCGGCTCATCGGAATCCAATTCCGAATATATCGTTGAGTTCGTATCGTCATTCTGGACTCGTTGACATATAATTTGCTGAGTTTTGAGGACATTAGCTCCGACACGTTTTTCCGTGCAAATCGGAATTTCAATGTCCTGGTCAACGGACCAATTTGAGATCGGGTCAACGGAATCCAATTCTGGATATACCGTTGGGTTCGTATCGTCATTCTGGATTCGTGGACATATAATTTGTTAGATTTTGTGCACTTTTATTTCAGCACGTTTTCGGTACAAAGTGTGTCCAACGGCGGACATCATTTTGGTCCGAAATTACCGTTTTGCCCCTGTGTCCAAATTGGACTTTTAGACAGGTTATCCTAGCTGATTTGACCATTCTGGACACATTGGTGATATTTATTTTATCATCCGACAACATCTGTAGGTTTTTACCCTATTATTATAATCCTTCTCCTTTTGTGGTATTTTGAGTTCCATCGATTTCGGTGATTTCACAATCGCTGAAATTGAATGGGTTGACCCTGTAGATGTTTATAGAGACTAGCTTTTACCTTATTGACCTTGGTTGACTACTTTGACTGAACGTCGAAGTAGAGTCAATATTTGACCTAGTTAACCTAGAGTTGACCATAGTTGACCAGTTGACCAAAAGTCAACTGTAAGTCAACTATTGACCCAATTTGACCTAGTTTGACCTAGTGTGACTCAGTGTGACCTAGTTTGACTTAGTTGACTGAGTCTGACCTAGATTACGTAGCTTATACTATAGAATCAAGCCTAACACTGTTGAACCCTAATTAGTTTATATATATCCTATCTTTAGGTTGTGGCATCACTCTGAGCATCGACCCCATTTGACAGCTCAGGACCACAGGCGAGTACATTCACTGATAGTTTTTATTGTCTTGATATCTGCTATATCCGATTCAGTCGTAGTGTTCTACTTGATTCTCAGTCACGATAGTTCACGGACTAGTATATACCGAATTCCTGTCATGAGATATCATTCTTGGATTTTCTTGAGATACTGGTACTTGCTCGATCTTGTTCTTATACTTGTATTGACACCGATTTCTAAGAAGGAGTAGCTACCTTCTTAGGGAATCTCGTGCCATGACGTGCTATGTCCGGATCCGTATACTACTCGGGGATGGAGAATATTATAGATAGTGTGATCAATGCCCACCTTGAGTTACTACTTGTATCATAGCTATACCCTCACCTCACGATGGGTATAGCCTGACCTGTGCTACTACTTGCTCCATAGCTTACCATCCCGGCCGGGCCGAGTCCACGTACTTGTAGCCGGTCGGCTGGAAGCCTGATCTTGACCCATACCGATCACATTATGCTATAATATTCGAGACACATTTTATATTTACTTTATCTTATCATATATCCTATTCTGTTCTACATTCAGTACTTTCTCACCATGCTATGATATTCAGATTACTCACAAGTTCTACATGCCATTATATTGTACCTTGATTGGAGACTAAGCTCTGTTCGAGAGAAGAGTTACAACCCCGGTCCTTGTTTGGTTTAAGGGTTGTAACTCAGCTTCCGAACGGTTCCCAAGTCTTCATATATCTTTGTCTTGTAGTTCATTATACTGTCTCTTATAGAATTTGTCAATTCACATGGAACTGCTGTTAGTGCTTGTACTTGCTCATTTTCCTGACAGGATACCGTTGATAATATTTTAGGAGTAGTTGTGCCATTAGTGGACATCATGATGTTGCTAGCTGAGGTGGATCTCACTATTCTTCTATGTGAGTTGCCTGTTAGTTATCCTTAGTTTGTCTTATTTTCTTTCTTTATTTCCTGTCTTATGATTCCTTCTAGTAGTTTCTAGTTGTTCTTGTGCTTTAGTTATCTTTCTTGTCTTATCATCCCTAGCTGTTGTGATGTGACTAGAGTATATTTATAGTTATAGGCCTTTTAGACGTAGTGTATATTTATTGGGTACTAGACAGCGTTCTACCGTCGATACTGCGGCGTAGGCTGGGCGTCGTCTACGTATTCGTACCCGTATATCCGGGTGCGGGTCGTGACACGTTTTTAGTGGTGGCCCATGCAGGTCAGTCTTTGCAATTAATGCGAAGTCGTGGTGGTACTTGAGCTTATTTGTACTACTACGAGCCTGCCCTAGGATTAAGGTTAAGTCATGGAATATTTTAGGAAATTGGTACTCAGTCACATATTAGGAACTCTTGGTAGATTTCAGGGATGACCCCTGGGAATCTTATTTCGAACTTTTCGAAACTTTTTCCATTTGTTCTGTCCGTCCTGATTTCTGAAACATCTGTCCGTTATCAACTTATTCTTTCTTGGAATGAGTTGTGGACTCCAGAGGGAAGGTATAAGTTGGACTTATATATCTTCTAGGTTGAGACGAGAATATGATTTGCCAGTCTCATATTAGGTTGAGATTGTTTTAGATTATATTCCAATGATTTCCTTTATCTTGACCTAGATAGTATCTTTGGACATCTCCTGAAGAATTTTCTTCTAAATTCTACCTCGGGATCTGTTTCCGCTAGTTTTCATCTACTTATCCTTGATTCGTTGTTAAAAATTTTGAATCTTGATATTCATTGTTGACTTCGATTTTGATTTTGTTGAAGATAAGTTTCTCTGGATTGAGTTAAGATATTCTGATAAACATATTTGATGAGGGCGTGGGAACGATAAATGTCTACTTTACTTATGGAGTTTGGAATTTATCGCAGTCATATTAGCTAGCCTGACAAGGACATGAAGCCTGATTTTGGATATACTATCCTAGTTATGGAATTTAGATTTTCTTGCAGCCATACCGGTTGGCATGGTAAGGAATCTAGATGACATGATTATAGGGCGTATACCTTAGTTATGGACTCTATCGTTTATTGCAGCTATGCTTACTGGCCTGGCGTAAATTCTGGCAACATGATTATGGATAGACGTGTATGGTTATCAGGTCATATCTTGGATTGATTCACTTCTTTTTGACCAAATGATGAGGACAATTCATACCCTTATTTCTCGACTTATCATTCATTTTTTTTCTCATCGTATGATGATTTCCTCATCTTGCCATCATTTCCTTAGACTTGTTTAGCTATGTCTTGATTACGCCAATCATCTATCTCATATCTACATCTGTCATCTACACTTGAAAACTCTAAAAATTTTGAAATTTTTATATCTCAATTGTTTCTTAAATTTAGATACTGTTAAGATTTTGATTCCTTTCTGTCCATGACCAATCAATTTTGGTCGTCTTGTTTATCGTGCCAAAGAGTCTTGGTTGCTGACTAGACTCTAGATGACTTCAATTCCCTTGTGACTTGGATTTTCATCCTTGGATGTTCGTGCCCAACCTTCGTTGAACTTATTCTCCATCTTGCCCAAATTCTGATTTACTCGAAGTTGATCAACTTAGATCGTGTTGAGACAAATTTCTTTATCGTGGTTGGATTTCAATGCTATTAACCCTCGTGCGTTGACTTCCGATTCTGATCATGTTTGGATTTTGGACACTCGTGTCTAAACTCTTTTCGACCTTGATTCCATTTCCTGATTACATCCAAATTCCTTGTGATTAGTCGTGCCTAGATGATTTGGCATGACTAAGACAACTTAGGATTTCCTTGCCCGTGATTTTAACAATCATAACTATATATTTTATCTTGCCTCAAACACGTGCCTAAATTTTTTGACTTTCAATCACGACTAACTAGTGTGACTACGAAAATTGTCGTGTTAGAATTAAACATGTTTGACTTTCTACCGTACCTAATTGACTTGGGTTCCTTCCTAAATTGTGCTTTTAGGACATTGATTTCAAATTCATGATTTTATCGGCATTCACAACTGAACTTGGACCTTGATCGTGTTTATGTCAATCGTGCTATACTCAATTTTTCTCTCCATTTGCTTCTCTTAGCTCTGTTTTAGATCATGACTATCCGACTTTGATTTTCATGAGCTTGATAATCTTAACCCTCAAATCGTGCTAAAAATCTTGAACCCTAATCGACTGTGTCGAATAGATCTCCTTCGTACTTGAATTTTGATTCTCTAGTCGCTCGTGCTCAGGTTTCATTCCTGATCAAGACTAGATTTTCGATTTTCCTGGTTCTATTCTAAATCGTTTCCTAAGTTGTTAATCATCACAAATTTTTAACGCGTTTGAGTCTTGATTTCACTCCTGACCGGGTGGTTAAATTCTCGATCACTGTTTGTGCTAAGTATTGTTATTCCTAACAATACCTAACCACATCATTTTCGTCTTGATCGTGCCTATGTATAACCCTAAATCTAATTTCATCAAGCTGAAATCATGTTAATCAAATTTTTGACTTGATTGTAATCGGACGAAGCTCAAGTTTTGATTTCGTTGTCGTACCTCTATCGTGCCAAGTGAACTTAGACTATTTCCAATTTTAATCACTTTCGAACTTGGATCGTATTTCATGATTTTAGTAATCATACTCCTTAATCTTTGATCGGGCCTATAAGACCTTGATTTCGATTTTTGTTTGTGACTGAAATTTTATCTCAACCATGCCAAACCTTGTTTTGGTCATGGCTAGCTTATACTTGAACTTCATGTATATCCATCATCTTGCCTGAACAATTTTGAATTGATTTTCTTGATCGTGCAAACTCGTCATTCTTGGATCATGCCTAAAATGTTGCCTAAATCTTCTATCATGTTTACCCCTACTACAACCTTAATTTTGAGGACGAAATTTCTATAAGGTGGGTAGGATGTAAGCCCCCTGAATTTCCCGAATTATTTTTCGAATTTTCTAATGAATTATTTTCAATAATTCATTTCTATATAATTAATTTCGATCATTAAATGCTCTTTACCATGACTTGGAATTCTAGAGCATCAGGGATGCCAGTCTCTGGAAACTTTATTCTTGGAGTTTGTAGTAGACGAGATTATCTTCATGTTGATATATCGTGTCCCACTCGAACTTGCTCCCTTGTACTCTTTTTGCTTCGCGCAAGTTCGGGTCAATTTAGACCAATTAATTATCTACCGTAAAACCTGATTTAATTTCCAACTTAATTTCCGGGCCCGACATCGGTCCAATCCAGACGACCCAATATATGGCCCTGACCTGTTTTGAGCCTACCGTGCGTATGCCACTTGCGTGCCACGAAATCGATCTCCCTTGTGCTTCCATTTCATCTATGATTTAAATGGTTTAAAATTTGTTATTTAATTAAATCTTGGTCCCGAACCTGTCCGATCTTAGTCCAGTACCCGACCCAATTGGGTGTAGGCCCTACCATGGCTACCCATACACCCTACTATTGTATTTGTATTTTCTCTACTCAAAAATATTCCTATTTTATATAAATATCTTATTTTTCTCTCTGTATTATATATATATACGTATATGTATTATATATAACTCTCTTTTCTCTCTCCTCCTAATAACACCTACACACACAACTCACTCTCTCTCCTCTCCCCATGGCAGCCGAACACATCACCCCCCCTCTCTCTCTAATAATATCTATCCCTCTCTCTCTCTCTCTAAATATCTATGTATATAATATATATACACATATATATATTATATATAAATATCTCTCTCATCTCTCTCTCTCTCCTGTACACATATACAAACCCCCCCCTCCCTCCTATGCACGAACAGCACCCCCTCCCCTATTTTTTAAACACACACACACACTCCACCTCAACCACCACCACTCATCACCACTATCCCACCACACTCCACCGCACGCCACCTCCACCGCGCCGTCGGCCACCGCCGGCGACCGTCGTCGCCATCGCGCGCGCGTGCGCCAGCGAGCAGCGCGGTAGCAGCAGCGAACAGCAGCTGTAGCAGCGCCGGCAGCCACCGCTCGGCCGCCGTGGCCTCTCCCTCGGCCGGGCCCACCCCGGCGACCCTCCAGGAGGGAGGCGCCGCCCCCAACAACCTGCGTGCGCACACGTGAGCTGCGATCGCTGCTATGTAGCGAGCTCGCGCGCGTGGCGTGGCCGCGCTCGCCGACGGCCAACCACCGCCGCCAGCCACCTCCGGTCGTCGTCGCCACCGTGCCTTGGCCGCGCACAGCCCGGCGTGCCACCCCTAGCAGCGGGTCGCCTCCCCGAGCCTCACAGGAGGTCGAGTTTGACTTCGAAATCGAAGTTCCGTCGACGCGCGCGAATGGTGAAGCCAGAATACGCGTCTCGAAACAGCGACTTCGTGCGCATTTTCTGGGAGATCCGACCGTTGGATCGGCAAACTCCTTGCTCCGTCTCAATCTCGGTATATCCCTCTTCACCTCTGTCATGTTTGAACCGTTAATTTTGTCGTTTGATACATCAAAACCGGCCACCAAGTTGATGTTTTAATTTGTACTATTTTTGGACAGTTTTGCGACGCCAATTTTGCGGGTTCGTATCTTCACCGTATCAGCTCCGTTTTACGCGCCACCTGTTTCGGTGCACAGCTGGTATAACCCTCTTCCTGCCCCCTTTAGATTTTATTTTAGTTTGAGCTTGTTAGGTCGGTCGAATTCGACGCCAAAGTTGACCGTTCGAATTCTTAGTGTTGCACTTGTAAAATTCCATTTTTGAACCCGGGACTCCGGATTCAATTTTTGACACCACCAGTAGACTCGTGGCGTCGTTCTGGCATATTTTCATATAAAGTTTGCTTGAGTTGGAGAACGTGGGCCCTGGCACGTATTTCGGTGCAAAGCGGATCCCACTTTCTGAGTCAACGGGTCATTTTGAGTTCGGCTCATCGGAATCCAATTTCGGATATACCGTTGAGTTCGTATCATCATTCTGGACTCGTTGACATATAATTTGCTGAGTTTTGAGGACATTAGCTCCGACACGCTTTTCCGTGCAAATCGGAATTTCAATGTCCTGGTCAACGGACCATTTTGAGATCGGGTCAACGGAATCCAATTCTGGATATACTGTTGGGTTCTCATTCTAGATTCGTGGACATATAATTTGTTAGGTTTTGTGCACTTTTATTTTGGCACATTTTTCGGTGCAAAATGTGTCCAACGGCGGACATTATTTTGGCCCGAAATTACCGTTTTACCCCTGTGTCCAAATTGGACTTTTGGACAGGCTATCCTAGCTGATTTGACCATTCTGGACACGTTGGTGATATTTATTTTATCATCCGACAACATCTGTAGGTTTTTATCCTATTATTATAATCTTTCTCCTTTTGTGGTATTTTGAGTTCCATCGATTCCGGTGATTTCACAATCGCTGAAATTGAATGGGTTGACCCTGTAGATGTTTATAGAGACTAGCTTTTACCTTGTTGACCTTGGTTGACTACTTTGACTGAACGTCGAAGTAGAGTCAACATTTGACCTAGTTAACCTAGAGTTGACCATAGTTGACCACTTGACCAAAAGTCAACTGTAAGTCAACCATTGACCCAATTTGACCTAGTTTGACCTAGTGTGACTCAGTGTGACCTAGTTTGACTTAGTTGACTGAGTCTGACCTAGATCACGTAGCTTATACTATAGAATCAAGCCTAACACTGTTGAACCCAAATTAGTTTATATATATATCTTATCTTTAGGTTGTGGTATCACTCTGAGCATCGACCCCATTTGACAGCTCAGGACTGCAGGCGAGTACATTCACTGATAGTTTTTATTGTCTTGATATCTGCTATATCCGATTCAGTCGTAGTCTCTTACTTGATTCTCAGTCACGATAGTTCACGGACTAGTATATACCGGATTCCTGTCATGATATGTCATTCTTGGATTTTCTTGGGATACTGGTACTTGCTCGATCTTGTTCTTGTACTTGTATTAACACCGATTCCTGAGAAGGAGTAGCTACCTTCTTAGGGAATCTCGTACCATGACGTGCTATGTCCGGATCCGTATACTACTCGGGGATGGGGAATATTATAGATAGTGTGATCAATGCCCACCTTGAGTTACTACTTGTATCATAGCTATACCCTCACCTCACGATGGGTATAGCCTGACCTGTGCTACTACTTGCTCCATAGCTTACCATCCCGGCCGGGCCGAGTCCACGTACTTGTAGCCGATCGGCTGGAAGCCTGATCTTGACCCATACCGATCACATTATGCTATAATATTCGAGGCACATTTTATATTTACTTTATCTTATCATATATCCTGTTCTGTTCTACATTCAGTACTTTCTCACCATGCTATGATATTCAGATTACTCACATGTTCTACATGCCATTATATTGTACCTTGATTGGAGACTAAGCTCTGTTCGGGAGAAGAGTTATAACACCGGTCCTTGTTTGGTTTAAGGGTTGTAACTCAGCTTCCGAACGGTTCCCAAGTCTTCATATATCTTTGTCTTGTAGTTCATTATACTGTCTTTTATAGAATTTGTCAATTCACATGGAACTGCTGTTAGTGCTTGTACTTGCTCATTTTTCTGACAGGATACCTTTGATAATATTTTAGGAGTAGTTGTGCCAATAGTGGACATCATGATGTTGCTAGCTGATGTGGATCTCACTATTCTTCTATGTGAGTTGCCTGTTAGTTATCCTTAGTTTGTCTTGTTTTCCTTCTTTATTTCCTGTCTTATGATTCCTTCTAGTAGTTTCTATTATTCTTGTGCTTTAGTTATCTTTCTTGTCTTATCATCCCTAGCTGTTGTGATGTGACTAGAGTATATTTATAGTTATAGGCCTTCTAGACGTAGTGTATATTTATTGGGTACTAGACAACGTTCTACCGTCGATACTGCGGCGTAGGCTGGGCGTCGTCTACGTATTCGTACCCGTATATCCGGGTGCGGGTCGTGACATTTCGTCTCCAACGTCAATCTGGAAAATTTCATCTTCTGTTGGTGGCTGTCGCTGTTCAAAACGAAGCTCCCACTGAGTGTCCATTTGTTGTGTCCATGGGTCATTTTCAAATAGTTCAGATTCACCATCAGTTTGAACCATATTGACTGAAAAGATGCGCTCAGATCCAACATACTGGACTCCTTCAGAATATGAGGATTGTAAAGAACTGGAAGAAAATTCTTCTTTAAAACATAGCAAGCCTTGGTAGGATGATTTATGTATCTATGATAGATACAATACTTGGGATTATCAGTTAGATTCACCTCATTAGGTCATTTTGGCTCTGGAACCTGGAGTTTACCACTCTTCATGAGACATTGGAATATCCCTGGGATATCACTGCCATCAAAAGAGTACTCTTCTTTTGGTTTGGAAGACTCCGGATTATTTGGCATCGTTTTGGATTTTGAAAGATTCACCACTAGGGTTTCTTTCCATTTTCCATTGCGATTGTCGGAATTGTTACCCGAAGAGGCTTTCTTTCCTTTGTCTTCTGAGGCGAAGATCATCCCATGTTCACGAGCCAATCTACCATTGGTCTCTGCTGAAACTACTGCTATAATGAACGAGGCCCAATCTGTGAATTGAGAGCCTATAAAAACAATAATGGTTGGTCGCAGATTCATTTTGCATGTATCAATTAATGCTGAATCTGGCATACCAGGAGGCATCTTCAAAGTAGCCTGTCGAAAATGTTCAATAAACGTTCGAGTATCTCCTTTCTCTTTCTGTTTAATCTCTATTAAGGAGGACATATTCATGTCCATACCTCCTTCATAGAAACGAGAGAGAAACATTGCTTTGAATTCGTCAAAAGACGATATGCAATTATCGGGCAGACTGCGATACCAGTCGTATGCAGTGCCTGTCAAACACCCAATGAAAACTCAGGTGAGAAGAGCATCATTCTTTTGCAGATGCACAGTCATAATATCAAAATAATTGATATATTGACTCGGAGAGGCCGTTCCATCAAATAACACCATAGATTATGGCTTGAATTTTGGAGGAAAGGGTACATCATTCCAGTGAGGAGGATAAGGTTGCTTGATCCCTAACCTCTGAAGCTGATCTTTGTGCTTAAGAACCTCAAACTGTGCTTTTAACTCACGCACTGCTTGAATAGCTTCACTAGTTTGAGGAAGCACATTTGACTGAATAGTGGATGGATGTACCATAACTCCCACCGGAGGCGGTACATCTTCTGGAATGAGAGGATCTGGAGATACGGAGTTTTGATTGATAGCAGGCTCTTGACTCAGATTATTCAAAGGTATGTCAACCCCTTGACTATCTTGAGTTTGTGCTGCTACTTGCACTGGTGTTACCACCGCCGGCTGAACAGTTTGCTGAGTCATCATTATTTGATGCATATTTTGCATTATGGCAAGCATGTCCTTCAGCGATTGTTCTACTGCCAAGAGATGTTGCTCTGTATTAGAAGTAGACGTCTCTGGTTCTTCTCCGATAACATAAGATTCAGCCTCCCTTGAACATACAGAGGGATTGGTCTAGATGTATGAATTGACGCTACCAGTTTCTGACTCCAATGACTGGGTACCCCCAGCTTCTGAATCTGAAGATTGCAACGATCTTTGACTGCTTGACTAAGTATGCTGATATACCCCTTCAAGAGTGTCAAGGAGTCGATTGAACTGTTGTTGGCTTGGAGTCCAAGACGATTTGCGTTTTGGACGTCGTCCTCTATTGATATGAGATGCCATATTGACTGATGCATAGGACAACTCATGTTCTTGGTCATTAATTTATTGCTGAGGCACATTGTAGCTTAATCGATCAAAACTGACCATTTAAAAGCTGAACAACAACATTTGATTACAATCTGGTGACACTCATAATGATGATTTTCTTGGGGAAGTGTCACAGGAGATTTTTATTTTTACGCTTTTGTACAAGTAACTCACGTAAATCAGAAGGAGTGGAAGGAGTCATCTTCTTTATTATATTTGGGACAAAGAAACGTTTAGTCCCTTGCGTATAAAGAAGATTACCGGCTGCATTAGCAGAACCAAACTGTATATTTTTACGCGCCTGGAGTTGTATGCGTAAATCCTGAGATTTTTGTGCACAAAGAATTCTATCAGCATTACGCGTAATCTGAAGGTTTGGTACTTTGCGTAAAGCAGTGTAAGAAGGTTGTTGGTGAAAAACTGAAGTTTTACTTATAATAGAATTCTTGTTTTTATGCTGCATGCGTGTAGGCAAATTCACTTTATATGCAAAAGCATCATTGTGAACTTTATCTACCATGTCACGGATAGGAGATTTAGCTTTACGCGTAGAGCGCAAAACATGAACATCTGCCACATCACAGACGGGAGATTTACCCTTACGCGTAGAGCGAAGACTTGAGTGTCTACCACGTCACAGACGGGAGACTGATTTTTATGCACAGAGCGCAAGACTTGGGTGTCTACCACGTCACAGACGGGAGACTGATTTTTTCGTGCAGGGCACAATACTGAAGTAAAGACTTCCTCGTCACAGACGGGAGCCCCAACAACAGGAATGGAAAGAATTCCCTTGCCTTCAAAGACATCAGGGAGATCAGAGGAAGCTTCGGACTTAGGAATCCAAACTTTTTGCACCTTTCATAATTTTTGAACATTGGAGCAGCGAGTACTAGCCCCAGTTCGGAGCATTTCTTCGTATGCAGTCTAGTCAAATTGAACAACCAGAGTCTTCTTTGTCAATCCGACCGACACATCATCATATTGAACAATTGCTTTCTCGTCGGAGGAGAAAGTCGTCCCCAGCAGAGTCGCCATTTTGTTTCACTTAACAAAATACCTAAAATTGGCTTTTAAAAGAAAACGAGAAAAAGTACAAAAGTACAAGTAGATTATGGAGAGTATTGCTATGGAAGTCTGATCTGAGAGCGATCACTTTGTTCCTTGGACCATACGATGATGATGAAGAGAACTGCTTGAGGAAGATGAACAATCGGAAGAACTAAGTTACCAGAAAGGTATCGACACAACGGCACTAATGGCACAGTCGAATGCTTTCCTGCTTTGCTTCACCCTGTTCTTGAGAAAAAGTTGAAGAAATGCTTATGGGAAATATTACTTTGAAAGTATGAGTTTTCTCAGAATCTCCCTCTCTGTCTCTCTCTTGATATTTTTTTGTGTTAAAAATAAGTCTATTTATAGACTAGACCCTCTGTGCGTGAAAAACAACATAATTGGGTCTCTACGCAAGTAACTGTCACCCACGATTGAAAATCAACCTTTACGTGTGATGACACGTGTCCCATATGGAGTTGTGATCTCTACGCATAGTGACACGTGTCCCACAACTTTAACAATATGGGGAGAGCACGTACACACGTTCCTCATAAATGTGGCATGAAAGCCATGTTTGCAGGCCACGTTCTCACATAGCCAGAAAAGATTGGGCGTAAAAATAACCCAACATAAACTTCCTGCATAAAGTAGCAGACTGGGCGTAAAATAACCCAAAATAGACTTCCTACGTAAAGTGGCTGAAAAGTAGCCTTCAGCGTATAATTAGCTCAAATAAACTCTACGCACACGAAAGCCTTGAGCGTAAAGACTCAAATAGCTTTCATGCGTAAAGGAAGCGGTCTCTTGAGCGTAAAGTAGCCCATCTGCACGCTAAATGACAAGTATTGGGTTTGGTGCAAAAATCTTCTTGGCTTCTGTACAATGTTATGTCAGAAAATCATACTGTCAGATCAATATCACAAGTATTAAATGCAGCCTGACAGCCTGTCGCCCTCGCGTAAAGTTTGAGGATAGCTCTTACGTAAAAGAGCTCGCGTAGAATTTGAATCTGACTCAATAGAGTCCTTTAATGAGCCTTGCGTAGAGTCTGACTGTGCGTAAAGTTCTCAACTTCTTTGACTTGGTCTATAAAGTTTATTTTATGCTTCTACACCTCCCACACAGCAGCAATAGCCATCGGCCGCACGGAAGTGGAACATCGCCGCGACAGCGATGGCGAGATCGGGGGAGGGGGGGGTGCGAGCACGTGTGGAGGGAGGGCAGCACTACGGTGGCGAGGGGAGGGGCAGTGGTGTTGGCAGCGGCGACGGGTCGGGGGGGAGAGCGCGTTGGGTGGGGGGCAGTGCTACGGCGGCGGCGGCGGCGAGGGGGGCAGCTCTGCGGCAGCAGCGGGTGACGGCCCGGGGGGGGGGGGGGGGGGCGGGGATGCCCAGCTGGAGACAATGGGGGGGAGGGGGGCACGGGTGATGTAGGAAAGAAGACAACATATGGGGATATTTTTGTCAAAAAAATGGGTCAACTCAGTTGACCGTCTAATATGGACGGAATCCGTCAAAAGTGGGGGGTGAATTACAATAGTGTAAAGCAGTGGGGTGCACCTTAAATTTAGGTAAACAAAGTGGGGTGCCACTCAAATTTTCTCATATATTTATATATGTTAGAAATGAGTATCATATAAAGGTTATATATGATGTTATATGTGACAGTTATAAAAGTTATTGCATGTATGCACAATTATAATATTGCTACACACATAAGTATTTGTATTATAATTATATATGTAGGACTTTTGTATCTCTATATATATATGAACATTTGTATATGAGAAATTATGTTTACATTTTATCTAGTTAAAGAAATTACATCATGTTAGATTATACGTATTAGATTATTATTTTAATATGTTATATTATTTTTCTTAAAAAAATATCAAAACATAATTTGTGGCTATTATATATATATAAAGAAATTATTTCCCAAATAAAAGTATTTTCTAGTATAAAGGTATCTACTTTCAAGTACAGATGACCTAATAGCTATCTATATGAGTAATTACAAGTATATTCATATAAAGAATTATTTTTCAAATTAAGCCTATATCTATAATACTCACATTTTTTTGAGTTGCCTATGCATACTATTTTAAAAATAGTTACAAATATGTTAAAGAGTATGTATATTTATATATAATTTTATAATGCATTTTTGTATCAGATGAGAGCACGATATCTTATAATAGTTATAAAATAAAATTATATATGATATTTTATTTATGATATATGATATTTTATGATATTTTATAAAAGAATTGTATAAATAGAAATTATTTTCCTTAAATAAAATTATTTTCATAAGTAAACCCTTATTAGGACTTCTCTCTCTCTCTCTCTCTCTCTCTCTCTCTATATATATATATATATATATATATATATATATATATATATTTTATATATATATATATATATATATATATATATATATATATATATATATATATATATATATATATATATATATATATATATATATATAAAATAGTTATCAGATGAGAGCACGATATCTTATAATAGTTATAAACATGTTACTCTATACTGAGTCGAGTATATATGATATGTTATAAAAGAATTGTATAAATAGAAATTGTTTTCCTTAAATAAAATTATTTTCATAAGTAAACCCTTATTAGGACTTCTATATATATATATATATATATATATATATATATATATATATATATATATATATATATATATATATATATATATATATATATATATATATATATATATATATATATGGCGGCTTGGTGGTTCGCCCACGGCCCCCGGGCCAAGCGGTGGCTGGGTGTCTTCGACACGGCCGCTTATTTTTTAATATATATATATATATATATATATAAAAAAAAAAAAAAAAAAAAAAAAAATATATATATATATATATATATATATATATATATATATATATATATATATATATATATATATATATATATCGTGTGGTAATTCTTGGTGGTTTGTCTAGGTTTGGTAGATTTTCTATGGGATATAGCACAATTAGCATAGTTTAGACTTGATCGCACCCTATTACACTCTCAGCAGATCATTGGACGAACTCCAGGCAAGTATATCTTGCCACTTGATTTACAGTATTTATATGCTTATATTTCTCATCAGTCAGTCACACTGGATATACTGTATTTTTTTTCCATGTTCCTTATCACTATATTACCATGATTATACCTACTGACACCTAGACATGATTCACGGATTCCTACTGCATGACATATAGGTGACCCGTTTATGACCTCTAGACATTTACTTGATGATTACTTCCTGTGTTCATGTTTGACCGAATTTGTGGACCTTACCATTTGTTAGAGTCGGGCTGGACATGTCGTGGATGTGATGCGAACAGTATCGTTGGGCGGGGAGGGCAGTCACTAGGCGTATGAGCTCCTTTTACATAAAGTATGTCATCGTTTCATTACCAGAGCTTCGAGGATTTCATAGTTTGCCACAGTTTTACTGTGAGCAATGCTACAGTTACAACCAAACATTTACAACCTTCTTACAACCATTCACCCATTTTATGACATGTGGGCCAGGTGGTGGCCTGGCCCACATGTCAGCAAATGGGTGTAAGTTGTAAGAAGGTTGTAAAAGTTTGGTTGTAAACCAAACATTTTCCTTTTACTGTGGAGTTTTATATCATAGTTTGCTGGAGTGCCTATCAGGTCTTCGGGGTACACCAAGACAGCTCATGCGTACAATTGTTGTTCTCAAGTGCATTTCATGCAGACTAGAGAGTCTGTTTAGTAGTAGTGTTACTTCATCAACTGTCTACCACCTGGATTACCTGCCTACTGCTTCCACTTGTTATTTACTACACTTCATTCTGGTATGTATATTATGTATCTTGTTACGTCCCATTGAGGACCTGGTTTCATTCCAGGTATATGCTGAGATCTGACATAGGATATTGAGGGTTTACTTCTTCGATATTTTCAGGTATCACTAGATAGTGCCTTCTTTGTTGGAGTGGGTGGGGTTCCCAACCTATGTGGAGAAGACCCCGGAGTGCGACGAGCGCCGTTCGTGTGTCGAAGAAGCTCGGGAAGTAGGCGACGCGGAGTCGCTGCTGCTGTTACTGCCCAGAGGGAGGTTCTGGAACAGGGGATCCGAGTTCGGGCCGAACTCGGTCCCATGGCGAGTTCGGGCCGAACTCGGTCTGGCCACTCCAGCATTGTGGCGTGAGGTTCTGGATGCTCGACACAGAGTTCTGGCCGAACTCTGTGTCGTCGGGGGCTGAAGCGGATTTTTGGATGAGTTTTCATCATTGGATCTAATCCAACGGTCCAGGTTTGTTGCGGGATTAGGGAGATAAATTGAGTTTTCTCAACCCTAATTCATTATCGCAAGTAAACACAACTTTTGAGAGAGGAAGGAGGCAAGAGTGCCATTACAACTTCGGAGAAGAAGACGGAGGATTGAAGGTCGCTATTCGAAGGAGATCGTGTTCGGGTAATCTCTACTCGTCGTTCTCGCTCTTCGTAGCCTTGTAATCATTGTTCTTACTTCTAAGTATTGTGGGGATCCGATTTCTTGCACTTCGTAGCCTTGTAATCATTGTTCTTATCTCTGAGTGTTGTGGGGATCCGATTTGGATCGGGAGGAGTTTGTAGAGGGTGTAATTCTTCTATTCCATTAGTGGAGGCTTCTCAGGGTTGGACTCCGATCGTCCCGTGGTTTTTCCCGCAAGGGTTTCCACGTCAAAAATTCTTTGTGTCTGCGTGGATTGTTTTGTGTGCTTGTTTTTGGGTTCGTGCGTTGTATTGCTCGGTCCTCTCGCAGGTACTCTCCAGTTTGGGGAAAGGTTTCTGCGTTTCTTTCCCAACAGAGTGGTATCAGAGCTTTGGGTTCAAAGGGTGTCAGAAGTTGACAGAAAAACCAAAGAGGAGAGATGGACGCGAAGCCGGTGCGCATGGTGAACCTTAATGGCACAAACTATCATTATTGGCGGAGCAAGATGAAAGATTTGCTATTTGTCAAGAAGCTGCATCTACCCGTATTTGCATCCGAGAGGCCCAGTGATAAATCCGAGGAGGACTGGACATTCGAGCACATACAGGTGTGTGGGTACATAAGGCAGTTTGTTGATGAGAACGTGTACAATCACGTTGCCAATATTGAGCACACGAAGACGTTGTGGGATAAGCTGGAATCCTTGTATGCGAAGAAGACCGGGGTAAACAAGTTGTTCCTGATCCGAACGATGATGGGTCTGTGGTACAAGGATGGGGCGTCTATTTCGGATCACTTGAGTGAGTTCCAGGGCGTGGTTGACCAGCTATCTTCTATGGGAGTCAAGTTCGACGACGAAGTTCAGGGACTATGGCTGCTGTGTACATTGCCAGACTCGTGGGAGATCGTACGAGTATCTATGATCGCTTCTGCTCCAGAGGGCATGGTCAGTCTGGAGTTTGCCAAGAGCGGGGTGTTGAATGAAGAGATGCGGAGACGTTCTCAGGGCACTTCATCCACATCCCACCACTCAGAGGCACTTGTTTCAGAGAGCCGCGAAAGGGACAAAAGCAGGGGTCCAGGTGGTGGTAGAGACAAGAGCAGGGGGAAGTCCAAGGGTCGTTACGAGGACTCAGAGTGTTACCATTGCGGTAAGAAGGGCCATATCAAGCGGAATTGTTTCGCTTGGAAGAGAGAGAAGAAGGGCGACAAGGGGAAGCAAGAAGAGAACACTACAGCGGCGGCCTCGGTGCATGGAGGCGATGTGATCGTCGTAGGTGATGAGGTCATTACTAACCTCGCCTGCGATGACAATTCTTGGCTGGTGGACTCAGGGGCTTCAGCACATGTATCTCACAATAGGGCACTGTTTGCCACTTACACGACAGGCGACTGCGGCGTGTTGAAGATGGGCAACGGAGATGTGTCGAAGGCGGTTGCCATTGGAGATGTGCATTTGAGAACGAAGACGGGTGCGGTTCTTGTTCTCAAGGATGTTCGTCATGTCCCTGATATCCGTTTCAACCTGGTGTCGGTTGGAAGGTTGGATGACGAGGGATTCTTCAGTCTCTTCGGGAACAGTCAGTGGAAGCTTTCCAGAGGTTCGATGGTGATTGCCAGAGGGAGCAAGAAGTTCGATCTCTACTATATGGAGGGGAGCGCAGAGGGGGCACAGGAGGTGAACGCAGTCAGTGATGCGTCTACCGAGTTGTGGCACAGGCGGCTTGGCCATATCAGCGAGCTACTTGGTGAACAGGAAAGTGATTCCGGGGCTCAGGTCTACAAAGTTGGAGAAGTGCACGCACTGCTTAGCTGGAAAGCAAAATAGGGTGTCTTTCCAAAGTCACCCAAGTTCGAGGAAGCCGGCGTTGCTCGAGTTGATTCACTCGGATGTCTGCGGTCCTATGAAGGTAAAATCTCTTGGTGGTGCTTCTTACTTTGTGACTTTTATTGATGACTGTTCCAGGAAGGTTTGGGTCTATGCCTTAAAGACCAAGGATCAGGTGCTGCCTACTTTCAAGGAGTTTTAGGCCTCTGTTGAATGGGAGACGGGCAAGAAGTTGTTGTGTGTTCGGTCCGACAATGGCGGCGAATACATCGGTCCCTTTGATGCGTATTGCAGAGAGCAAGGGATACGACACTAGAAGACTCCGCCAAAGACACCTCAGCTCAATGGTGTAGCGGAGCGCATGAACAGGACACTGATGGAGAGGGTGCGGTGTTTGCTGTCAGAAGCAAACTTGTCGGGCAGTTATTGGGGTGAGGCTCTTCTCACAACTGCTTATATTATTAATTTGTCTCCTAGTGCTCCTTTGCAGGGTGATGTGCCTGATAAAGTATGGTACGGCAAAGAGCCGTCATACAATCACCTGCGGGCGTTTGGTTGTAAAGCTTTCGTGCATGTACCGAAGGACGAGAGGACCAAACTTGAGCCGAAGACGAGGCGATGCGTCTTTGTCGGCTATGGTCGGGATGAGTTTGGCTATAGACTCTACGACCCAGTGGAAGGAAAGCTCTACAGAAACAGGGACATGGTGTTCGTCGAGGATCAGACCATGACCAACACTCAGGATTCCGAGACGCCTTCTGAGGCTGAGGAATTGCCTGAGTTAGAGTCATTTCGCTTCGAGCAGTTTCCAGAGGACATCGCAGAGGATCCAGTTATGGGGGAGCCTGTACATGGAGTTGCTCCCAACCTTGATCATCAGCCTGCTGATGGTGGTCAGGGTGTCCCTCAGGAGGATGAGCATGCCGGAGAGGTAGTTCCTGAAGGGGCGGAGGCTGTCGGTATACAGCCAGCACCAGTGGCTCCACTGAGAAGGAGTGACAGGAATCGTCGACCATCTACGAGATACTCACCGGATGAGTATGTGCTATTGACTGACGGGGTGAGCCCGAAAGTTTCGCAGAGGCTATGGAAGACGAACACAGGCAGGAGTGGATGGTGGCTATGCAGGAGGAGATGAGTTCCTTGCACACCAATTCCACTTATGATCTGGTGCGGTTGCCAAAGGACAAGAAGGCTTTGAAGAATCGATGGATGTTCAGAGTGAAGCAGACGAAAGATGCTACTCGCCCTCGATACAAAGCGAGGCTGGTAGTCAAAAGCTACGGTCAGCGGAAAGGCGTGGATTATGATGAGATCTTTTCGTCTGTCGTCAAGCATTCGTCTATTCGGGTGGTGCTAGCATTAGCAGCCAGTTTTGACTTGGAGGTCGAGCAGATGGACGTGAAGACGGCATTCCTCCACGGTGATCTTGAGGAGGAGTTGTACATGGAGCAGCCAGAGGGATTCTGCGAGAAGGGCAAATCATATTTGGTCTGTCGGTTGAGGAAGAGCTTGTATGGTCTGAAGCAGGCTTCGAGGCAGTGGTACAGAAAGTTCGAGTCGTTTATGGGGGAGCATGGTTATGCACGGACGACGTCGGATCATTGTGCATTTGTGAGGTATTTTGCCGATGATGATTTCATCATTTTGTTGCTCTATGTTGATGATATGCTATTAGTGGGTCGGAATGCCACTAGGATAGCGGAGCTGAAGCGCCAACTGGGCGCGGCCTTCTCTATGAAGGATTTGGGCGCAGCGAAGACTATTCTTGGGATAGAGATCAGCCGAGAGAGAGAGTCCAAGCTGCTACACTTGTCCCAAAAGAAGTACATTCACCGGGTACTTCAGCATTTCGAGATGGACGGGTCGAAGAAAGTGAGTTCCCCCCTCGCGGCTCACTTTAAGCTCACTGAGGAACAGTGTCCATCTACCGAGGACGAAAAGGAAGATATGGAGCGGGTTCCATATGCCTCAGCTGTGGGAAGCCTTATGTATGCTATGGTGTGTACGAGGCCAGATATTGCTCATGCAGTTGGTACGGTTAGCAGGTATCTTTCAAATCCTGGAAATGTACATTGGAGTGCAGTCAAGTGGATTCTACGATACCTTCAGGGCACTGCCGGTTGGAGACTTTCCTTTGGTGGTGACGAGCCGAAGCTGGTTGGGTATACCGACGCTGATATGGCCGGAGATGTAGACACGAGGCGATCGACTTCGGGCTACGTGATGATGTTTGCGGGAGGAGCAGTATCGTGGCAGTCGCGGTTGCAGAAGTGTGTTGCCTTGTCGACGACAGAGGTAGAGTACATTACGGCGACGGAGGCTTGCAAGGAGCTGTTGTGGATGAAGAAGCTGTTGCAGGAAATAGGACTGAAGCAAGAGCAGTATATTTTGCTTTGCGACAGTCAGAGTACTATCCACCTTGTGAAGAATCAGACGTTTCATAGCCGGTCCAAGCACATCGAGACTCGGTATCATTGGATACGGGATGTGGTTGAGAAGGAGGACGCGGAGCTTGAGAAGGTTCATACAGATGACAACGGAGCTGATATGTTCACGAAAATTCTACCAAGGGGGAAGTTTGAGTACTGCAGGCAGGTCGTCGGGATGACGACATCCTCCCCATAGTTGTGAAGGGGGAGATTTGTTGGAGTGGGTGGGGTTCCCAACCTATGTGGAGAAAACCCCGGAGTGCGACGAGCACCGTTCGTGTGTCGAAGAAGCTCGGGAAGTAGGCGACGCGGAGTCGCTGCTGCTGTTACTGCCCAGAGGGAGGTTCTGGAACAGGGGATCCGAGTTCGGGCCGAACTCGGTCCCATGGCGAGTTCGGGCCGAACTCGGTCTGGCCACTCCAGTATTGTGGCGTGAGGTTCTGGATGCTCGACACAGAGTTCTGGCCGAACTCTGTGTCGTCGGGGGCTGAAGCGGATTTCTGGATGAGTTTTCATCATTGGATCTAATCCAACGGTCCAGGTTTGTTGCGGGATTAGGGAGATAAATTGGGTTTTCTCAACCCTAATTCAGTATCGCAAGTAAATACAACTTTTGAGAGAGGAAGGAGGCAAGAGTGCCATTACAACTTCGGAGAAGAAGACGGAGGATTGAAGGTCGCTTTTCGAAGGAGATCGTGTTCGGGTAATCTCTACTCGTCGTTCTCGCTCTTCGTAGCCTTGTAATCATTGTTCTTATCTCTGAGTGTTGTGGGGATCCGATTTGGATCGGGAGGAGTTTGTAGAGGGTGTAATTCTTCTATTCCATTAGTGGAGGCTTCTCAGGGTTGGAATCCGATCGTCCCGTGGTTTTTCCCGCAAGGGTTTCCACGTCAAAAATTCTCTGTGTCTGCGTGGATTGTTTTGTGTGCTTGTTTTTGGGTTCGTGCGTTGTATTGCTCGGTCCTCTCACAGGTACTCTCCGGTTTGGGGAAAGGTTTCCGCGTTTCTTTCCCAACATTCTTATCATTCTTCTGCAGTATTTCTTATTTTGTGTTTACATAGTACATAGACAGGTTATGGATATTTACTAGTAGATATTTGGATTATAATATCAAATGTACAGCTTATACGTATTCGAGTTGGACTGGAGTCCGCTTGAACGTGTAGCTGGTCATTATCACGTGGCATGGTCCCGTATATTTTGGGACTAGGATGTGACACTTTTAATATTAATCCCCCTACAATATTGTTATCTTTAGTTTGAAAACATACAATCATAAGTTGACCTTAGTACACTCCATGAATGAAACTTGTGTCCTTAAAATTGGGTGCTGCCATGTCCTGATTTCTGTAGAATTTATAGTCATCCCCCGAGCGTGATGTCGTACGAGCCTAAGCTAACGTCGCACAAGACACGGTTACCAAGTTACCTAGAATACAACACAGAGTACGTAGAGATATTGAATAACACACTTGCAAGGAAGAAAAACTTTATTTATTAATAATGAACAACATTTATAGAGACTCGAATACCCGTAAAAGGTTGACGCACGGGCTTACAAACTGGACGTAAAATAAGATAGTCGTTCCATACATTCATCCATTTACTCGAAACAACATGTATAAACACCTTTTACTATGGATTCTTATGATAGAACTAGAGCAGGGTCTTTAAAATGTATGAACAGGCCTTCGCACATGAGCAAGGCTTCAAAATGACAACGAGTTTTAAAACATCTGAGTCGCCTTCAGCTACTCGACATGCCATGTTGATTCGTAAAACCTGTGTAGACGAGAGTCAATACATTATCGTATACTAGTGATGACTAATCAAAATCCTACGATCTCAATTGTTATTGAAGTTATGTGAAACTTGCAACCGTTAAGTGATCTTTCCAGTCATCCTAGTCAATTTTGTATGAGCATTTGATAGAGCATTTCAAAGCAAACTACGTGGATTCTTACCCACGATAGAGTATTTAAACTTACACAGACTTACAGTGTTCTTCCTTGTAAATGAATTAGCCAAACAATTTATATACGTGAGGGTCATTGGCACCACAAGTCATCATGGACTATAGCTTGGTTTAGACGAAGATCCTTTCAGCACAGGTAGCGAGCCCTGCTCACGAATCACTTGTGCTTGTATCCAGCACGGCTATCATGGTTCCTCCTAGGTCGAATCGGTTCCGTGGCCCTGGTTTACCATTCGAGAAACCAAATCCCTTGTTCACAAGTTGTCCATGACCATCGAAACTTAAAACTAGTTACTCAAGCATAGTCAACGAGATAATAAGAAACTTGGCATTCTTAGTTATCTACTGTCCTTCGAGCAATCAATAGCATATTCTGCATTTACCATTGCAACATTAATCATCTATTTAACCACTACTAGCATAGTTCTGTAGCAAGCATATCATAAGTAAACTTGCAACATTCTTAACAATTTACAGTTCTATAGAAATAAGCATGTGATATTGTGTCTTCACTTATTATCTAGCATTTTATATGAGGTATCATTGATTGATTGGAGAGCAAGAGGGTCAAGGAGAGAAGGGTCAAGCCTGTAACCCCTTATTTCCTAAATTTTCTAAATTATTAAATTACTTCTCTTTGAATCAGTATTTTTGGAATTATGGAATTAATTTTGTTATCGTTGATTAGTTTATTAATAATAGAAATCTTATTTATAATGATGAGTATTAATAAATGGTTTGCAATTTGTAATTACTAATTTTTAATATAAAATTTAGTTTTAATTGCAAACATTCTTTATTATTAAATACTTGCTCTTCAAGAAACAAGTAGTTTCTAGAGAGAATAAAATTTTCCTAATGGAGTTGGTTATAAACAACTATAGTGGAAGAATGAAATTCAAATTCCAAATCCTATTCCAATATTTATTCCTTGCAAATGCAAATGGTCAAGGGGGGTTAGTGTAAAGAACATATTTTGTTTTAACTCTGTTGTAACCGATTGGAATTTCCATTCTTTCCCATTTCCTTTCTCCCAAGCTTCATTTTCATTCGTCCTTCAACAAACCGGTGACTGCCATTACTCAGGTGACCGCTACCGCCATCTCCGGCGAGCTACCACTAGCCGCGCCACCACCATTCGCGGCTTCCGCACCTTCATTCATCGCGCGTACACGAGCACGCGTCCATGAGCCACGAGCTTCCACGGACGTGTCGAAATGCCAGCAGCCCTCCCACGGTGCCAACGTCGGTGCCCTCCACCGTCGTACCCCTCGTGGCCACTGGCGTCGACGATCCACCATGGAATGGTGTAATTCTTGAGTTTTTTTCGTCATTTCGACGTGACGACCGAGAACAATTCAAGTCCGACTACTTGTGTCGCTCGGTATGTGTCCAGTTCTCTATGATTTTTCGATCTACTTAGTTCCTTTGAAACTTCATCAATATGTCTATGGTCCTATAAAATTTCATAGCATGAAGAGATCAATTGATCATTCAATTTTACTTGTGAAATCTGATCAAATAATTGGAAATCTCTATCTTAGATTTCTGAGTTTTGGAGCAGACTTTTCGGATCAGTTTTCGATCCGTTCATAGCAGTAATTCCCGATCCAGTATTTTAGATCTATTCTTGGTAAGTTCTCCTCTTATGTCACGTCCCAGAACCAGAACACTGGAGAGCGGGGGACAGACACAGCCAGCTACGTACATTGAAGTGAAACCCACCTCGCAATACGGTCACGGCTGACTAGATGCATGAGGGTTTATCTACAAGCCATCAGTCTCTTATGGTTAAAAACAAACCTAGTGTCTCAATCTCAAGCAAACAAGTAAATGTTACAAGATGTTATCATCAGACATACAAAGTAAGGCGTCCCAAACATTACATATTCAGATGATCATGAAGCTAGTCATACAAAATGTGAAGAGTAACAAGAGTTAAGTCATACATGATCAACCATAAGATTTGTCAATCATGTTACAGCCCTTAGGCAAACAGAAATTAAGTTTCAACATGAGCTAACACTTGCTCGGCGGCTAAATGCCTCAAAAGAATAATTTACAATAGAGTGGGAGAGCAAAATAAGGAATCCACTCGTTGCCAGGATTACATCTGGTGTTCACCATCTGGCTGGAAAGCAGGTAGATCCTCAGGTGCTTCTCCGAAATCTGGCCATGCAAAACCAGCTGGGTCTGACCCCAGAAAGAGCAAGTGCCACAAGGGAGGCTCCACTTAGGAACTAAAACCAGCATATAATAAAAGAAGAACTGATAAAAGAGCATAGTTAAATAACATGAGAAACTGAGTTAACATAAAACATTAGCTTGCAGTAGGAGGAACAAGAGGTGGAATATAATTTCCATGTTAATCATAAGACAATTCATTCAAGCACGGCCAATCAAGTCCTACGGCTTGCTATTGTTAGCTAACTAGGGTTATCACAAGCTTAGTTACTAACAAGATGCAATGAGATGTTCCCGCAGTCACAAGCCCTGCAGACTATCTAGGTTATTCAAGCGAGGGTTACAAGAGTTATCAAGATTACTGGTGTACTTTAGTGCTTATGATTCAAGAAGTGCAACACATGACAGTGTGCTGGAAATGTGCCCTATTTATTGGCAGGCTACATGTCCACAGGTGTGGTCGGGATAACGAGATTGCTTGTAACTGGAAAATCTCTCTATATGAACTACTTGAACAATCTAGTCATTAACCTAGTCAGATTCATTATGAATCTCTCACCATGGTAACCAGGAATCCATGTCCTAGACATGATGCAAGGCGAGACATGTAGCTTGTACAGGCACAATCAACCATGGGATCAAGGCAAGAGTTACACTAGCAAGACATGAATAACCGTCGCAACAGCAATCAAGATTATATATGTCATGTCAGGTATACTTGTCACTTGTCAGGAGAACTGGTCAGGAGTGCGCCTCGATGGGCCACTGTCAAGAATTATCAAGACGGATTCATATTATCATGTTCAAGTCAAGTTCAAGTTACTAGCTCAAGACTATCAAGTGTCAAGTCGGGTCGTCGCAATTTAGGCCAAGTATATAAAACATGCAAAGAAGATCGAGAACACACAAGTGTGATTGAAACTATCAGTCGCATATAAACTCTGATTAAAGTGAGACAGGAAGATTCTTGAAGCTAATACAAATATCTACAACTTTCATGCTTTGAGTTTTTCAAGACTGCCCACGGCGCAAGGTACGCACAAGCACGGTGCGCGAGATGCACTGCACTCGTAAGCAAAACTGCCCATGGCGCAAGCATGACGCTCGATGAAAACGCTGCGCATGGCACTGTTCATCGTCCCGACGGCACCAAAAGGTGTGGGGAACCCATGAATACGAAAAATGACATAACTTTTTCATACGAAGTCGAAATCAAGCGATTCAAAAGCCAGAGTTGGATAGAATTGAATTTCCCACCACATGGAACCATTAGATCTCGAAAATAATAAAGTTAAAGAGATCAAAACCAAGAAAAACCGAAAAAGTTACAAACTTAGATCTACAAGAATCCATCCATCAAAACCAAAAATGTCAAGCTCTAAAGAGGCTTAGAATCAAGTAAAAAAGAGAATGTAACAATAAAACTTGAGATCCATCATGAAGCAAGTTGCACTTGCCTAGGTCTTGGTATGTGGGAGGAGTTGTGGAGAAGAAGAAAGAAATAAATAAAGAAGTTATGGAGGAGAGAGAGAGATATTGGTTTATATACCAAGCTTTCCATCTCAACTCAAACCAAACCAAACCAAACCAAGCAAAGCTAAACCAAGTTGAACCATGGGGTACCAAATCAAGTCAAGATTAAACCAAGACTAGGCTAAATAAGACAAGTCTAACTACGGTTCACCTGACATATGTCAGAAATCCGTATATGTATATTAAAAATACGTATAACGAGAAACGGGAGTGACATCTTAATCCTTGAGTTTTGCTCGAAATCATGATGTTTTGATCGTTAAAATAATTCCGCAAAGTTGGACAAAAACTGTGAATGAACATATTCAAAGTCTGGAATGATTTTGTATCTACTTTGAATCCAGATTTTCGTTCCCTCAGTTGATATTGGCAGATCCATCACTTTGGACTAAAACTTGGTAAGTTTATTTATCATTTGATTCAAGTTTCATATCATATTGAATTATTTTGACCTAGTTAATCAATGCTCAAAGAATGATAAAAAACTGCTATATCATAAAAAATTGAACCTATTATTTTTCCTAACTTTGTGCATGTAGAAATACTTTTGTAGCAATTATTTTCCAAACCCAATTAATTGGATGAAATCTTGGTTATTTTGACTATCAAATTCGTATTGAAGTCGTGTCCAGAATAAACCATTTGTTTGGTGTAATTTGGACCAAAGTTGACATCAAGAACCATTTTTTGCGCACTTAAAAGTATTCTAACTCTAGAATTATTTTTACCAACTTTAGACTTGCGATATTTTTCCTATGTACCTATCCTGCTATTTCAATTATGGGTGTATTCTTGGTTAAGTTGTGAATCAGTCTATGAAGGTTTCATAGCTAAATTACTTGTTTTGATCCAGAAAATTGGGGACAAGGTGAGCTTCATAAACTGCACTGACGGTGCATATTCTGAATTTGTTTTTTGGAGGCCACTTTGTGCTTCTTTTTCTAGAAATCTGACCGTTGGATTTTTATGCGGTTTCCTGTTGCTTAAAGACTTTTTAAAACTCTACAACATGCTGGAGTTTTGAATCTTTAGATGAATCGTTTGCCTACCTATTTTCTCATTCAAAAACTCTAAAAATCCATTTTCTGTTTTTAATAAAAATTTATTGTCTGAAATCCGTTTACTTGTAACTTTGTGTTGCAATTCTGAAATATCCAACCATTGGATTGGTTTGAAATTTTCTCCTATTGTTTGACAAAACTTTGTTCTACTAAATTCTTGAGTTTGGTCCCTTCGTTATTCTTTTTTACTAATCGTTCACAAGCCTAAAGTTGGAAGGAAGTGAACTTTTGGAAAATATCTAATCTCAACTTTTAAAAGTCATTTTGTATTCTTTCTTCCGAAATGGAATTTTGATAACTCAAACTGATATAGGAATCGACCTAAGGACCAAGTATAGGTTTCTCTTGATCGAATCACTCAATAACATGGAAATTAATATTTAGGTCACTTGGACTCCAGTCTAGACACTTATTTGAGTTTACAGCTCGGAACCACAGACGATTACATTCTCTGATAGTTTTATTTACTTTATGATTACTATGATAGTGATGTTATACTTGATTCTTGACACCATGGCACGCAGATTAGTTTTTATTAGATCCTCGTTCATGAGTGGTTACTTTAATATTGGACATAGCTTATCGTATTGATAATTAGACATTGTTCATTGTATTGAAATTAGACATTCGTACTGATTTAAGGAATGCCACATTGTGATTCATATATTGTGACATGCATGGTTGGATCTATTGTACTAGTCGGGGTGGGGAAAATGCTAGTTAGATATGTGATATATCCTTAGACATTGTTGTAGTGTAGGCATTATGAGAGCTAACCATAGATCTCACTATGATTAGCCAGATCATATTAGACATTGTGGGAGTTCCCAGACTGATCACATTTCTAAACTAGCATTTCAAAAGACTTAAATAGTTGCAGTTATTTTTCTTTTTAGTTCATACCTGAAGATATATGCCATTTTGTACAGGTCTACTTATTGTTCATTACTTGTCATTTTCATGTATTAGTTTTCCTTCTTATCATGTATTACACTTACTATTACTATTTTATAGTCGTTCCAATTCTGATTGGATAACATTTTTAGGAGATTGTCTGGAGGACTGGTGTCCCACTTATTATGGAATCCTGGAGGGTGTAGCAGCAGAGTTGGCCCATGTAGCTCATGAGTAGCTTGGAGTGATTGTAAGGGGGTCCACCCGGATTATCTAGTTATTAGTTTCATTTGCTAGTATTTTGGTACTGATTTGTTTCTGGCAACTACTTGATATATTGGGATGTTATATTGGTTTTAGACTTGAGGGTGGTTGTTTAGATTTGTTACACTTGGATTTGGATTCTCAGATATCAAATCATACCTTATCTCCTTCAGCATTTGTAATTGAGTATTATAATGTCATCTTATACAAGTAGTGATATTATATCGGGGTTGTGACTTAACATAATTAGATAGACTAGACAGCGTTCTACCGTCGATAATGCGACGTAGGCTGGGCGTGCATCACGTACTCGTGCCCAAACATCCGGGTTCGGGTCGTGACACATTTTTATGGTGGCCCATGTAGGTCAGGCTTTGCAACTAATGCAATATCGTAGTAGTACTTAGAAGAGTGCTCAATCACAACTAGGAATTCCAAACTGATTTGAGTTACTAATCATAGAACTGACAACTCATAATACAAAAGTCTAAGAGTCTATACATCTCCACATCTCAAAAATACAACACAGAATGTGGGACAAAAATGTAAATATAGAAAGACTGCCTAGACTAAACTGGTCTAGACTACTGGAACATCCTCCTCAGCTGTAGGTGGATCCTGCTGAGGGTCCACAACATAAGTATCATCTAGTCCTGCTCCATAATAGGTAGACACCAGGGCCTCATCCTCATCCTCTGTAATATTTTCAACAGGTCCAATCAGGACGGGAACGAGCACAATACATCTCACGCAGTGCATATCAGGTTAGGAAATACGATACAGGCAATAGAGTAAGATACACGAACTGCTGAAAGGAAATATATGCTGTAAAAGAGATAGCTGTAATGAAATATCTACTGTATATAGAGAACTGTAAGTGACTAGTGATGTAGAGCATAAGATAGGCATGTGAATGGCTGGACTTATACATGATTACACTACGGAGTTGTACATGATTACACTACTTTGGAATTATTCACATGACCACTTCTACTCCCCCGTTTCCCCAATCAATACACAAGGATCTATACAAGTTACGTTATTGTACATGATATCACATGGGGCCCATGAAAGGGTGCACATGATAGTACATGAGAGCTCAGTAAACATGAGAGTACATGATCACATGAGTGTACATGAATATGGAAGCACATGAGTACATGATGATAGTGAAACACACATAACATGAAGTACCCGATGCTCCCGAGGGGGATAACATCTCATGTAAAGATCCATATAGTACCAATCCGTGTTACCAACGTGACAGCAACAAGTAAAGTAATCTAGAGCGAGAAGTAAAGCCTGAACAAGTATGAAACGGTCAGAGAATGTACTCGCCTGATACTGAATGTCTGAAGAGGATATACTGTCTGAGGAGAGGTGTCTGGCTCCTAATCAGAGCAATACAAGTCACAATGTATCCACAATGGTAAAATAAAGTATACAATGCATACTACATGATTCTAGGTCAATCTGGTCAAAGTCAACTCTTGGTAAACTCTAATAGTCAAACTAGGTCTACTAGTCAAGTTAGGTCAACCAATGTCAAACTAGTCATTCTAGGTTTAATTCAAGTTCAATCTAGGTCAAGTTTGACCCTAGGTTGACTTTGGTCAACTCTTAGTAATCAAGGGTCAACAAGTTGGGTTTTGGGCCATTAGGGCTAGCCCCAAGCCATAGGCCAATAACCCTGGCCATAGGCCATAGTCTAGGTTTTAATATAAACCTATAACTAAAGGTTATACATATATATATAATATATATAATATATATAATATTATTATAATATATATTATATATATATATATATAATATATATATATATATTATATATAGAATATATATCTATATCATATATATATAATTAGATACTAGCCACCCATATATATGATCATATACATACAACCCCTATGGATATAATACACTAAATATACATTAAGAGACCTAAAATAAATATACACATATATCATGTATATATATATATATACAATACATATATATATATATATAACTATACATATATTACAAATATATGTAGAGACATAGAGAGAGAGAGAGACAAAGGGAGAGAGAGAGAATGAGAGAGAGTGGGACAGTGAGGAAGAGAGAGAGGAACAGTAGACAAGGGGGGTATCTCAGGTTTCCTGAGACAGGAAACACCCCACACACACCACACATTACATATATACATATAGTATATACATATGTATATACACACACACTACCAAAACTCCCCAAATTCGACCCACGCCCTCAAATACATATATACTACACGTATACATACTAAAATACACTAGTCTAATGGATTAATTCAATCAAAATCGTGTTTGAAATCCATTTCCAAAAACTGGAAATTAAACCCAACAGTGAGACTGTGCACTGTGCACTCGATTTGAGGTAAACCGAAATACACGAACCTAATTGAGCTAAGACTCCCAACCAAAGGTTGGTAACTGACACCCCACACATACCCTAGTGTCCTAGGTCACTGACACGACACCACGACACGGTTTCACGTGTCCAAACACACGAAAACCACACCCGGGTAAATTAGGATACACAACACTAACCGCAGTGTCGTGCACGCGTGCACTTAGCTCTAGGACACGACACACGTGTCTAGAAGTCTCGTGCACGTGTGGATAGGTTCGCCTAGGGTTGGTCTAGGGTTTAGGTAGCCTGTCTTGTGTCCACGTGTCCTCAGGACACGGCACGAACTCCGTATCAGTCGAAGGAAATCGACTGATACTCAGTGTTCTGCACCGCATCGTGCAGCGATGCACACATCTCGTGCTCGACACAGGACATGACGCACCTCGTGCTCGTGTCCTCGTGTACGCCAACTATAGGGCTACACTCTCGTGTCACTACGAGGTGTCATCGTGTCGTATCCGTGCGACACGAGACACTCGAAGTTGGTGTCTGTGCGTGTGTGCGCTGACAGCCCGTGTCCAGTGCGAGTGAGATTTCTCACTCGACACGACACGAGGCGACACCAAATTTTGGGGGCATGTGCGCAGACATTGCCCCCTCGTGTCCACAAAATTTCTCGTGTCCTAGTGTCGTGTGTAGGGAGAACTAAGGGGGTGGTAGCAGGGATTTTTACAGTGCACTGTGCAGTGTATCCTGTGTGTTGAAACTGAGAGCTTCGTGTCCAGATTTTGGACACGACACAACCCAACTTGTGCTCAGTGTTTTAGGGTTAGGTTTAGGGAACCTAGGACTAGGTTTTGGTTCAAAAAGTTTTACAAAACAGTGTGTGTTATCAATGTGACAGTGTGCAAAACAGTGAACATAAATAGGGTTTTATATGTAGGATACGTGTCCGATACGACACCAAACGATTCCTAGATTTCACCAAACTTTACCCACAGCTAGTATACACCTATATGCATGCATTTATGAAGAAAAACTACAATATTAATATGGTTTAGAGACATTTACCTATATGTGCAAGCTCATTCTGAATACTCATAATCTTTGAAAAGTGTTGTCCTTCTTTGATAAAATTTATCTTGTGTCATATTGACATCTTCTTGTATCAATCTGTCTTTAGGATGGCTCTGAAAATCAGGTTTGTAGCTATAGAGGGGACTAGGATAGATAAGTTATATGCATTTAGAAGAGAGAAGACGAGATGTGTGAGAGATACCCTATCTTTTGAACCATGAGATATTCTTTCATTTTGTACCAACCTCCATCTTAAAGTTTCGAGGACGAAATTTCTTTAAGGAGGGTAGATTTGTAACCTCTTATTTACAGTATTTTCTAAATTATTAAATTACTTCTCTTTGAATCATTATTTTTGAAAATATAGGATTAAAAATTTTATCGTTTATTATTTTAGTAAAAATCAAAATCTTATTTTTTAATGATGAGTAATAATAAATAATTTACAATAAATAATTATTACTTTTAATATAAAATTTAGTTTTAATTTCAAACATCCTTTATCAATAGGGCTGTAAAATGGACAAAGTAGTCCGTTGTCCGTACGTGTCCGGCTTGATAAATGGTTCGACCGTGGCCGTCCGATTGAATTAACGAACAGAGCTTGGACATTTTTTTTGGTCCGTTTAAAAATCGGATCCGGACACGGTCATGTCCATGTCCGGTCCGAATTTGTCCGCGGACCGTCCGATAGTGGAGACTCATTTTAGTTTTGCATCAATTATGTCGTATCATTTTGGTTTTGCATCAATTTTTGGCTGTTCAGTCTTAATTTTCATTAATCTTTTACCATTGTTTGTTTTATTCTATAAACTTCAATTGTCTTTTCTTTCAACTTTATTTTTTGTACCAACTATCGAAGTATTTTGATAAAATAACAGCTTTGACAATATATTTATTTTGTCCGCGGACCGTCCGATTGAATTAACGAACAATGGTTGTCCGTGTCCGTCCGGTCCAAACTCGAACAGTGGAATGTCTGTGTTCGTTCGTCCGAACTCATTTTTATTTACGGACCGAACACGGATAGTGGACTGTCCGTGTCCGTCCGTCCGATTTACACCCCTATTTATCAATAAATACTTGCTTTCAAGAAACAAGTAGTTTCCACATAGAATCATTTTTTCCTAATGGAGTTTGTTATAACCAGCTATGGTGGGAGAATGGAATTCAAATTTTCAATCCTATTCCAATATTTTATTCCTTACAAATGTATCTGATCAATAGGGGTTAGTGTAAAAAGCACATCTTTCTTTTTAACCACTATGTTGTAACCAAATGGCATTTCCATTATTTTCCTTTTTTTTCTTCCAAGCTTCATTCCCATTCTTCCTCCAACCAACTGATGATCGCCATTACTCCGACGACCGCCACTGCCATCTCCAGCGACCCACCACTAGCAGCGTTATTGCCATTTGCGCCGTCCGCGCCTTTGTCCCCCGCGCGTGCACGAGCACGTGTCCGTGAGCCGCGAGCTTCCACGGTTGTGTCGACACGCCAGACAACCCCCCCACAGTGCCAACGTCGGCGTCCACCACCGTTGCACCCCTCGTGGCCACCGACGTCGATGATCCACCATGTAATGGTATAATTCTTGAGTTTTTCGTCATTTTGACGTGATGACCGAGAATGATTTAACTCCGAAATGACTACTTGTGTCACTCGGTACGTGTCCAATTCTGTGTGATTTTTTGATCTACTTCGTCCCTTTGAAACTTCATCAATAGATCTATGATCCTATGAAATTTCATGGCATGAAGAGATCAATTTATCATTCAATTTCACTTGCGAAATCTGATCAAATAATTGGAAATTTCTATTTTAGATTTATGAAATTTGGAGCAGATTTTCCGATAAGGTTTCGATCAGTTCATAGCAGTAATTCCCGATCCAACATTTTAGATCTGTTATTGGTAAGGTTCTCCTCTTAATCCTTGATTTTTGCTCGAAATCATGATGTTTTGATCGTTAAAATAATTGCTCAAAGTTGGATAAAGACTGAAAAAATCGTAAATGAAAATATTCTAAGTTTGGAATGATTTTTTGTCCAATTTGAATCCAGATTTTCGTTCCCTCAGTTGATATTGGTAGATCCATCACTTTGGAATCAAACTTGGTAAGTTTATTTATCATTTGATTCAAGTTTCATATCATGTTGAATTGTTTTGACCTATTTAATCAATGATCAAAGAATGACCAGAAATTGATCGTCGTAAAATTTCTGAACCTGTTAATTTTACTGACTTTGAGCATGTATAAATTTTCTGTAGCAATTATTTTCCAAATCCAATTAATTGGATGAAATCTTCGTTATTTTGGCTATCAAATGTATTGAAGTCGAGTCTAGAATAAATCTAAATAGGCCATTCCAGTTCCAGCGATTGGCGCTTTTTCTTCGTGTTCTTTGTGATTTTATTTTGATGGAAATTCTACTAAAAAGTGCCTGGGGAGGAGATTTGATTTGAACAATTTTCCTGCACACTGAAATTATTTTAACTCTGGAATTATTTTTACCAACTTTGGATTTGCGGTGTTTTTCTTACATACCATTTTCTGTTAATTCAATACTATGGGTGCAATCTTGGTTAAGTTATGAATCAGTCTATGAAGGTTTCATGGCGTAATTATTTGTTTTGATCCAAGAAAATTAAGGGCAAAGTGAGCTTCACAAACTGCACTGACAGTGTATATTCTGAAACTATTTTTTGGAGGCCACTTTACTTATTTTCCTAAAAATCTGACCATTGGATTTTGATGCATTTTTTGCTGCTTAAAGACTTTTTAAAACTCTATAGCATCCTGGAGTTTTGAATCTTTAGATGAATCGTTTGCCTACTTATTTTCTTATTCAAAAACTCTAAAATCCATTTTCTGTGTTCTAAAAATTCTATTTTAGTCTGAAACCAACTTTACTTGCAGCTGTGTTGCGATTATGAAACATCCAACCATTGGATTGGTTTGGAATTTTTCATCTATTGTTAGACAAAACTTTGTTCTACTAAATTCTTGAGTTTGATCCCTTCAATATTCTTTTTGACCAATCGTTCACAAGCCCAATGTTGGAAGGGAGTTAACTTTTTGAAAATATCTAAATCTCAACTTTTAATGTCATTTTGGATTCTTTCTTCCGAAATGGAATTTGGCAACTCAAATTGATATTGGAATTGGCCTAAAGATCAACTAGATAGGTTTACTCTTGATTTTGAATCACTCAATGACATGGAAATTAATATTTAGGTCACTTGGACTCTAGTCCGGACACCGATTTGTGTTTACAGCTTAAGACTACAGACGAGTACATTCTTTGATAGTTTCCTTTACTTGATGATTACTATGATACATGTAATTAGTGATGTTATACTTGATTCTCGATATGATGGTAAATGTATTAGTTTTTACCTTCTTCGGTAGCGGCTACCTTCTTTGGATTCTTTATTAAATATGTGTCTCGATTAGAAAATACAGAAGCAGATGCTCTTGCAGGTTTGGCAGCATCACTTGCTACTCCAGTCAATACCCAGAAGTCGATCACAGTAATTGTTCGAGAATTATTTTGCACAAAGAACAATTTGAATGTTAACCAGAGCTATTCATCAACGGCGAATGATGATCCTAAAGATTGGAGATTCCCATTTGTAGATTATATTTTTTATGGAATCCTTCCCGGCGATCCAAAGGAGGCTATTTCGATAAAGAGACATTATATTCGCTTCTTTTATGATATAGCGACTAAAATGTAATATCGAAGGTCATATGACGGGCTCCTTCTATGATGTTTATCAGAAGAATAAGTCAAACAAGCTCTTCATGAAGCTCATGACGGCACTTGTGGTGCCCATGAACCTGGTCCGAAGTTACAAGACCGATTAAGGCATCTGGTCAATTACTGGCCTACTATGTTGGCTGACGCCATAGACTATTTAAGAAAATACAAGGCATGTCAAATTTATGGTGACTTCATACATCAACCTTCAGAATTTCTACATCCGACGGCTGCACCATGGCCTTTTGAAGCTTGAGGCATGGACGTCATTGGACCCAATAATCCCCTTTTTCTAGCGGACATCAGTTCATCCTATCAATAATTGATTATTTCTCTAGATGGGCGGAAGCTATACTGCTTATTCAAGTAAAAACAGCTAACGTGATCACTATCATCAAACATCATGTTATTTACCGTTTTGGATTACCTCGGAGGATTGTCCATGACAAATGCCCATAATTTGTGAGTAATGAATTATATCGATTTTGTGAGGAAAAATGGATTCATAATATAGCCTATATAGCTTGTAATCCTACAACTAATGGGTTAGCCAAAGCTTTCAACAAAACTATGATTAAGTTGCTCAAAAAGTTCGTTTCATGTAATAACGCGACAAGAATGAGAAACTTGGTGAATGTCTTTGGACATATCGTACTACAGTACGGACTCTAACTGGTACAATACTGTTTTCTTTGGTCTACGTAAGTGAAGTAGTTATTCTTCTGGAGATTCAAATTCCTTCTCTCCGAATTGCTTTATCTAATAAATTAACAACTAAAGACAATAATTGTCTGTGGTTACAAAAATTGGAAGCACTCGATGAGAAACGAATCATGGCTCAATAGCGTATTGAGATGTATCAAGTCTGCATTTCAAAAGCCTCCAATAAGAAGGTGAATGAGCGAGTTTTTCAAGTTGTATACCTAGTTTTTTCACTAAGAAGGCCTATGGTGATGACACACAAAAGCAAAGGAAAATTTGCAGCTAAATGGGAAGGACCTTTTGTTATCGAATCGGTGTATCCGAATGGAGCATATAGGCTAGCAAAGCCTAATGGAGATTTACTGATGATGCATACTAATGGCAAATTCTTGAAGAAATATTATGTCTAAACTACAATGATCATTGTCTTATATTCCTAGCAAAGTTTTGTACAGTTCTTACATCTTCTTTCTGGAGTAATGAGTATCCTACATGTTAATATTTAACACTTAATTCACTTTGAGCCATTATTTTTATCCCAGAGGATAAATTATAAATAACGGGTCCCCAAAAGTTCTCCAGTGGAATTGCCTTTAACTTGCGAAACCTTCTTGTAGGAAATTACTAAACATATTCTCCAATTTTATTAGAAGCTGTCATTAAAGCCAAGCTAATTTAAAGATATTTGATTTCAATTCCCCAGCTGGAATAGAAATAATTTATTTGTCGCAAAAATATTAATGTCCATATTACCTCTCAATTATTCTACGACATCTCTCTATAAAGATTCATAAATTTTCCAAGTCCATATTACCTTTGAGCAAATTTACCCTAAAAGAATATTCATGTCGTTATTACCTTTGAAATATTCCATAGTATCGACTCTCTCTATAAAATTCAATAAACCAGCCAAGTCCATATTACCTATGTGCAATTTATCCAGGAAAATCTATCAAGTCCATATTACCTCTGATATAGTTCCTGATAATAACTAATTACTTGCACGTAGTCGAGTTCGCCACAAGAAATAAGTCCACCAAAATCTACTTGTCGCGTCCATAATACCACTGATAAAGCGTCTCAGTCAGAGTGGCAATCTTATGCATCTCAGTTAGAGTGGCAATTGAATATGCCCCAATCAGAGTGGTAATTTATGTGTCTTGGCTAGTTTGAACGTTTCATGCGTCAAGTTGACCGTGGAGCTAATGTGTCTTCTTGTTGGTAGATTTTATACATCTCAAAATATTTCTAAGTAGTATATGACAGAGCTCGTTTGTGGTGATGTGACAGTTTTCTACTTCAAGCAGTTATGCGACATTTTGGAGATAGTGATTCGTCAAAAGACAAGTCGGAACTCATATAAGCAGAGAATTGCAAGAAAATGAGAGAACATTGAAGATAAGACAAAAAAATTATTTCAAAAATCATGGTTACATATGATGGAGATCTATTACAGTCTGGATTTTTCATTTAAGTCATGGTGATGGCTGATGGAGATCTATTACAATATGGATCTTCTCCATCAGTTTGTCTCTCAGGGCAAACCGTAATATATGGAAAATGTTGCACTAAAAATAGACAGCTGCAGAAAGGGGAGACTGTGACATAAAAGTCCAGTGCCAATATTTCGACAACCTCATAAGGTTGGCAGTAGAAATACAGTAATAATTGGGCCTCTCATAAGGTCCTCAACCCCAGATCCTCACTTTACATCTGCAAATGTGGGTCACCCTCTGCAATATCAGGCAGTTTGCCATCGCGAGAGAATACAAAATTGGACCGATATACAGTCCAAGATTCCCACCAAGAGCCAATATTGTCCGTCATCGAAAGTGTTTTGATTGAGATTCAAACCCAATCTTATCACGAATACTACGACAGTAAAACCAGGCAGTTGAAAGCCTCGTCAGATGGATGCAGACAACTAGCTGGGTCTGAGGACAACAAAAGTCCAGTGCATAATGTGCTAGATCATGTCGAACAAGACATGTTATGTTATCCTTCCAAGCTCAATCTGGGCTCCAGTTATCCGAGGAGTATCATGAAAAAGTATGACAAGTTCAAAGGAGTTAGGCGCATGAAAGCAGTTGTTCTTCTAAAGAATCATGCAGTTTTTGCCGCATAACAGTAAAAGGCGCATATACAAGAATGACAGCCTCATGCGCCTATAAGCTGTATGACAATGGCCTTCTCTCCGAATCGCTTGATCCAATGAATTGACAACTGAAGACAATGACCATCTGCGGTTACAAGAGTTGGAAGCACTGGATGAAAAATGACTCATGGCTCAATAGCGTATCAAGTTATTATCAAGCCCGCTTTTCTAAAGCCTTTAATAAGAAGGTGAATGAGCGAATTTTTTAAGTCGTAGACCTAGTTCTTTTAGTAAGGAGGCCTATGGTAATGCCATACAAAAGCAAAGAAAAATTTACAGCTAAAGGATCTTTTGTTATCGAATCGGTGTATTCGAATGGAGCATACAGGCTAGCAAAGCCTAATGGTGATTTACTAATGATGCCTATTAACGACAAGTTTTTGAAGAAATATTATGTCTAAATTACAATAGACATAATCACATATTTTTCAACAAGTCTTGTACAGTGTTTTATATTTTCTTTCTAGAATAAGGAATATCTTACACTTTGAACCATTATTTTTATCCCAGAGGTTCTGGATGAATTTTAAATAATTGATCCTCAATAGTTTTCTTGTGGAATTACCTTTAATTCTTAAAAAACTTTCTTGTAAGAAATTACTAAACAATTACTCCAATTTTATTGGAAATTGTCCTTAAAGTCAAGCTGCTTTAAAGACATCTTATTTCCAATTTTCCAGTTGGAATGGAAATAATCTATTTATCAAAAAAATATTTATGTCCATATTACCTCTGAATTATTCTTCGACATCTACTTTCTATAGAGTTTCATAAATTTGCCAAGTTCATATTATCTCTGAGCAGATACACCTTGAAAGAACATTTATGTTCATATTACCTCTAAAATATTCCATAGTCTCGACTCTCTCTATAGAATTCTATAAATTTGCCAAGTCCATATCACCTTTGAGTAAATTTATTCAAAAAAATCTATCAAGTCCATATTACCTCTGATATAATTCCTGATCATATCTTATTAATTACACGTATTCGAGTGCGCCATAAGTAATAAGTCCACTAAAATATACTTGTCACGTCCATAATACCTCTGACAAAGTGTCTTGCTCTATTATATGTACCTAATCTACTATGCCAAGGATAATAGGTCCACTTAAATATCTATAATGTCCATAATACCTCTGATAGTGTCAATTTCATAATCTATTATCTATACTCAGATCTAGTATGTCACAGATAATAAGTCCACAAAAATATGATATTTTCTTTGTACATATTACCTCTAGAGAAACATCAGACTTCAAATATCCTCAACAAAATAGAAACTATCCTTTATTATCAAATTAAAATGAAGATACAATAGACTTTCAATTTCATTCAAAACAAAGAAGAAGAGAAGTTACAAAGCTTTAAAGATGGTCAGGCATTTTACAAAGCTCTACAATCTTCTTCTTCAAAGTGTCTATTTCGATTGCTTCCGGTCGATCACCCGACGTCTAGCTTCAGCTCGCCTTGAAACGTCATCTCAAAAGGGTATCAACTCAGCACGTTTTCCTTCTAGAGTGACAAGTTCAAGGTCAAGCCTTTCAACTGTGTTTCTAACATTGTTAGATTGAGCATCAAGGACTTTTTGCTTTTGAGTGGTCTTAGACAGGACGGTCTCTTCTACAGCATAAGCATCTTGAAGGGCTTTGATTTCTTCAGTAATCTCAGTCATGCGCTTGATGTGCTCTTCCTGTTGAGAAGCATATTTGATCGAAGAGGTGGAGAGAAATTCATGCTCTTCATGAGCTTTAGCCATTTGTTCCTTAAGGGTCCTTTCTGGTTCATCAAGAGAACCTCTTCTTTATGAATGGCATCATTCGGTTTGTTAAGCTCATCAGACACAATCACCAAGAGGTCACGACGATTGGTTAAACCAATATTTATCACAAAGTTCTCCAGTGTGTCAAGTAGTATGTTCAAGTCCCCGACTATGGTCTCATGTCCAGGGATAGCTTCAAGAGCTTGGATCATGCAAGCAGCCGGCATCTTGATATGGGTAAAGGGAATGTTCTTCTCTATGATTCCTTGGATCCCATTTTCCAAGAGAAAGTAAAAACTCTGCACAAAAATTTTGGCCATACCCTCTAGGTGGGCCATGTCAGTTGCATCATTGGCACAACAGTTGTTTGAGTCTCCACCACGGATGAAAGGGAAAGAGTTTCCTGATTAGTTGTTATGTAAAAGAAAGATTGTTATATTGAAAACAAGAGAAACAAAAATCAAATCTGTTTGGAAAATTCAATACCTTTAGCCCGATCTTCAGCCATTGATAAACTTACAGTGGATAGCTCTTCTATTATTCTTGACTTTGCTCCTTCGATCATCTCCTGATCCAATTCAGGGTAGAAATATTGTTCCCGATGTGATTTGACAGGAAGAGTCTCAGGTTCCTTCACCGATTGTCTAGGAGTCTGGCCATTATGGAGAGAACTGAATTTGGGTGACAACGAAGTCCCAATGGTTCCGAAGGTACTTTTAGCAACCGGAGACTTTGAAGCTTGTACTTCAGTTTGTGGTTCATCCCCATGACCACTTCTCGTAGGTACTATTGTAGAAGACTCGCCTGGCATTTGTAGACTGGCCTCAATCTCATTCAGATTGCCCAAGTAATATTCTTAAAGGCAGAGCCACTTTCATCAATCATATCTTTGGGTTCAAGCGCCACATGAGATTGGTTGTCATCATCATCATCCACTCGTCCAATAAATCATTTTCTTGGACAACCTTGGAAGTTTTTATTTCACTGCCTGGCAATTTTGTAGCAGTTTTTGAAGATGTTACAGTAGGTGAACCTACAACATCTATACTCTCAATGGTTTGTTGCGACATAGTTCTGTAGGAAGATCTTCTTAGGGATATCATTGTAGATGGTCTGAAAGGGGGCTCAATCGGTGGGATAAAAGTGACCGATAATATCTCCGTCCTACCGTCCAAATTTGGGTCCACCTCAGTAGAAGGACAACGACTCTTTTTTGGTTCCTTCACAGTTGTCAGCTTGTGAACAACCTTTTTCTGAATACCAGTTTTTGTTTTGACTAGCTCGTCGATCACTTTGGCCTTCTTAAAAGGAGGAGAGGCCTTGGGGACATATCTTTGTCTCCTTTTACCCTTACCAGTATTTTTGGCCGCTCATCAGAGAAACTCTCTGCCTCGAGCTCTGCGATAGGTACCTTTCCTATGATATCTCTTCCTCGAAAAGCTACTTCTCGAGCCTGTCTGAGATAATGGGCGGATGCTTTTAGTTTGGTCCCCTGTATAAAGCTCAATACTCGATCATAATTGGTCGGAGAAGAATTTAAGGTACAATAGAATTTTTCGGCGGCATACATGATGTGTGCTTCTTTACTTTCCTCCGGCATGGTAAAAGAGGTATTGGTCACACCTGCATTGCAGTACTCTTCTTACCTCCCCTCCTCTTCTTAAGGTAAAGGGATTTCAAGCTATAATACTTGTGTTGCTAGTACTAGTGCTCCAGAACGAGCTAATGTGCTAGCAATAAGATGATACTTGCCACACTGACGGCATATGCGTAGAACACGCTTACTTTTACACCGGTTTTGATCTGAGAGGCCATCCTGGTCTGCAGGACCCAACACAAGTATTCATCCTTTCAAAGATGAAAAAGGTGTTGCCAATACCCTCTTCCACACGGATGCAACAGCCCCTATCACTTTGGCTGCTGGAGGGAAATGGAACCTCTCGACGTCTTGTTTGGTAAACGGGATTTTGACCCAGGCGCCGTAGTGTTTGTTGCCTAACCGTTCGGCTAGAGATGTCAGATGCGAGATCTTTAGCTACTTGTATCGATTTGCCACGGTGTGGTTAGATACAATGCGCTGGCAGCCTTAGCTAGAGCCACTATCACATTGGGGTCAAATGCGTCCTGCCCTGAACGAAGATGAACAGAGACGCAAGCACCTTGGGACGGTCTTCTTTAATGGCATTCATCTCACTTCTATCACCTCCATTCGATATATCTTGCCTCACTTCGATTACTCAGCTCACTCCGCTCGCCTTCCTTAATGGCAGAGGGATTCCAGCGCCTCTTCGTGCAACTCTTCCCGGGTGGCTTCTTCTCTTTTTTCGGAAGGACTGAGTGAGTGGTCCTCTTCAAGCTGTAACCACCACTTGTCCTCCAGATCGATTTCCATCTCCTCGCTAAAAAGAACCTAGCATCCGCAGGGATGCGACCCTGGTGAATGATTGGTCCAACGGCGGCTCCGGCGGTCTTGGAACATAACATAGAGATCCGCCCAGTTGATCTTCGGCTTCATTTAATAATAGAAAATGTGCATTCTTAGGGGTCTTCTCCCAGAGTTGTTGTCACCGATGGCTCTTTTATCAGGTCAGCAGAGGAGTATTGCATTTGCTTGTGGTACCGTTGTCGATCAAGCCCATCCTTTCTTCTTCTTCTTTGTCATACAACGGAAAACACTTCATCCAGTGCTCAGGCTTCTTCTTCGACCTCACTCCGCTTGCCTACTTCTTCTTCTTTTTTGTTACGAAAAAGGGAGGCGACCGTGCCGGGAGGAATTCTAAACCGGCGTGGCACTGCCTTCTGATCAATAGAACAGGAAGAGGAGAAAAGAAATACCACCAAAGGTCACGACCTGCAAGATACACATAGTGATTCGATCTTTTGATAACCCTTTTTTGGAAAACTACTATTTGGGAGGGCTTACACGTAACACACAGAAGATTGGATTGCCTGAATCACGAGTCTTATATACTGTGTTACGATCACCTCATATTGATAAAAACTCCAGAGAACAATTTGAAATGGAAATCAAGAAACAATTTCTGGTCATAAAAACGAAAACGCATGAATTGCGCAAAAAGTTCTTTCGTTAAAATGTCGTGCGACTCGGAGGACATATGAATGGTCAGGCCAAAAATGTTGCCGACTGGATGCTCCTACCCCACCATGCCTAGCCCTTTATCTTAAGAAGAGGAGGGGAGGTATGAAGCGTGGGAAACTATGCAAGAAGTGTATGATACAACATGTAAACTTAAGGAGTGGCGGCAAAACTCAACATTAATTGATCAAAGCGAGTGAACTGTGTTTAGACGCTTCATAAAACCGCACCGCATCTACCAGAGGATGGATGTGTGGGCTTCCCCTTTCGAGTCACGGAATGTGATCTGGGACACGCTGGGAGTTAGCGTGCCTCGGTAGGCAAGAGATCACCGGAGTATAGCACAAGATCGCCTTTTCTTGCTGCCATGGGGTCAACCTGTGAACAAGGTAAACCCAATGGGATGGGAACAAAAAAACGAGAGGCTACCGCATTGGGCAGAAGACGATCCAAAAAGCGAAGGCTCACCTTTCAAAGTGCCGGGTGAGATAGGCGACAGTTGCTGGAAAGCCGGCCCGGCCGCGAGGCGTCTGGAGGCGAACAAACCCACGGGGCGGTGACCGATAGGGAGGTAATGGAGCAGGTGCTGACTTGGATCTCAGGTGACAGAATAAGGCGGCCAGAAGCGACGAGCAGTCGCGGTTGAAGCTTGGCTCTAGCCGATAGGCTAGCAGTAAGCTTGGCTACAGTGAAGCACTTACCAAGCGCGAAGGAAAGGGCCTTCGCCACTTGAGCCGTATGCAGGGGAACTTGCACGTGCGGTTCTTAGGGGGGGAGGACGCCGGTTGAGCCATTCCATCCCAATAGGGTATATTTGGAGCTCAATATGAAATTTGTCTTTCTTGCAAGACCCGTTCGGATAAGGGCAAACTCCAGAGATTGCTTCGAAGGCTTCCTCCCTACGGTTTTGGGTCCTTTCTAGCTCCCTTCTCACTGCGTTAGCCTTACTTCGATTCTTCAGTATTAGCTCACTTCGCTCGCCTCAACCAGAACAAGATTCTAAGACTATATTTGAGTCAAAAGAAAACATTTTCTTACGTGCAGTGTCTGACTGTTCCCTGCTGTTATGGCTTTCTCATTCTTGTACTACATCAACCTCTCGATATGCCCGAGAAAAAAGGAACATGGGAAATCGACTATTTTCTTTCCCCGGGTGTCTTAGTTTCTAGGGCACCTCCGCATTGCCATGCTGCTGGGACGTACAAGTACCCATTTTTCTTTTTATTGTCATCTAGAATGAGTTCTTTTTGGTTAATTATTTTCCTTGCTGGCGCCTTACTTCTTTAAGTAAGTGATTAGGGAATAAGTAGTTGTAGTTCATTACGGACATCCCCCTCCTCAACCTTTTTTATCTAGTAGGTCGATGTCTGACCAGGTCCTGTTCGTCTTAGAGTGCTCTTATCCTATCAAGCTTGTTGGTTTTAATGGCTTCCGTGGATCGCTCTTTCTATCGTTATCAATATCAATAGAATGCCCTTATTAGTTTAGTAAAGCTTATGGGTTGCTATTGCGCTTTCCCTTCCCGTCAAGCGGGCGAGTGACTTTTCCTTCACGAGCGATGACAACATCATCACCGAGCACATGGATTGGGACACATCCACTAAAGTGGCTTTTGAACGAGACCCACCGGCTTAGGGGCAGTTGCTACTTAAATGGGTGTACCCGAAACGGGGTTCCGATCTCTAAGATGCTATAGCTACTCGATCTCGATGGCTCTTGATCTGTCTCTACATCTGGAGTATCTTTAACAGGAAATGGAACAAAATAAGGCAGCATTGATAGACCGTTGAATGAGAATGCTTGAATGGGTGCTCCATAGCTTCAACTGAGACTGCTTCTAGCCAACATCGGCTATGTATAACGCCCATCATCATAAGGACATCTCGGTATGGGGGTTGGATCATCGGCCCTGGTGATGGCTCCCCTGACTAGTCAAGGGAACTGGAAGGGATGCTATTGGTGCTATCGGTACTGCTCTCGTTATCATCGGCGTATATGCCTCTTTTTCTATTAGCGGGGGGTCTTTCTCTACTGCTGTTGGTATCGGCTTCTGGATATGCTTCTGCTTCTACTGGTGCGTGTGGATTACTTGCGGGATAGAACCCAAAATCGTAGGGAGGGAGCTCAACTTCGTCCCAGGAAGCGAAACATAGTCTTTCAAAGCCCGGAAGGTTGAGCAATGTGAATTAAGAGATGCTTGGAAACCATGGTGCGAGACTATGAAAGCATCCTTTTTCTTCACTTGGTTCGGCCAGATCTTTTTCCTCATTCTCCGTAGTTCCCAATTGGTATTTGGATCCAGTCTAAGAGAAAGCTTCTGAGCTGGGGGTCATTTTGTAGTCAGCCCAGCTTTCGTGATGACCAGTTTCAGGGTGATCAAAGAAGCGAGTCAGTGGATCAGCGAAGCTAGCAATCCATACCAGCTAGCAGTCTCGTTTAGGGAGTCCCCTTCTTTACTAAGTAGGGTTCCCAGGTGCCTATGCGATTATTAATAAGGCAGGGCACTACTGTACCAGTAGTGGAGTGGCTTGAATCAAATCGTTTGTCTAGAGAGGGTGTAGCGATAACCAAAGCTGACTGTACTATAAACTCAAGATGCTGTATAGGCAACTGGCCTTAGAGTATTGTATCGAACTACAGGATAGGAGCGACCCATAATCATTGACGACGAAGAAGGCTTGGAAAGGGATTTCCCATATTGAGGATAAGCTTTCACAAAGGCCAATAGCCGATAGCTGATGTCACTAGCCTGAACTTCTTTTTCTACTTGAAAGCTGATGGGAGTACGACTTTCCTCAAGGAAGTGTCCCCTAAGTCCGAGTTAGCTGTTCTAGTTCAGGATAGAATGGGACCTCTTGCTTAGGGCTTTGGAAGCGAGCAACCAACCCGACAGAAGTAGATCGGAAGTTTCCTATTTGACAAAGGCGAATATAGCGAAGTGAGGCGAACGACAGCGAGGAGGAAGAAAAAGAAGACCGGTTTGCCTTGCTTGGCTCCTTTGCTTCTGACTGGCTTGCTTGCTTGCAACTGTTGGACAGCTACTGGATTCTCTCTCAAGAAAAGAAATTATTCCTTGATTGAAGCAGCTAGACAGTAAGATGAACTTACAAAGAGAAGAACCTATTCGATAATAGCCGATTTGTAAACAGAGTCAAAGATTCGTGTCAAAGAGACAAGACCGCCTTCACAGACAGCCTATTCTTTCAAAGATAAGAGCAGATATGAGAAGAGCAAGGAGCAAGGACTTGACTGGACAGACTGATTGAGAGACAGACCAGGCTACTTTCTATAAGGAAGAGACCTTATTTCCTTATATAGGATAGGACCATAGGATAGAAAAGTAGATCGTTCAACTCTAGCTTCTGTTTTCAGGTCCCACATTGAATCTCAAATCGATCTTTTCTACATGCTGTTTAAGACATCGAATTCGAAGAAAGAGAGAGTGAGCAGCTGACTTGCAACCTAGGGCCTAGGGGCAGGAAAGATGATATTACCCCAAGACCAAGACTGACTTTCACTATGCATTCATTCGTGCACTGTCTAAGATTCGATTCTCTAGCAACCTATTCTTTCTTTAATATTGATTCATCTTCCCATCCTCTTCTTTCTATCTCCGTAGTCAGTCTGGCTGCATACTCCTTCTGGATGAGTTCTGTGGCAAGCTGACGGATTCTGCTACTTCTTCTCTTCCGAAAGAACTTATTCTTTTATCCTAAGAGCGGATATTTCAAAGAGAGCACCGGATCTTGCATGAATGTGCACATCCGATTCTAAAACATCTGATTTGTTCACATCTTGAATATGACCCTTTTTCATAGACCAATTGCCAGAGATTGGCTAGCATGAGGACAGATAGGCTAAAGAGAGGTTAGCCCTAGTTGATTCTGTACTCCCTACCTTACCTAGCACTTGCTAAAGGAATGCTTACCGAGAAGCTTTCCTAGTCACAAACAAAAAAAGCTCCTCAGTAGACGGGAAGGTCACAACTGCGCTTGAAACAAGGGAAGGCGACGAAGCCCTTAAAAACCAACCTCCCTACCGGGTCGGTTGCCTCACACCGCTCTTAAGAATTGGCACTGCACCCTAACCCCCTTCTGCTTGGCGCGAACTCCTTTCGGTTTGTCACGAAAGACATCCAGGAGATGGTATTAACTTCACTATCGGAAGGCCAGTACTTCGTTCTCTCCTACTTCCAGCTATATAAAGGACTACGGAACGGTCAGAATAGTACATCCATCGAAAGGTACTTGCGATAGGGATGGTGAAATCTTTGAATCCGATGGTGACCTCAGCGAGAAGGAACCCGCAAAGCTCGCAACTAGACAAGCACGGGTAATCTTAAGCCCTGGCGAGGCTCCCATAGGACTTAGCAATGACCGGATGAAGGTTTGCAGCTTACCTGCCACGGAGACAGTCGGTAAAGGAAGAAGAGGAGCAGCTTGCATTTAGGAGGGGCTGCTCCCAGTGTGCGAGAGGGATGATCGAGAACGATGTATTAAGCATATAGTAGGTTATTGTATTAGTCACTATACCCGTGGGAAAGGTCAAGCCTTAAAGAAAATAGTCAACCAAGCATAAGAAGGGCATTCGGAAGAGGAAGATGTTGAATCGGAACCCTCAAGAGTCACTTCAATCAGTGAATCACCAGACCAATCAAGTCCGACACCTGCCCGCCTCAAACTAGTCCATGATCTCTCGTCACGAAACTTTTCCAGAGCCTTCGGTGTCTGCACCACTCGTCACAGGGCTATCAGTAGCAATGGTCTGTAAATAACTCGTTTCGAGATAGATCGGGGAGCCTGATAAGCAAAAGGGGATAAGCATCTCGAGGACACCCTGACTCCGGTGAGCTTTACCGCTTCCTTTTCACAGGGGATTCTTGATGGTGAAGTGGATGACATACCTGGATCAAAAAGTGGATAGCCCGAGAGTGTCCACTTGGCCTGTCAAGGTCTAGTTAGTCGATTAGTGCACAACCAACTGGAACTCGAGCCATGGATGAGTCGCAGTTCCTCCAACCGGATAAAAGAAAGAAGAAATTCATTTAGAGGTTGCTTAGCATAGCAGCGAAACGAAAGAAGAGAAGCATAAGAAGGGTCCGGCGAGCTGCTATTGGCTTGGATGTGAAAGAATTGGTTCTTCTTTTTTTAGGTTTTCTGCTTATGAGCTGGTTAGCTAAATGGAATAGACATATAGATTGGTGGCAACAGAAAGACTTGATTACAGGTCCTTAGCGGCCTTTCGGGGTGCTTTAGACCAGCAGATAGAGAAGGTTAAGAAAGTTGAGTTTCTTGCTTTGAACCTTCCGGCTTCGAGGCAAGAGATCAAGTACGAGAATGAATGACACTACTTTCTTCTTTTCACACTTGAAAGTAGAATAACACTTGAAACTGTTCTTACGCGTAGGAATGAGTTCGTGACCAACCAGGAATCACACTTCACCTTGAATTATGGGCCTTCTCTTCTTTCGCTTTGCTAGCTGCCTGACTTGACTACGAGAGAGATTCGACATGTAAAAGGAGGAGAACGCCGATCGACTCCTTCTTCTTGACAGGACTTCGTCTGCTCCATTTCACTTTCTAGTTAGTTGATTCGAGGTGGGAGCAGTCAACAACTCAGAAATGTAGCCTCGTGACTCCCACCGGGGAAGAACTCGGATCTGCTCTTTATATTGAAAAATCTCATGGATGATTCGGGGATGAAACCCTGCACCTGTCAAGCCTATCCGTTAAAGAAGCCCATATTGAGCATGGATTCGTCGTTAGAAAGAGATTTGTGTTACGATATATTGGTGTTGCATTTCTGAACTTACATTTTGAAGTCAATGTGCCGAGCTTGAAATCCCTAGCAAAGCCCCGAACCTGAAGCAATGGCTTTTCAATCACGGGTTGGAAACTCTTCAAATCTTAGGGCAATCCGTCTTTGACTCCCTTCCCCTTCTTATTGCAGACCAGGATGAATACTTGTGTTGGGTCCTGCAGACCAGGCATAGTTACTAAGCCCTTGAAACTGTAAGGACAATGCTTCTAAAAGCTATTAGTTTAGGATTTTCGCCATGTTCTTGCTTATTGGAAGGCAGACTTGGACTCCTTTCCTTGGACCAGGCACCAAACAAGATATTGAAACAGAGCGGTAACTCAAGACTTAGGTTATTTATAAGAAGACTAGCTTTCTTTGCCATTATTCATCCTTAGGAGGGGAGAAAGTAACTAACTCGATTCCGTCTGCTTTTGTGAGTCGAGCCGCCATCAAGAAAATAAGAAGGAAAGAAAAGCGACCGTTAGTTCGCCCACTCCGCGGTAGACGACGTATGGTTTTTGCTTTCCAAATCCAAGTTGAGTAGGCAGATTTTTCATTCAAAATCCCATTGGCCGAATGGGCCCAAGCCCAGGTGTCTGGTTCTTCACAAAATCTTTGATTCTTGGGGTTGGAATAGCCTCAATTTATTCCAATAGGATGGAAAGAATCGGATAAGATATTTTCTCTAAACCCCATCAACTATCATTGTTTTGAGATCTGCTACAAAAAGGCTTTCTTCTCCCAATGTTCATGGGCCATTGTGCATGCTAGACCAGACATAGGATTTAGATTTCCTCTCCCTACTGCCATTCCCTACCAACTATTTTTGACTTCAGCATTTTAGCCCAAGGATGGATGGAATTCACCCTCTTTCCATAGTGAAGCTTTAGAAGGCCTTGAATTGAGAGATGTAGGCAAGCTTTAGCTTGGTTCTTTTCTCGATTGATAGAAGGATGGATTATACAATTTGTTTTGAACCTTGCTCGCATAAAGTCTGATTTCTATTTCAATCCAACAATCAGGATGGATAGAAAGACATACCATCTGCCCTTTGATTCTCTGGCCGAGTTGGAATTGCATTTGAAGGGGGGAAGAAGTTTTTACAGAAGTAAGTGGGAATTGATAATAAACTGATGCCTACCGGAAAGCTCAGCAGGGGCTGAGCTAGACAAGCAAGCAACTGTCAGCCCTCCAAAGAGGCAGTGGGGGGAGATCCTTACCAATACATTGTAGAGTGACCTCCTACTAGAGTGCAATAATCAGATGTATATGCTGATTGTGAACCAGCCTTTACTCCATAGGCCCTTTCTCGTAATAGGATCAGAATAGGCGGATACACAAAGGTGCCCATTCCGAGAGTAGAGAATCCCTCGTGCTGGACAAGTCTTGAGGTATCTCAACTCAAGATCCTATACACGGCATCAAGATGAGAGGTGCGAGGGGCCTGCATGAACTAGCCGACCACACTGACGGCATATGCTAGATTTGGTTACTTCTGGTCCGTTTGTCGCTTGAAGACAGATCAAGAGCCATCAAGATCGAGCAGCTATAGCAGCTTAGAGATCGGAACCCCGTTCCGGGTATACCCATTAAGTAGCAACTGCCCCTAAGCTGATGGGTCTCATTCAAAAGCCACTTTAGTGGATGTGTCCCAATCCATGTGCTCGGTGATGATGTTGTCATCGCTCGTGAAGGAAAAGTCACTCGTCCGTTCGACGGGAAGGGAAAGCGCAATAGCAACCCATAAGCTTTACTAAACTAATAAGGGCATTCTATTGATATTGATAACGATAGAAAGAGCGATCCACGGAAGCCATTAAAACCAACAAGCTTGATAGGATAAGAGCACTCTAAGACGAACAGGACCTGGTCAGACATCGACCTACTATATAAAAAAGGTTGAGGAGGGGGATGTCCGTAATGAACTACAACTACTTATTCCCTAATCACTTACTTAAAGAAGTAAGGCGCTAGCAAGGAAAATAATTGACCAAAAAGAACTCATTCTAGAAGACAATAAAAAGAAAAATGGGTACTTGTACGTCCCAGCAGCATGTCAATGCGGAGGTGCCCTAGAAACTAAGACACCTGGGGAAAGAAAATACTCGATTTCCCACGTTCCTTTTTTCTCGGGCATATCGAGAGGTTGGTGTAGTACAAGAATGAGAAAGCCACAACAGCAGGGAATAGTCAGACACTGCGCGTAAGAAACACTACAACAGAAATACCTTTTAATGACGGCTAAAAACCGTCATTAATGACCAACCATGACGCTTTTTTTTCCAAAGAAAGCGTGATGAAAACGGGTGTTATAAATATTTTTTAAAAGCGTCATAAAATAAACGTCATGAATATGATGAGTTTCTGCTACACTTATTTTCAGCGTAGTTTGAAAGCGTTATGAATATATAATCTCTATAGACTCAATTCAGCACATTTATAAAGCTCAATTCTGCACATTTATATATTACTTTCCAAAAAATTATAGATCAATGCTCAATGTTGCTCAATTCAATTTCAAAACATTCATTTTGAACCATATTCACAAGAAAATATCTGAATGTCATAGAGTACCATTTAATCCATTTACAAATATATACATAATATATATCACCATCTTCATTACATTTTTTCAAAATAGGACATCCAAATACATATATTTACAACTACTACTAGTAAGTAGACCCTCAAAACTATTAGTACATTGGCTTCAACTTTGAGCACATCAAAACTGTCGGCATCACGTAGCAAAACCCTGAAAAAGATAAAAAAATATTACCAAAAGACCACCTCATGTCTTAAGAGTTGGTACCAAGTTTCCAACAAGAAACTAGAAATTGAGGATCATGTAATAAAATACTTTCAAACTGAAAGGATATCTCCAGAAATATAAAATTGAAGTATACCTCTTTGTCCTCAGGATCTAAAGCACTCAGGTATCATTGAGAACAACCATAATTCCACAAGCATTTTGCATCTCTGTAAGGCTGAAGAAGAATCAAGACAAGAAAATATAATACAACGTATGGAGAAAGAAATAAAATAAAGACATCTACCAGCACGTACGCAAAACAAAAACAAAATTAAAGGTAAAGATCAACAAGTACCTCTTTACATGGAAAGGAAGGTTTCAGTTTAGAGTGTTGAACTTGAGGACAAGTTCATTTGAAGGAGATTCTGGTGTAGGACAATTTGATATAAATATGTTTGGTTCAGATATGTGTAATAGAGAAGTGGTGTTTTGGACAGAACTTCCTCATTACGCATCAAAATCAAGAAAAACAAGATGTTCTAGAAATCTGACTGTGGTTCAGTATCAGAAACAACTTAATTGTATCCATACCAACTAGAGCAAATACAATGCCCAATGTCCCAGAGCATCAGGATCGGTGTTCTTAATGTAGCAGCATATTCATATTGCAAGGGACTACCAATATATATGTTCAAATATAAGAACATTATAATAGTATCAGAGCAGCAGCTCAGTAACAGAACAAAACCTCATCTCCAGTCTCTGTATCAACAATAATATTCAGTAGTAGAGCCTAGAGCCTCTCCATGGCATTATTGCCATGTCAGCCTCTTCTCGTCTTCATTGCCATGTCAGCCTATTCTTTTCATTATTGCCATGATCGGTAAAGAAGAACATATATTAAACTTGAAAAATATATTCACTAAACTATTGGAGAAGCACAACATAACTTGATGCAAACCATATCAATGTGTAGGCATCCTGTATAGTGAGTTTAGGAGTTCTTCATGAGGAAACTAACTCCACTATTCATCCTAATTTTGGTACTTAATCTTATGTATTACTTTAATGAATGCACAAATGTCAGGTTTAATTTCCCGAAAAAATCAAACTCATGAAACTTCTAAAAAGCATGATTAGGAGCATGATTGTAGCTATGTATGCAAATGCAGTAATATATTGATGTATGCAATGTGCAATTTACTAGTGTTGAACAAGTTTTCCTCTATTAGATAAAATTGACATGTCCTTCACTTGACATGCAACTCTTGTATATTAGTACAAAATGTTGTACTGGACTGATAGCAACGTTCATGTTTTGACAGTGTGATGTGAACTATCATAAATTAAGAAGCACGGACACTCCAGAATCGGTGTTGTTCCTGTATCTGTCTAAGTCAGACACAAGACAAACACCAATATACACCAATACCTATGTCAGCGTTGGTGTCGGTCAAGTGTCCAACTGATCTTCGAATCACTTGCGCTTACCTGATCTCTCATACAGACCCCATACTGATGTCATCACCCCAAAGTTCCCATGACACCATAACAGAACAATGAAGGATAACTAAGAATATATAGCAATTGTGATGAAACCTCAGTCTGAAAGAACAAGAATAACAAAGTTGTTATGAGCAATTGCTAAATAGTAAATAACGAATGCAGCTTCATGAATGAACCAATAGAACTTCAAAAAAATCATTCAAGTCTCTCAGAAGCCATATACTTCTTTAAATCACGAGTCATGGATGACATTTACTGATTCATTTAAACCGAGTCTTTCACATAATGAATAAAAACATACCAAGTACTCCTTTAAGAGGCGTGTTTCTGCCAGATTTCTGATATCCTTTATTCTTTCACTGTGGTCGCCCTGCAATGTCTTTAGATGGTCCGAGCACATGGAGGACATAGACTCCATTTCGCTAGTAACTCCATGGTCCCGTGAAAGTTAGTCTGGCAATAAGATAGTTATATGATGAGAGGTAATGTTCACATCTCCGATAAAGAAGGAAAAGGAAAACCTCGTTGGAAGAGAAAATGTGCATACTGCTCACGGTAGTTAGCACATCACAGGTTAATGTCTCAAACTCTACATCAGTGTGGGAAGACAGAGACATGGAGTCTCCAACGAAATTGCCATTCTTCTGATTCATTTTTCTGTTGAAAAATTAAGAACAAGGCAGTAAATAGAATAGCATACTGTTCAAAGTCCATTTATACAATTCATGTGAGACTGGATGACCAACATAGACAGATCAGTGGATGATAGTGCATCCATCGGTACATCCCCTTCACATATTTCCACATGAATTACTTTTCTAGTAGAGAGGTATGGATATTTAGGTGTTATCTAGAATGTAAAACTTCTGAGGGAGTTGACAATGGAAATACATAAGAGTGAGCATTAGATAGTTGAATAATACACTACATGAAACACAATAAATTGGAGAATCCAAAATTAAACTTACTCTGCAGAAGATTCAATTTCTGCAGCATAATCCCTATTTATCTGTTCAATGGAAAACTTAGCATTCTCCAAATGTAGCATAGATTGACCAACTTTTTCTGAGCTGCTCACAAGACACAGAAAATAGCCACCCGAAATGAGCCTACAGTGAACAATTTATCCAGCCTTGTCACACACCAATATGAAGATGCTGCAAGAGAATAAAAGACATGAATTTCATTTTAGTATGTTAGTGGAAGCTTACCAATTCTGGAGGATGTTTTCTATTGTTGCCCTGGTCTCCAAAGTTGAAGATACATCTTTCTGGAACTGCCTTTCTACTTGTCTGGTATATGTCATCCACTCATTTTTAGCTTTGTCAGAAAATTCTTGTATATTTAACACATCTTTTTGTAACATATTTTCTACTTGAAGGTCCAAATGATTCATACTTTCCACAGCCTCGGAGACCTGACCATCATTTAGGAAAATAGAAAATGAAATGCAAATTTTATGAAACTAAGAAGGATCCAAAAAAAGAAAATAAATTGACCTACCATATTCAATTTTCTGCCTGCTAAGTTTGTTAGTATCCCAGAAATCTTTTCAATGGCTTCTTTTTCTTCTTTAGCAGATAGCTCCTGAAGAGCAATATAATCAGCTGAGTTGGCTGATTTCAATGTGCAAAATGCAACTACTATATTATATAGTTAGTTTTTACCTTGAATTTCTTCTCAAAATCATCCAATTTACATGATCTCTCCATTTGATTTTCTTCGAGAATTTTCATGAGCCTAGAAGTTTGAGTACGCAGATCATCGAAGAAATTAATCGTAGTCTTTGAGATCACTTGAGTTGAAGCAAGACTCCTTCGCAGTCCCTGTAGTTTGACAATAGTTTATAAGCTAACCACATCTAAAAAGAAAACCAAAGAAAAACTGAATGTATCAAGAAGTCAGAAACACACTTCCTGCTGCTGCTGAGCTGAGAAAGCCAGTAGTCCTTTGTGTTCTGCAAGAGATCTCTGAATATCATCTAAAATCTGCTCAGCCTCTGTGATTGCAATAGCAAGAAACTGCAAAATAGCAAAAAAAAAAGTTATCTAAGTCATCATTTGCCCGATAGAACTTACATCTACAGATGCAGAGATCTTATAGCACTTGTCAAGGTCATACATTCTCAATGGATATTATCTGTACAGAAGTTATATATTTCATCTGCTCTAGGTCTGAGAAAGCTTTCTTTTGTAGGGAAATAGCAAGTTCCTTCATGCCTAGCACTCCTGAATGGTATATATCTTTCATCCTCTCAATCCTCGATTCCAAGCATTTGGCTGCCTGGAAAGATAATTTTTTGAGTTAACTATAAAGTACATCACTGTTACCTGTGTTGTCAATTGTATATGATTATGTGTTCATAATACAGGTGTTACCTCGCATTTAGTAGCAATAAATGAGCCGAGATGTTCTTCCATGGTTTGTAGTACTTGATGTTGTTCACAAACTGATGCAATAACTGTTTTGTGCAAGGACTTTAGACTCTGATCAAGTTGAGAGCCAAATGTCAGAACCAACCCTTTGTTTCCTATGCCAATATTTTCTTGCTGTTCTACAAGCACAAAACAATAGTCATCAAGTCCCAAGATATTGAACACCATGTAAATTGATTATTGTTACATTTTAAGCAGACATGTTTTACCTATCTTAGTCAAAAGCATCGACATATCTTCTGATGCATTTTCCAAGCTTGTATGCAACTCCTTTGCCCGTTCAAGAATAGCATGTTCTATTTGTTAAACAACCCCAGATATTACTCCTTGTGAGGCAAATATGATAAAAAAATTCAGATGTTTCAAGTCGCAAACCTCCGAACACCGGCTTCTCCCCGATCCCGGATCCGGGTCGGGATCAGGAGTCCATCGAGCGCTCCCGGCTCCGGCGGAGGTCCGCCACGTAGGAGCGGCACGAGGGTCCACCGAAGACGTCGGCGAAGTCGACGTCGGAGGAGCTCCTCCGTTGTTGTTGCGTTGCGGGTAGCGATCAGAACGGATCTTGCATGAGGAGGACCCAATTGTCATCCATCGGAAGAGGGAGAAAGAGGAGGAGAAGATTGGGTTAGGGTTAGGGTTAGGGCTGGGATGAGTGGATGGGAAGTGGAGGAGGAGAGAAGAACCTTGACCGATACCGCCAGCTCCCTCCCCATCTCCTCCTCCCTTTCTAACTAGGTTTAGGGTTTTGGATCTAGGGTTAGAGTTTTGAAGTTGGAGGAAAGGAAGGAGAAGAAGAGGAGGAGAGGAGAAGATCGACCAGAAAGAAAATTTTTGTTGAAGCGCGGGGTGCAGCAAGGTTTTTGCCAAAAATTAAACTTAAAAAATATTACAAGTTTGCCACCGCTCTAAACTATTAATGACGCTTTGTTTTATAAACGTCATAAAAAGCCCATAATTAGTCCAAACCGTCATAGAAATAAAGGTATTTTGAACTTTGATAACGCTTAGGTATCAGGCGTCATCAATACGTCTTATCAAGCGTTATTAAAAGGGTTTTTTGTTGTAGTGAAAATGTTTTCTTTTGACTCAAATATAGTCTTAGAATCTTGTTCTGGTTGAGGCGAGAGAAGTGAGCTAATACTGAATAATCGAAGTGAGGCTAACGCAGTGAGAAGGGAGCTCGTGAGGACCCAAAATCGTAGGGAGGAAGCCTTTGAAGCAATCTCTGGAGTTTGCCCTTATCCGAACGGGTCTTGCAAGAAAGACGAATTTTATATTGAGCTCCAAATATACGCTATTGGGATGGAATGGCTCAACCGACGTCCTCCCCCCTAAGAACCGCACGTGCAAGTTCCCCCGCATACAGCTCAAGTGGCGAAGGCCCTTTCCTTCACGCTTGGTAAGCGCTTCGCTGTAGCCAAGCTTACTGCTAGCCTATCGGCTAGAGCCAAGCTTCGACCGCGACTGCTCGTCGCTTCTGGCCGCCTTATTCCGTCACCCGAGATCCAAGTCAGCACCGGCTCCATTACCTCCCTATCGGTCACCGCCCCGTGGGTTTGTTCGCCTCCGGGCGCCTCGCGGCTGGGCCGGCTTTCCAGCAACTGTTGCCTATCTCACCCGGCACTTTGAAGGGTGAGCCTTCGCTTTTTGGATCGTCTTCTGCCCAATGCGGTAGCCTCCCGTTTCTTTGTTCCTATCCCATTGGGTTTACCTTGTTCACAGGTTGACCCCATGGCAGCAAGAAAAGGCAATCTTGTGCTATACTCTGGTGATCTCTTGCCTACCGAGGCACGCTAACTCCCATCGTGTCCCAGATCACATTCCGTGAATCGAAATGGGAAGCCCACTCATCCATCCTCTCGTAGATGCGGTACGGTTTTACGAAGCGTCTAAGCACAGTTCACTCACGTTGATCAATTAATGTTGAGTTTTGCCGCTACTCCTTAAGTTTACATGTTATATCATACACTTCTTGCTAGTGCACCATGAAGTGAAGCTGTCACGCCCCAGTACCGAAATACGGAGACGAACTAGGCCAGCTACTCCATATGAGGTACGTAACGTCATACGGCGATCGTGGCTGTCGAGAGACTAAGGGGTACATGCTACAATCAAGTCTCCTATGGTCCCACAGAGTTCTATGTCTCAATCAATCAAAACACATCAGCAAATAAATGAACATTAAAGATAAAGCAGTGAGGCGTCCCCGACGCTTCATCAAAATGATCATGAGAGACTAGCATTATAATTTAGCTATCTCAGAGAGTCAGGAGTACAAAATTATACACAGCTGCAGTCTGTTTAATTACAATTATGTACTGACACAAATATCAAGTAATCCGGCTAACAGGTGCCGGTGGCTAAACACCGCAAAAGTATAAGCAGGAGTGGTGGAGAAGAAACCCACTCGAGTTCCCGAACTGCCATGCTCCTAGTATGCACCATGGATGTCAGGGAGGAAGATCGTGTCCTCAGGCTCTGCTACGGGATCTGGCCAAACAAAACCAGCGGGGTCAGCCCCGAATAGCAAGTACCGCCAAAGGGGCACAAGAGTTAAGATTAAAAACCCAGTTAAATAGAATGATTGATAATAGTAATACTTATGCTACTATTATAGGGTGGCGCAACATCCTCGAACCCATATGGCACCCTTACAACCAAACAAAGACAAAAGGTGCCGCATGGAGTCGGGACGTGTCGTACTCTATAACTTTCACATAAGTTAAAAAAAGGTATAAACAATAAAATCTCCTGATCGTGACTTCGGTCGATAGCCTATCGCAGCACAATAACCAACCCAACAATCAAACAAGAACACGGGTTGGATCATGTACCAAGATAGACCATGTTCCTCAGTCATTCACAGAAGTAGCACATCACAACCAGAAATAGTCTTCCGTTCATAACTTCGGTCCACAGCCCATCATAGTACGATAACCAACCCAACAATCAAACAAAAACATGGGTTGGATCACGTACCATGACAGTCCGCTTCCCTCAGTTATTCACGGAAGGCAATAGGATACAAGCAAGTCGTTTTCACGGCCAATCAAGTCTACGAGTTTCTAGTGGGACGAGGTTATCCTCGCATCATGTTAATAGGAATTCTCAGATCGTATCTTTCCAGCAAGGCTAGCCAACCCAGGGGTTCGCGTAGACAGATGTCATTGAGCACATGTCCCTCGTAAGGCCACCTTGCCAAGACATAATATATATCAGAAATAAATCGGATACAGTCATCCACTCGTTGCGGATGACACAGTATCCGTGGAGACCAGCCGGCGCGTCAAGACAATATCTCAAGGCGGCTGGTGTAACACGATCTCGGGATTCTGCCCTCCCCATGCATCTAGTATATTTAGTTGCCTAGTTTAACCCTAGGTGAAATCTTGGACTCACATGCTGTGGCCTGAATGATTATCCTCCTAAATGTCGTACTCAAGTACGAGTACCCCAAAAGAGGATCCATGTCAATCAGTATGTTAACATGTTCTACCCTCCTTGGTGTAATGCATCATTGCAAATATGCCACGTGGAGTTACGAGTCATTTGTCGAGCATGAACGAGAACTGGGACATTCAGGTACAAGTATCAGGTAGGAACACTTTGTTCACCGGGGCACATTAGTGCTCATATTATGCTCAAGACAAAAGGCGTAAGGATATATAGCATACACAAACATTTACATATATATATATACAATATAATATATACATATAAAAATATAAGGCATAGGGGAGTCCAGGTCAGGGCGCGCTCAAGTCAGGCTACGCTTGGGTTAGCCTACGCTCAGGTCGGCGTACGCTCAGGTCAGTGTACGCTCAGGTCAGCGTACGCTCAGGTCAGCGTATGGAAGACATACGCTCCCAAAAGGCAGCGTATGGACTCCATACGACTCCTTGTCTCCCAAGTGAGCGTATGCAAGACATACGCTCCCAAAAGGCAGCGTATGGACTCCATACGACATACGCTCCCAAAAGACAGCGTATGGACTCCATATGACATACGCTCCCAAAAGGCAGCGTATGGACTCCATACGACTCCTTGTCTCCCAAGTGAGCGTACGCAAGACATACGCTCCCAAAATGCAGCGTATGGGGACTGCGCTGCGCTAAAGAGCGTGCGCAACTCAGTGGCACAAGCTAAAAAGCTCGTGCACTGCTCACTGTCTTCTCCAAACAGCAAGAACTACATAGGTTGAACACAAAGCTTCAAAAGTCCACAACTTGGTCAAAATAAGTCCAAATCCAACTTTTCAAAGGTTAAAAATTGGGTAGAACAAAATTCTCTACAACATGGAACCATCAAAACTTGAAATAATAAAGTTTGCTAGATCAAAACCAAGAAGATCCGAAAATGGTTAAAATCTAGATCTACAAAAATTAAAGCTTCAAAATGGAAAACTTCAAGTTCTAAACTAGTATAGAATAAGGAGAAGAACATATTTTGACAAATAATTTTGTAAGAAAATATCAACAACATTTATGGATCCATCTCTTGAGCAAGTTGGTACTTGCCTTGGTTGGTGGAGGAAAGTAAATGAGAGGAAATAAATGAGAGGAGAGAGAATGAGTTGAGTTATTATATAGGATCTTGAACCCATGGGTTCATGATGAACCAAAGTGAACCAAGAATAGGTTACCCAAATGAGCCAAAACTGTAGGCCCAAATGCAGAAAATAAATTACGAAATAATATTTTATCGAATATTTTTGGGAAATACATGAAGAAATACAGCATATAAATATCGTATAAATACAAAGTAAATACAATTTATCGGTTTACGTATTAAAATACGTATTCCAGGATCGGGGAGTGACAGAAGCCTTGACTCGCATTAGCATTCCCGGTAAAAGGACCATCATCCCCGAATGTTTGCCGCTAACAGTGATTCCGAAATTGGATTAGCAAAGAAAGAGGGCTGGATCACAGCTATTTCTGACTCCTTTTGCAACGTGCTGTAGGGTGACCCATAGTTGGAGGAGGTGTTCACAGTGAAGTTCAGGGCTGACGTCTCCATTGATCGCTATTTGGCCCGTCTGATAGCTAAAGGTTTCACCCACTAACTAGACGGGCCTATTGGATCTTTAGATCTCGATACCTTTGCACCTGTTGCAAAACGAAACTCCGTGCGGGTCGTTCTCTCGCTGGCTGCAAACAGAGATTGATCGATACATCAACATGATGTTAAAAATCTTTTCTTCATGGGGAGCTCTCGGAAGAAGTGTATATGACAGGACCTCCCGGTTTTGTAGCTCACGGGGAGGAAATGTTTGCCGCTTGAAGAAATTGTTGGGCTCAAGCAGTCCCATTGACTAAGTAGGGGCGCATGGTTTGACAAATTCAGCAAAGCCTTACTGGACATAGGATTCAAAAGAAGTGACGCCGACCAAGAAAAAGGTCAAATTCTTCTTCGTCTTTATGTTGACGGCATCATCCTTACGGGGGATGATAGGGAGTCCATCGTTGAGCTGAAGTCTAACCAAGGTCTTTGATGTTAAAGACCTAGGTACTATGAAGTCTTTCTTGGGAATAGAGGTAGCTCGTTCCAAGTCTGGTATATTCATTTCTAAGAGAAAGTACACCATGGATCTCTTACGAGAGACCGGGAAGTTGGGAGCAAGGCCTATATCCAGCCCGATTGAGCCAAATCCTTTACGTAATAGGGCTGTATTCGGATGATGGTGATCCGCTTGATGATCCGAGAATGTATCCTGGTTGGACAACTATCTCACTATCACTCGTCCAGATCTAGTATATGCCGTCAGTGTGGTCAACTAGTTCATGCAGGCCCCTCGCACCTCTCATCTTGATGCCGTGTTTAGGATCTTGAGTTAAGATACCTCAAGACTTGTCCAGCGCGAGGGATTCTCTACTCTCGGAATGGGCACCTTCGCGTATCCGCCTATTCTAATCCTATTACGAGAAAGGGCCTATGGAGTAAAGGCTGGTTCACAATCAGCATTCTATATCTGATTATTGCACTCTAGTAGGAGGTCACTTAGTTACCTAGAAATGTCAGAAACAGCCGATAGATAGTACTTTAATTAAGGGGTGGCCTGGTCAAGCGATGAAGCTGGGTATAGAGCTATGGCTCACGCCGCATGTGAACTAATGTGGCTCAATAATCTCCTAACTGAGATTGGAATAAAGGTGCAAATGCCTATGGAAATTCTGAGTGAGAATCAGGCGGCCAGGCCATCCATATATCCTCTAATCCAGTCTTTCATGAGTGCACAAAGCATATTTCAGTGGCCCTATCTTTAATGCACTTCATTTGGGAAAAGTCTCAGGCCGGACTCGACTGTTTTCTCCTTAAAAAGATTATCAGAATATCATTATACAACTAATAGCCGTAAGGTCCCCCCTAAGGAAGACCTAAACAGCCAATCAAGTCCTTGAACTAGGGTTGCACCAGAATGAGAACAAGAAGCCAAGCCCCTCGAAGAAGCCTCTCGTGATCAAATAGAGGCAGGCTACTCCTGGAACGCTCCTCATTGAGAATCCGTAGCCTGCTGAACCTTCAACCAAGAGAACAGAGCTGAGCTTGAACCAATAGAGTATATTCCAGATGGATAGATACCTTTTGCTCTCCAATCACAATCCATAAATCTTCATTGGATTCGCCCAGATCACCTGGATCATTTTCCACCCACCAGCACCGACTCACTCAGCAGGAGCTATTTCACTCTGCCACAGGTCAAAAAAAGGGCTTTTGACTCCAAGGATGACACAGGATACTCCCTTCGGTCGTCTCACGCCGCGTTCACTTTCACTCACTTAGAGCGTAGTGAGTCGAACTTCTATCACCTCCCGGCACGGTCGCCTTCGGGCGCCTCACTAGCTCTTGCAGAACTGCGGAGTGGGCGACCTAACGGGCCTTTACCTTCTTCCTTGGGAGGGGTCTCTAGCACATTAGAATGCGAGTTCGGATGCTTGTATAGGGATTCCCTAAACTTTCATGAGATTAGATGGGCTGGGTCGGTTTGGATGAATGTGAGTGCATGAAAGGTCTGATCGGCTCATAGGTGGCCTTGAATTAGCTCTTTTCCTCTTTCGCAAGCGCCTCCGCTTGATTGAATAGTTCAATGCACGAGCTCCTTGCTTGCCTTCTTCACAGGAGCTCGCCAGATCTATCACTCATCCAGGTAAGGAGTCTTCTCTTTCTTATAATCATTACTTCGAATTGCTCGAGAATTCTTTGATAGTGACTTTTGCCAGGTTCTAGGGGGGCAACTCTAGTACTCTTTTTATCGATCTTCCTTCGGGCGCCTAACGGTCACCGCAGAGTGGGCTCCCGGCACGGTCGCCTTCGGGCGCCTCATTCTACTCGTCCAGCCCTCTTCACGAACTTGTACAATCATTGCCAGAAAGATAGCAAACTCTATGATCGAAGAAATAAGGAAAGGAGCGACGATTTGGCACCAGATATCTGGAGGTGTGGAAAGAGCTGCTGTGAGAATGGAAAAAAGCATCAAAAAACGATGATTGCCCGTGAAGCTTTACACAGAAAGACCCCTTCTTTCTGGCAAAGAGATCACAATAACAGGTACCTGGGAGCATAGTGATGAAATGAACGAAATACGAAGAGTGAAGATGATATAGTCATAGATCTTAGATTGTAACTTATCATGAGCAAATTGCTTTTTGTTGCACCCACGAAGTATAGAAAGTGCCAAAGATTGGGAACTACCCGGGAAGGAGTTAGGAACAGGAAGAAGGAGAAGCGAGAAGCACTTAAATAGAAGAATATATTGTATTTCGTCCTTTCTTCCACATAGCAACTGGAGATCAAAAAGCACCAAATTTGATGACTTAGTAAGGGAAAGACGAAGTAAGAGCATGCAATTAGAGAGGTTGCAAGATATGTCGGTAAGGTCTCCGCTAATTGTGTACAAACAAAATAGGAGTCCAAAGGAAGGGTAAGAAAGGGTTTAGCTAAGAGAAAAATGGACTCTTCTAGGAACCAGTAAGACGTAAACCATGTCAAAAGAAGACCGAGCAATATTCGAAAAGAACAGATTCGAACTTCTACTAGAATGGTTTCCAGTGCGAAAGAAAATGAAATGAGTAATTCAAAGGTTATGAAAGAAAGATGAGAGAAACTTCAATTTCGTAAAAAAAACAAAAAGTAGGCGACCGTTAGGTCGCCCACTCCGCGGTAAGCCAGGCAAGCGAAGTGAGGCAAACGCTAGTGAAGAAGGAAGGGACTTCCCTCTCTGTTGTAAACAAAGCCAAGTAAGCTAGCTGGCATCTTCCTTTAAGAAAACTACAAGTCTCCAAGTCTTAGTTAGCACTCTACGGCTTAACAGCACCTTGGCTCTACTTCTTCTCTGTAGCTGTAGCACTCTACTACTGTACTTGTTCGAGACTCTCTTAAAGAAGATAAAGGCAGGCGCAATCCATACACGAATCTTTTGAATAGTTCGATTCTTTCAGAACCTTTAGAACTATAATACTTGTGACTGAGGAACTCGCTGAAAGGAAGGTCGCATTAGCATTCCCGGTAAAAGGAAGTGAAGCCTTGACTTGCTAGTGCACCATGAAGGCTTTGAATGAATCCCTTTCTTTGGAGTAGAAACTCTTCTTTGCTGCCCTCTTTCAGCTTAAGAAGGCCGCGGATCAGGCTTAGGATAAAGCTTGGCCTGGCTTGTATCGAGAAGGTGAGGCGAGCGTAGTGAGGCGAGCGACAGTGAGGTTACCGATAGGGAGGTAATGATGGAGCTCCTACGGAAGGAAGCGAGGGAGGACGCTTAATTCCGTAGCTACTGCCAGTGCCGGTTCCAGTTCCAGAGAAAAGGATGGTGGACAGGATTCGAAAGAGGGCAATAGCTTCATTAAAATAGCAAAACGAAGGCCTTCTAGTCCTCGGTTGCTTGCTTTAGTGACGTTGATTTTTAGATGAGTTCGAGTTCGGAAATAGAGTAGAGCTCAGGGCCCCCCTGTTCTTTCTCTCGTTATAGACCGAACCATTACCGAGATAGGGTAAGAAGCGGTAGATCTTTGAGAGCGAAGAAAGATTAGGACTTGAATTTCAGTCTTCTTTAAGTCTGAGACTCTCTTTCACTCGTTTTCAAAAGATTTTTTGTTAGGCGAGCAATGCTTTTGGATTTTTTAACCGGGTAGACTAGTCAAAGTCGCAGAGAACTCATACCGTGCATTAAGCCTATTGTATAGAAGGTAGGCGTAGCCTTTAAGGCGAATAACTCTTTTTGTGCTGTTACGGTAGCGAGTTTTTCGGTAAGTGAAGTGACGGGCGAAGGTGGAAGAGATAGACCTCTTTCGGTTAGTCGGGTTACGGGCGTTTGTGAAGCTTCTTTCGGGCGAGAGGCTCACCGCAGGTGCCGTAGTGGAGAGAGAATCCTTTCCGTCCTGTTACCGGTCTAGTGCGCTAGTGCCCACCTATGGTGCTGGACAAGGAAGCAAGCCCTTTTTTTTCAAGCAAGCTTTAAACTTTTGTTGTTCCAGCACTTTCTCTTGTAGTTTGATGTCCTTTGTTTTCACTCTGTCTTTTCAGTTAAGTGAGTCTTGAAAGCAAGCCCTAAATTCAAAAAAAAAACCTTTCCTTTACCTTTCTTTATCATCACCTTTTCTTTTGAATAGGCAAGTCCCGTTAGTCAAGCAATAAGTACTTGAAAGGAAGCCGCCCCTGCTTTCTAAACCTTTCATTCATTACTGGACTATCCCATCCATTATTGACTGAGACTGGACTGATACATGTACTGACATAGACCTACTTATTGATCTATGAAATGTCCGGTGATTTAAGACAGTCAGGGTTCACACTTCAATGGAGAAATTGAGAATCAGATGCGAGATATAGCGTCATGTATAAATCCTCAGTTGACTAGGCACTGTGCGAATGAACAGACAGACAAAAGGGAGACTCTTCGGCTTAGGCTATTTAAGAGGACGGATCACACTATGGACAGGCTCACGCTTCGATCGGTTAGCTCTTACTAATACTCGACTACTGCTGAAAGTCTTTCTTCCATGAATTGACTCTGTTAGTGGGATCGCCTTAGAGATAGCATGGAAAAAGCCGTTATCGCGGGCCATCCTTTTTAAGTTTGTGGTCAGGTATCCTTGCGTATGAAGCTGAACAAGCACAACGGAATCAAACTTCGAACTGAAAGCTTAAAGAAGACGCTTCCAGCAAACAAAGGACAACAATAGCACAGTCCCCGCTCAAGCTGATCGAAGAATCTCCACGCCGGCAGCGCCCGTATGGAGCGAAGAATTCTTTCCGCATGCTAGCCTAAGGACAGAGCGGTCGATGAGAGCCGTCATATAATCGATTGTCCTGTCGGGTCCGTCGCTCCTTTTCTAATCAGCTGTGCATACCTTACCTTGCCCGAAGGAAGGTCCATTTGAAACGTTCAGTATGCACTGTAAAATCGGATTGAGAAAGGGTCAAGCTATAGATACTATAGATCCAGAGCGTAACCCGATGGATAATACGAAGGTAGAAGCACCAGCTGTAGACCCAGTGGTAGCATAAGTGGATCCAGATCGACTAGTAGCAAACAAAGCCAAAAGATGGAAGGGATGTAGCTGGTGTTCGAGATGCAAGGAAAACTCTCTGGTTGGACCCCGCTGATCAGAAGTCTCACCCCGTCAATCTATAAAAAGCCAATTTCCGTATATTTTGAGACAGGGAAAAAGCTGCTCGACCTTTCCTCACTAGTGAGAAAGGTCGGTTCCTCGGTCCAGTGATCGCTACGGGAAGGTAATTGATGCAGGAGGGGATTAAGGGGAGGGCTCCTAAACCGGTTTTTTGTCTTAGACCTGTTAATCCAAATCATGGAAAACCCTACTTATTTTTTCTCTGTCTCCCACCCCCTAAAAAGAGGGGTTCCACCGTCAACCTAAGTTCACTCTTTTTGGTATCCCAACTCAAAAATTCTCGTGTACTTCTTGTGTTTACAGCTCTATCTAAGTGTTGACATCAAATTCCTTACGGCAGAGCCCGCTCTTGATATAGAGGAAGGGCGATTTCCTCAGCTAATTCAGAAGCCCTTCTTCCGGGAAAAGAAGAAAAACCATAGCTGTGACGCTTCCTGTTGAGTACACAATTATTTTCGTTTACACAGTACGATAAAGACAATTATAAAGAATGGGACTCAGTCTTAAGCAAAGACGATCATATTCTTTAATATAGCATCAATATAACAATAACATTAGAAAGCGATATAAGCATTTATCCCATCCATCAACCGAGGAAAACACCTGCGTTACACTAACAAGGAGCGCGCTTCTTTATTCAAAACAAAATTACATTTTGAAATGAACCTACATATAAAAGTGGTCTGCTCATTATTTGTGTTCGTGCATTCTTTTATGCTCCTGCTAATATAGGCATTTGAATGAGATTTGAAGCATATCAATGAGTCGACGGCCCGCCCAATAAGAATAAGACCACCCCTCTCTTTCCTTTTTGTGCCCTACGTCCATCCCGTGTGGCGACATGGGGACGTAAAAAGGGGGATCCTATCAACTTGTTCCGACCTAGGATAATAAGCTCATGAGCTTGGTCTTACTTCACCATCGAGAAACGAAAGAAGACTTCTCCCATGCTCGGATACCGTCAAGCAAGCTGTTTTCATACTGGAGCTAGGGGCTAGCATTTTCCATGCCATTGGTTGTAGCCAAATTGGCTAGCAAAATGGCTAGGCAAATATGGTTCTAAATAAATATCCTTCTGCCTCCGCAACATCAGATGTAAAGGACGGATGGACTGGAGCTAGTGGAACGCTCCTTCTGATTAAGTGGAGACATGGTCTATTTTGATGTCTTTTGGGATACTGCAATCTTCGCTGCCCGAAAATTTTGGAAATATCTTGCAGAAGTCATAGGCTTTTAAATATCCGAGTACTCTTCTACAAGATACAAGTTTATTAAAATTCCAAGTCCTGCCTTTGTAGCACCTGAGGATGCCATCTCCTGGTAAAGTATTTGATTCTAGCCCCAGATGCATCAATTTGGGGCAATGTAGAATTAACCAACACAGTAGATAGTGGAATGGTAGTTCCGTTCTTGTAAAATCTTTTTCTTTTGGACTGTGTATTGAATTATATACAAAATTGCACAGTCCTTCCTGAACGCTACATACCATGGCTGGGAGTAAGGCCAGTTTGTAACCAAATATCAGCTTCACTGCTGGGAGAATGAGGTTCTGATTTAATCTCTCAATGGCTCATTCACCTCCAGAGACTAGAAATTTCTTAGCCATGCCATCAAGTATCCCGCTACAACCGCTTTATTAAATAAAGGGTGAAGTATCTGATAGAAATAAAGATAGGCTGGAGGACTATCATCATTTCCTCTTAAGTTCTTCTCATCAAGGTCCTTCACCAAGGCTTTGATTTCGGTATCTATAATTATGGGACATATCATAAAATTATTTTCTTTGGATTTTATGACTGATTTTCTGAAAATATAGTTATCCAATGTTTGGTATGAGGAATTGGGCCCTCAGTCCTTCCCAATTAATCTATATATTTTGTAGCAGAGATGTGATGATCCAACAATAATTCTTTGTATACATCTGCTATATCTTGATTGGTCTTCTCCATGGCGGCCAATTCCTCATTAGTTGAAGTATACTCTTCATATAGCTCCTACCCCACGGGAGTTTGGAGATCGCATATATCTCATGAAGGACTAAATCCTTTTCACCAGCGGGTGCAAAGAATATACCAGTGCTACAATTTTATATTTTCATGAGGGCAACAAACATGTACTTGTTCATCTGCAATCCGTGACAAGTGGACCTCACGACATAATACAGGTCGTATTCTTTCAGGATGTCTTGATAGTTGGCCATAAACCACTCTGACACCTTGCTCCATAAACTGTCATTATGGGCCTAGTTAGCAACCTCAAAGCACCAATGGGATAAGACAACTTTTTAGCAATCAATTTGTTAATAAGAGTTGCAGCAACGTATACCGGAACATCGGATCCTACGTCACTCTTGATGACTCCATGCAGTAAACCCAGCTGAGTGAAAGAAACGGCTCCCCTCTGACATTTAAAAGCATCTTACTTTACGTTGCTGTATCGATGAATGATGTGTCCAGTAGGACACCAACTTGTGTTGGGGTAATCAAATATTCCATCTTTCTTAGAAAAGCGACCAGAGCATAAGCAATTAACGGGAAATGACGTTCTGCAGATGGTACAAACATCTTACGGTTGTTTGAAACAATTATCTAAGCATATTTGTCTTTTTTTAGTTTTGGTAGTGTCACTCCATCTTAAAGTCAAGGCGTTACCAAACAGAAAAACTGGCCTTAAAAACTTATTATTGTTTTGGACAGAATCATTATTGTTCATAATATGCTCCAGAAAGCTCTTGCTCTGACCAATAATTATCTTTTGTCTCAAGGAAGGTTGATCCATGTTTATCTGGGCTACCACGAAGCTACTTGATCAGAGTAGTTTGTGCTTAGTAGTCCTTCTGGTGCATCCAAGTAGGACTCTCCAGGCGAGTTGACTAGAAATTGGACTGCAAAGTGGAAAAAGAAGATCAGGTAAATAATTTTGTCAAATTTTGCATCTTGGTCATTAATGACAAAAATAGGCGCATAGAAGTTCATGCGCATAGTCTTTACTGTCATCAAGACTGGAATTTTTATGATGCATAATGCAAGTAGCGCATAAGTGCAGATTAGTTACATTCATGCGGCTACTTACAGAAGCGCATAGTAAAAAATGAGCATTTTCTGTTGAAGCTTCACAGCAACAACTATGCATGTAATGGGGATTTTGTCTAAAGATTTTAGAGTTGAGTTTTCTCACACATATATTAAGACTTATAGGCACATAGCCTTGTGGATTTTTGGTTTGCAAACAGCAAAGGAAAAAGTACAAGGGTTTTAAAATTAGGGTTTTACCCTCAATCGATGGCTAAACTCCGACAGGGACAGTCTCAGTTGAGTCATCAACCGACTTCCCCTTGCTTTTGCTTGTTGATGTTGCCTTGGACGAAGCTTCGGGAGCCGTTTGTTTTGAAGTTCTCAGTGGAACGGCAGAAGAAGAAGAAGGAGTTCTTTTCTTAGAAAAAATAGAAATTTTCAAGAGAAAGTAAAGTTTTTTTTTATCTTTCTTTAAGTATATTTATATACTGTTATCAATTAGCCGCATAGGAGTATATGGCTATTGGATTGCCGAGTCATTCAGATGAATCATACTAAACTACTCAATTCTCGTGCTAAACGACGGTTATATTAATGGCACATAATCCGAAGTGGAATTTGAAAGATTGACAGTTGTCTCAGTCAGAGTTGCGATCTTACGCGTCTCAGTTGGAACTGCAATCTTATGCGTCTCAGTTACAGTTACAGTTTATGCGTCTCAGTTAGTTTGAATGTTTCATGCGTCAAGTTGATAGTGAAACTCATGCATCTATCTGATGGCAGATTTTATATATCTCAAAATATTTCTAAGTCTTATATAATAGAGTTCGTTTGTGACTATGCGACAGTTGTCTACTTAAGCAAGTTATGCGACAGTTTGGAGACAGTGATTCTTCAAAGATAAACCAGAACCCACACAAGCAAAAAATTTCAAGCAAGTGAAAGAACATTGAAGATAAGACGAAATTTTATTTCAAAATCATGATTACATATGATGGAGATCTATTACATTCTCGTTTTTCATCTCTAAGTCATGGTGATGGATGATGGAGGTCTATTACATTCAGGATCTTCTATATTAGCCAGTCTCTCAGTGCAAACCATAATATATAGAAAAATGTTGCACAGAAAGAGAACTATAGAGAGGGGAGACTGTTACATATAGTCTAGTGCCAATATTTTCACAACCTCATAAGGTTGGTGGTAGGAATACATCACTGATTGGGCCCCTCAGAAGGTGCTCAACCCCAAACCCACACTTTTCACCCTCTGCAGTATCAGGCAGTATGCCTAGGCAAGAGAATGCAAAATTGGGCCCACATTAAGCCCATGTAGTCCTGCCACCTGCCAACACTGTCCATTACCGACAGTATTTTGATTGGGACTCAAACCCAATCTTGTCATGATTGCCACGACAATGAAACTAACCAGTCGCAAGCCTCGTTAGATATGTGCAGTCAGCTAGCTAGGTTTAAAAACCAGCAAGGGCCTTCATGTAATGTGTTTGATCATGTCGAACAAGACATGTTATGATGTCCATCCAAGCTCCATCTGAGCTCCAATAATCCAAGGAGTATCCTGAAAAGTATGACAAGTTCAAAGGAGTTAGGTGCATGAAATCGGTTGTTTTTCTGAAGAATCATGCAGTTTTAATCTTTGTCGCATAACAGCAAACGGCACATAAACAAGCATAACAGCCTTATGTGCCTATGTGCTATATGACAAAAGTGTTTTCCAGTAACACATTTCACTGATGAAGTTTAGTGACAACTCCATCTATGTATATGATGGAATTTCTTACTAACAGTACATTTTTGCTGAAGTTTTGCAACTACAACTATGTACTCTAGTGAGTGTTGTGCTCAGACAGAATCAGAGTGAAGTTTTTTTTTCCATGAACTGGATGAAAAGAAGTGGTTGATGGAAAATAAAACGGGGAAAAGATGAAGAACACTTCAGAAATGTTACCTTCAGAAGTTCGATCTTTTTTCGACTTCTAGCATAACCAAAGAGTAATGCTCTTGGCAAACTAACGCTTAATCCTCTCGCAAGTTTGCATGAGTTGGTTGGAACTCGAACTTGCAAATACATGACGAAAAGTAGTGATGACATGTTCTGCCAAGACACTCCCTATTTATAAGGGTGGAAAGTCACATGAGCGCATAAAACTACTGTATGTGGCAATGCATTATGTGACATGATTTCTGATGAAGAGATCAAACCAACATTAATTGTTGCATGATTTTTTGTTCCTAAAATCCTGGGAGACAGTTGACTTAGCCTCGAACCATGTGATTGTGAGAAACGGCCACCACGAATTCGAAAAAAATTCAGATTTTAAGGGATAAAGTCAATAGCAACGATACTTGGCAAGTAATCTTATGCGTCTAGGCTTTATCTGACAAAGTTCCCTCTCATGCCTCTTTCAAAGTATTCAAATCTTGTCAAATTTTTTGAAATTTGAAGGGGGTCTTGTAGAAGCATGAAAAATAAAACAGATGGGCGCATAGACGTAATGCGTCTAAATATAAAAAGTCTGAAATAGTTAATGACGCCTATGAGTCTTGAAGATTGAGAATGCTGGTCTTTTTAGACACATAGTCAAAGAGGAGTCAGAAGGATGCATGGTCTATTTTGACGCATGACTTTTCTTTTCTCCTAGAAACAATAATGAACCTTGGACAGTGTGTAGTGCACAAACTCTGAAGAAGGTGTCAGTGATTACGTCACTATCATTATTTTTTTAAAGTTGTAAAAAAGTAATCTAATGTGGCTACTTCTAAAATATTGTTAACAGTTATTTGTAGTATGCAGACAGGTGCTATGCGTCTAAAGCTATTTTGACGCATAACCAATCCATAGTAAAGAGATCGTGTATTGACATGGCAATATTTTGTGTAGCATGTCTCAAGCCACGTGACGAGCGATACATGTTTCTCGAACACGTTCACTCCCCCACTAACTGCTTAGGCTTACGTGCATATTCATTTTCATGCGCCTCTGAGATAGAAGACGGTGTATTTTCTGCCCATGCGTGCATAGTTGTTCCAGTAAAGAAAAGATATAGATAGATGACAATGTCGTCGTCACCCAGATATGCACACAAAGATTACGTATGTTGCATCTTTGCTAAGAACTTCCAGGTAGAGCTTTCAGTGATAGAGTTCCCTTTGTTGTCAAAAGTTCGTCAGTGAACAAGCTTCATCAACCTTTGGATCGTCAACGGAGTAAAGAAGTCGAAGTAGACTTAACATCCATCGTCCCAATCCCGGGATCTATTATACTCAAAATTCTTATTAAGGATGCATGGTGTACTTTTTCTTTCCTTTAATACAAAAGTTTCAGTCCATTTGACATTTTGTGTTGAAACACCTGGCCCGTGCCTCGACCCACTTGTGTACGCATCACCGCCATCGGCGTGGACCAGTCCAGTCGACTGTGTAATATTTCCTTGGCCCTTATCGGTTATCGGTATAGTGGTGCCGCTACCCATCCGATGCCAGGCTACCTACATCGTCCTCTTATGCATCCCCCACCAGCATTGTACACCCCCCACTCCAACCTTAGGTCGTCGTTAAGCAGTAGCACCACCACCCTGCCCAACCAATCTCCTCTTATCCCCGACAGTCGCTCCTGCGGTCGAACCAACCCCACCTTCTCTCAGCCTCGTACGGCTCCCCGCCTTCTAGATACGGTCCTTCATCCCCTTCCCTCAGCCATTCGCCCCTTGGCAGGCCCGCCGGCGGTAACAACTCCGACGGATCCCAGGTCCTCACGAGCACCGAATTTCCTTTCTCTCCATCGTTAGGGTTAGTTTGTAAAATAATTCATAAAGTTTTTGGGTTGTTTGTAAAATAATTTGTGAAGGAAAGGCGACTGATGAGTTTAAGAAAATATCTTAAACCCTAACAGAACTCATGTACATCATGTTATGCGTTTAAAATTTCAGGGTTTCTTTTAATATTAAGCCCCCTACAATATAGTTATCTTTAATTTGAAAACAAACAATCATAAGTTGACCGTAGCTAGACTCCATGAATGAAACTTGTGTCCTTAAAATTGGGTACTGTAGTGCCCTGCTCCGCAAAAGGCACTAGATGAACAGAGAAATCATATTGCTAGCTCTGCAATAGAAGATGATTAATCTGGATGAGTGGACGAAGACTCATTTTATGATTCTTCCACACCTAAGAATCTAAGTTTTGCAATGAATGTTGTTGCTAATAACAAGATGATAATTATTGAGAATGCCAGTTCATCAAATCAGTATGCTTAAAAAAGAATTCACTTATTACTATGCTAATACAAGAGAAAGAGATAATCTACATGCTAAGAATAATATTGTTGCCTAATAATAAGAAATGAATTATTGCCATGTTAAACCAAATGAGATGATGCCATGCTAAAAATAGATTTTCTTCTAATATGACTCTTTGCCAGGTTTAATAATAAAAGAGAGAACTGTCGGCTACATGATCCGAAATGAAGAAAGGCACGAAATGAACGTATCGTATATATGTTAAGGCACAAAATGAATGTATCGTATATCTGTTAAGGCACGAAATGAACGTGTCATTTATCTGAGAATCTGATCAGTCTGTGAAATCTGACCCATATGTGAATAGTCTTGATTTATCTGACAGAAATGTTAGAGCATGCATTGGTCTCGGGCAACTTGTGCACAAGGTAAAAATTTGTCTCTCGGGGGAATTTTTGGGGCACCTCGAACCACTCGTCCTAGGAGAGATTAGGGCCCCGTAGGAGAAAAGGGGTATCGATATCTAAGTCCTTAGCGACGAGCTGAACCAAAGAGTCACAGCGGCTAATCATGGGAATACCCATGGACCATCATATAGATAGGTGTTGATTGGTGAATAGCTGAACCCTGAGCCACAGCTGCTAGTATGTGTGTTATTAGTGCAGAGCTGAACCATGGGCCACAGCTACTGGTCTACGCATATGTTAGTGCATAGCTTAGCCTTGAGTCACAACTGTCAATCGAATTTCATGTGTCGGTAAAGGTTTTACTAGGAGCTAACAATACAGAGACGAACAAAAAATAATACTGGATACATTATGTTTATGCTAATCCTTATCTTGTGCAGGGATGAAACGTTGGCTATGGTAAGAATTACTAAAAAAGTGATATATGTGTTGCTTAAGTTCTGATCATGATTTGTACCAAAGAATAATTGGTTGCCAAGAATTTTTATATCCCGTTCCAAGAAAAATATATGATATCGTGCTTGTAATTGACCCAAAGAGTTCCTTGAACAAGAGAAATGATATGGCTCATGAAACATGCTATGCACTTCACAAGAATGAATAGTCCCTTGTATGCTTGAATTGAATAGAAATGAATTATGGCTTTTCGAAAGTTTTTTTCAAAAGTTGTAATCTGACTTTGTACTGCATGAAGTGAACATAGGTAAAAGTAGCAAGATCACATCACAAGAAATGTTTTCTCACTAAATAAATTAGTAATCATTTTATACGATGTAGCCTTTGTTCACATTCACCAGTATGTTGATATACTGACCCACCATCAGTTTGTACGCAGAAGCAAGATGCATCAAGATGGATTGTCCGAAGTGATAGCCCGAGCCACATCCTTAGGAGCCAGAAATCAGAAAAGATATAAAGAGATGGTCATTTGTTTCAAAGAATTGGTTTTGTATATAAAGGGATGTAATGTATGGAACATGATCACTGTAATCTGTAAATTTTTTGAGAGATTGTAAGCCAAGTATGGCATGTATCAGAGAGAAATGTGAGCTTTGTAATCTGTTCAAAGATATCAATAAAAAAGATTTTTTCTGCTACCTTGTGTTCAATTTGTATTCTGCAATATGCCCACTGCTGCTTCAAATATCTGTATTATGTTTCGCTGCGTTATTGTCTATCTTGTCTATTTTGTCATTATACAGGTCTTAACTGTAACGCCCCACTCCCAAAATACTTAGGACTAAGTACGTAGACATGCCAGCTGCATATATACGAAGTATACTCCAATATATGAAATCCTCGTATGTATACATAAGCTGTAAAATGAGTAAACCATGACAACTAAATCTCATCCACAAAAATAAAAGAATAATAATATAAATCAAATATGAACTGTTATTTCGTACAAGACGTTGGGCGGAGACAAATCCACTACCAACCATTTTAAATAAAAAAAATACATAAACAATGGAAGAATTTTTCAAGCGAAGCAAAGATGATCCAAAAGCAATCATCTTTGAAGGAATGGAGAAGATCACAGCCTTGGCTAGGACACATGCGGAAAGTCATGAAAACACACACCTGGAGAATTCACCAGGTCCTGAGAGGGTCGTAACAAGATACAGAAAGAACATGCCATATATACTAAATATAAAATATGCCACAAAGTCACAAGTAAAAGTAAAGTGACATGACATCAACTAGGGTCACCTAACCATTCTATAGTGTACATACAGTTAAGAACAAACCTTCCATGCATGGGCCTTTTGGCTATAAATGGGATCGACATTGTCCCCAATTGGGCACCAGGGGCCTACGTCCGTAACGCTCCGAGAAACGTCAGAGGGCATCAATATAGGGGTACATCCAAAACGCTCAGTGAATGTCAAAGGGCATCAATGACCTACGTCTCCGACGGAGCTTACAGGTTACAAGGAAAGTATAATAGTGGCCCATACGATAAGGAAATGTTCTCCCCACCCGATGCACCTATCTAAGTCGCATCCACGACCATGTACATCTACTAACTGCCAAGTCTTCTAACATGCATCTAATTGGCAGTTAGACCTAACACACGTCCCATACGTATCAGCGATCAGCCAAAAGTTCGGAGGCTATATGCTACTCACCACTCATCTCGAGGCACATCTGTGTCCAAGTTTACGAAAAATGTGCTAAACTAGTGGTAGTCCCTTAACTCTAGGTTCATATGCAAATTTAAAGGCGAGAAAGAAATACGACTGGCATTATGTACAAGTGAAAGCAAGTATGAGTTGTATCAAGAAGGCAACTGGAAATAACCACAGGCAGTAATATGTAATAACTAAAGAAAATGCAGACTAAATATAAGCAGTAAATAAGGCAAGGTATCTTGCCTGATGTAATGCCTGGTGTTGTGCGGTGTTCTGACATGTCCCAATAGTCCAAGCCATAGTCGTTGCACACAGGGTCCGAATTCGTAAAGAAATAGGAACGCGGGATCAGTCGTGATCAATGGGGATAATTGGGAGAATTGGAGTAAACGAATGCTTATACTAGTTTTAGAAAAATATATCATAATATTTGGGAGTCTAGATTTTATTAGTAAAATATTTTACATAAACATTTTAAATCAAGAATCGTTTTTAGGCAAGGAGCACCATGTCTGTAAAAATATGCTTTTAGATAAAATAAAAAAAACTGTATTTCATATATAAAATATTTAAGTAATTATTCGTAAATATCAAGAAGTCATTTAGGCAAAAAAAAACTATAACTTTGTCGAATATATAATTTTAGATAATTACGAAAATCTAGAAAAACTTTTTGGTACTGAAACTAAATTTTTGTCACGATAACTTTTGCTCAAGCTATATTTTGAAAATACCATAATATAATATATTTTAGGTAAAAATCTAATTAGAAATCAATATAGGTAAAACCCTAATGTTATAAATTTTGCAAAATATTATCTTCAATAAATAATAAGTAACAAAATAGACAATAATTATTAAGTAACAAAATAGTATTAATACTAATAGTAGAATTATTAACAAAATGATAATAAAGTAAACAATTAAATATATAACTTAAATTTCCCTTTAACAATATTAGTAATAATAATAATAAAAATAACTTTAGTAATAATAACAATTAACAAAACAAAAACAACAACAACAAAATAAGAATAAAATAGAAATAAAAACAAAACAAACATCAATGTTGTTCCCCTCTTTTCATAAGAAAACATAACAAAAAGAAAGAGAGAGAGAGAGAGAAAGAACGGGAGGTGGAGTAGAGTGAACGGGAGGGAGAGAGCCTTACAGTGGGTGGAGCTCCCCGTTGCTCGCCGAGAGAGGCACACGCTCGGCCGAGAACTCCTGCAGAGCTGGGAGGGGTGTGGCGCTCGCCGATCTGCAGACGGCGCTCAGCGTCGGGTGCACGGACCTGCGGTGGCGGCGCTCGGGTGATGAGTCCATCCGGATCTGGCCGGAGGGAGCGATGGTGGCTTTGGGATTTGACAGCGGTGGCTCCTCGCGGTCGTCATCGAGGAGGTCGACGATGGCTCGGCGAGGTCACGGTGGAGGTAGGTGGTGTTTGGATTTCAATGTGTTATTTTTGGGGGTTTGACGATGATGGGGCGGAGGTCGTGCTGGCCGGAAGGGGTTTGTCGCTATGATGGTGGCGGGTTGTCTGGGTAGGTAGGCGACAGTGGAGGAGCGGGGGACTGGCCACTGGCTGGAGTATTGGGACGGCGGTGGGTACTTTCTATATGTGGCGGTGGTGTTGGTGGATGTTCGGTCGGGGGTAGGCCAGGAGTTCGACCAGGGGCCGTGGTGGAGTCTGACGGGTGGTGTAGTTGATGTTGAAGATGGTGAAGGTGGTGGTTGTAATGGTGGTGATGAGTGCAGTGGACGGATACGGTGGCATTGCTGTCACAGAGAGAGGGAATGGCCGAATACTGACTGGAGGGGGTGGCAGGCGAGGAGGAGCGTGGTGGAGGACGACAACGGCAGTGGTAGGGAAGAGCATGGTGTAGTGACCCGCTCCGTCCTAGCGGAACGCCGATTCAAACGACAAGTGCTACGACTCAAACGAGCCGTCGACCCGAAGAGTTGGCATCGACCTGATGAAGAATCGATGCAAGGCATATATTGGCCCGTCAAGATGAATCCAGACTTAGACTTTCAAAGGCGCGCTCGGAGTATCGCTCGGCCGATGCGAACATCGCTAAGGTGGGTGGCTCCGATGAACCTGTCTTTGCTTAGCCTAGACACATAACAATACGGACACTAATGCTAGAATCGCTAGGCGATAACACCGTGCATGCTAATAAATGACTCAACGCACCTAGCTAAGGGAATAATCCCATCTTGTATGCTTGTATAGAATATAGAAAGGAATTTGGAAAATGTAAACTCTCGCACCGCGCTCCACGCTCGTGCTAAGGCACAAGCTACGTTCAAGTCCCTTATGCGTTCAACAATGAAACAATGAATGGTTTACGACAATGAAATGGGAAGACTATCAACATAGTCGTTCCGAGTAGAGTATAGCAACATTGAAAGACTATGGGATCGATGGGTCGCCAAGGCAACTCCCGCACTGGGAGTTGCGTAACGAATGAATGAATGAATCAACGAATGAATGAATGAATGAATACGTGAATGAATCAATAAACGAACGAACAAGTGAAAGAAAGAAAGAAAGAAAAGAAAGAACACATAAAAGATTAGAAAGGAAAGAATGGTTAGCGACATGTGTGACGAACACGTGCAACGGGGCTCGCTACCCGCGCTGCAGGGACACCAACCTGGTCGATAACGCATTATGGCTAAGGGTTAGCCTACGGCTCGGAGATAGCCGTTAAGTTAAAATGACAAGACAATACGAAATGGTCGTGGACAAACGACACGGGCGATGGGGGGGAATACCGTGGCCGTCATGAGGAAGGATTCTGCGGCACGGGCGATGGGGGAGAAATCGTGGCCGGCCTAGGCGGAATCAAAACGGGGCTTACGGGCTGCCTGGGTGCGGGCTTGGACACCCGGGAGACGTAAGTGCAGGATATTTCAAGAGACTTAACGGGGTGTACCAGCCATCATCCTACGCTAAGTTGAGAAATACCAAGGGAGAATATGTCCAAATGGCTTGTGATGTCAGCGACCGGTACATATAAATTAAGTGGGCTTTACTGGTGGCTATCCACATGCAAGTCCTTGCATTGAAATCAAAGTAGTCTAAGTTAAATGAACAAACGCCTACTGAATGGCTTGAAATGTATCACATCAAATGACAAAGAGTACTTCATACAAATGAGTTAAAAGAACACACGCCTACGACGCGCTAGAATCTGAGGCAGGAACACGCCCTTGACACTGAATGCTTACGTGAATCATGTGAAGATAAAATATATGAACTGTTGTCTAACTTGGTTTACTTTGGACAGGGAAGGCTGGACGGTAAGTATGGGTAAGTCGTGCATGTATTTCCATGCGACACTTGTATTCGGCAACACGAGATAGGCTATGAGACATGCCATGAAAATGATCCTAAGGCAAGATTAGAAAGACAATGAATGATAGAGATGCACAAAAGTAAATGGAACATGTTTGGTAATGATAGCATTGTGGGCGAGCTAGCCTCCCCACCAGTGCATAACAATGTACTGATAACCCCACAGTCTGCTTGCAGGATGCAGGAGACGTCATCGGGTGCGGAGCTTCCCTCGAACGTGCTAAGGTGCGGAGCTATCTCTCGAGTCTTAGTGCGTTGCAAGGAGCTGATGTGCCATATACAGGACATAATGTATCGGAACATCGCCATGAATCATTCCATCTTGTAAGCCACTTGGCACGCCTTTTATGTTCCAGAGATAGAGCTTGAGCGACTTGTAATATCGGCCTAGTGCCGCTTGTAAACTTCTTGAATATCAATAAAGAGTTCGAATTCGCTTCTACTTGTGTTCATTTTCTTTCCGCTACAATGGGGACACTCTGTGCGACTCTGTGGCCTAGCTCAAATCGGCCGTTTCTGGACTTGGCCTTGTACGGGCGCAACCTAGGCCCGTGCGGCATCACGTCTTAGCGAGGACGATCGCTCCTACGGGAGCGGGGCATGACAGATTGGTATCAGAGCACGGCTTTACGTTCTTGGACTTTATTTCGATTCTCTCAGTTTTGAAAGCTCGTCGTTGGAAAAAGAAGTGTACGCTCTCTCTCGTTGTGCCTTGGGATGTTCCATACAGTAAGTCTAATATTTTCAAAAGCTCGTACAAGTACTCGGTTGAACGGGATCGATAGGCGAAGGCCTTTGTGCCGAACCACAACGTACTTGAGTTGGAAGGAACCGATGCTAAGAGTTAGCAAAATGCAGTACGTGCTTGAATAAGCTTATGCTGACACATGTCACGACCCGCACCCTAGAGTTAGGGCACGAGAACGTAACAACGCCCAGCCTACGCCGCAGTGTCGGCGGTAGAACGCTGTCCTAGGTCTCAATGCATCTAACAGTATAAGACTAAGCAGTTTATACTCCCCGAATGGGGGTGACATAGCAGAATGTAAACTCAATCACATCTAAGGTAGAGCATAAAGAAAGATAGATAAAACATGAAATCGAAAAGAGATACAACAGATAGAAGTCTAAGTGTTTAAGATACAAACTCAGAATACATCTCAAAACCCAAATACAGTAATCCATAAATACAACTCAAGATGACTGAAAATAAACTATAAGCAAAAACCCTAGCTATCTATGCAACCTCTACTGTCTCCTCTAGGCTAGCAGGCAACCTCCAGGCTATCTGTAAAATTTATCAACAGGTCCAGTCAGGACAGGAGCGAGCACATTATATCTCAACAGTTCATAGCAGGTTAGAAAATATAATCATGCAGTAAAGTAAGATACAGGTACTGAAAGAAATGCTGTATGTAAACAGAGAGAGAGAGAGAGAGAGCTATAATAGAAATATCTACTATAAATAGAGAACTAACATGTGGCTAGTGAGTCAGAGTACAATATAGACATGTAAATGGTATAGGAGATTCTGATAAGACACTATGGAAGAGATTCTGATAAGATACTACTTGGGTATTATTCACATGTCTACTTCTACTCCCCCGTACCCCCAATCAGTACACAAGGATCCAAACAGGTTATGTTATGATACTATGTAACAGCCCCCGAAGGGTGATAAGCCTCCGAAAGGTGATAAGCCCCCAAAGGGTGATATGCCCCCAAAGGGTGATAAGCCTCCGAAAGGTGATAAGCCCCCGAAGGGTGGTAAGCCCCCGAAGGGTGATACATAGTAGTCCCAAAAATGGGAATTCTAGGAGACTCTGTGATCATAAGAGTATATGTCACAAGTGATCGAAGAACCTGTGAAGCATAGTGATACGACATGTAAGTGAAACGCACAGAACATGTAGTAGCCGATGCTCCCTAAGGATAACATCTCAAGAAGGAATCCGTATAGTACCAACCCGTGTGACCAACGTGACAGTACAAGTAAAGTAATCTACTGCAGGAAATAATTCTAAGCAGGATATGAAATGATCAGAGAATGTACTTGCTTGATATCTGAATGTCCAAGGTAAAGATACTGTCCGAGAAAAGGTGTTTGGCTCCTAATTAGAACAGCACAAGTCACAACATGTCCAGAAGGGTAATATAAAGCACTACAATGCATTCTATATGAATCTAGGTCAAACTAGGCCAAAGTCAACCCTTGGTCAACTCTGGTCAACTGCACTAGTCAAACTAGGTCATGTCCTAACCCAGTAAGTCTTACTAGGCCTAACCAAGACTATCCTAGCAAGCACACATCAATACAAGGCTATACAAGCCAACATACACCTAACTCTATATAGCATGCAATTATTCAATACTCAAATAGGCAAGAATTCACATTTGATATACACTAGATAATCTATTACTTTAAGCTATATATGTCTACACATATATACACATGCATATATTGGTATTCAACATTAGGTCTATAATCATGGCATTTCAAATGGTTATATAAACTTATATATTACAACACAATATGCTAACATATATATAATATACATACATAGCTAAGTTAACTATATTCATAAATACTTATTTAAGAGGCTATGTGTGTGTATGTGAACATGGCAAAGGGGCAAGTGAGGGTTAAATGGGCATACATAGTGTATACATATCAAAGAGTGTCAAAGTGTAAGTGAACAATGTGTCAAGTATGATAGTGTCAACATAGTGTAAGGGGGTACATGAGGTAATATAGGATTTGTGTTAACATAGAACATTACATCTCATTAACTTTTATATTGCATACATTACATCTATTATTACATTACATTCATGCTTGCATTCATTCATCATTCATTTATTCTCTTGCACCACTATATGCACCATACATTACATACTATGGAACCTCCATATTCATTACAAGCCATACTTATACATGCTTACATTAGATAGGATACTTACACCTCATACATCATTTATTTAACTATTTACTCATGCTTGCATTCTCTATTTAATTACATAATGTATATACATTAACATGGGTTAAAATCAAATAGAACATTATATTACACACAAGGGTGCACAAAATGCATATGCCGAATAGTAACTCCTACTAATAATCAATATTGTACCATCTCAGCATGAATTAAAATTTAGGATTAAAGTATGTTATAGATCTATGTGTTAGCTTTCCGAAACTTCAAACGGATCGCGTTTTCGTTTCCGGAAACTCCCGGAATCGCGAAAACACCGAGAACGCGTTTGTCTTTCGTACAGCTGACACTCAAATAATTTTCCAGAAAGTTACAGAAAGAATTAGGCCTATTAATACATGTTTTTGGAAAGCTAACTTCAATACGCTTCTTTTTAAAAAAACGAAAGATTAAACCGAGCTTTGAGCTAGAAGTTATGACATTTCTAAGTTAGGGCTAAAATTAAAAACGTGGATAAAAATCATGACGGATTTAGGTAGTTTGAGACAAAAGAACACAAGTATATAACATAATATATCAAGAACTCACTCTCTACACTAATATATATATATGAGACACTATAGAACACATCTCCAATACAAAAATATGAGATTAAATATGTAATAATTCATTCATACATAACAACAACACAAAGTGTGTCCAAATTTGGGATTTTTCCACATGGACACAACCACAACACAAAGGACACTCCTATGACCTCCAAATGGACACGAAATGGACACAAATGGAGATACAACCATGGGGGTCATTTCTATGGGTTCAAAATAGACCTATATACATGAGAAAATAAAAAGGAGAAGGGATTTATACCTCCCGGTAGATCGAATCGAAGAAAAGCCTTCCCGGAGCGACACCGACACGTAGAGATTCCAAAAGGACACGAACGAGCTCCGAATCCTCCCAAACTTGGGTAGCTTCCTTCTTGGCTAGAATGGAGAAGGAAAGAAGAAGATTTGGTGGTGAAATGGAAGGATTTGGTGCAGAAATTGCTAGGGATTGCTCTCTAGGAATTTGGGGAAGAACAAGAGAGAGAGTGTGGATGAGAATAATGAAATGAACTTGAGCCTATCCTCTCCCAAAGTGGCTGGCCATATGGGGCTATTTGTCCTATTATGGTAAGGTCCAAAATGCCCCCACTAACCTATTATATGAGTATTAGGAAAGGGCTAATTGGTTGGGGCTAAATTAGTCATTCTAAAGTCTCTAATCACACTAACCTTATCCATAATAATTAGTCTAACCTCTAACTAAAATATTTCTATCATGTGGACTAAAGTTAATATCATGTGGGCCATGCCTAACTAGTGTGTGGGTCCCACTAGAGTCAAACTACCCCCGGGTCCCCGTTTCAAGTCGGATTGAGTTGAAATTCGAACCCGACTCAAATAACCCCAAAACAATATCATAAATAATAAAATAATATCAAAATAATTCAAAGAGGTCAAATACAAAAAATATTCTTAGGCCAAAAATGACATTAAAATATCATAATCACATGGTTAGGCTCTAGGTCAAACAGTCTCTAGGGTTTCACTAGCAAAACATCAAAACCATAAGTCATTGATTTAAATAATTTTAAAATGATTTAAAATCACCAAAAATCATATCATGAATTAAATATCATTATTAAAATAATTATAAAGACAAAATTTCAAAATTACCCTTATTTGGGAAACTGGGTGCTACAACACGAGACCAGAGTATAGTTCAAACATGATGATTATGCACGCAGCCTTTTGGCTAAGTTGTGCGGAGTATCGTGCACCTAGACCTTCCGGTACAAACGAGATGCGAGCGAGATCGGTTATCGCTCGAACGAGAATAAGTGAGCGTGCAAACTTGAATATATTCCGTACGGGATAGCTATGCACACGGCCTTCTGGCTATGTTGTGCCGCGTGTCGCGTACCTCGACCTTTGGGTGCAATCGGGTTGCGAGCGATATCAAGTATCGCTCGATCGAGAACGGAGATAAACTTTGAGTGTCTATCGATAGGAACGCTATCGAGTTAATGGTTAGGCGTACCGAAAGATTGGCTTGGATTTTGAGGATTAGTGCGAACGACTTAGTACGTCGAGGCGACGTGAGCGATTATGCTAGAGATTCGTCGAACGAATCTGAAGGGTGTCTTAGCGCATGGCGCGAACGTGATTGAGGATTAGATCGTACGGCTTGAATCCGAGTGGTGTATGTGATAGGTTCGGAGAAGAATAAGAATGAGTGTCGACGACTAGTCGAGTGGCTCGAACCCTGAGTGGTGTATGGACGTCATAGAAATTGTTCGAGCGAGACTAAAGGATTTACGGATCGTACGAGTATGTTGGCAAGCGATGCGATCGCGCAAAGCCTTAGAACGTGTCACGCTTAGTTGGCCATGACTTCAAAAGTCCTGAACGAGATGTCGCTGGACAACTTGTCAATGGGCAACGCGTGTTAGAAAATGGTTCGGAACGATGAATGAAAATGAACGGGAAACTTAGAGGATCGCGCGTACGATTTCGGATTGATTCAAATGAATTGTGACTTGGGTTTGAACAACGATCTTGAAACTAGCTTGAGGAATAGCAGTTGAACTTGATCTTGAATATTAAATAAAATTGTGGAATATCCAACTCGGACAACAGCATCAACGCACGACTCGAAATCGGTTGCAAAGGAAGATCGTCAGGTTATGCATATCGTTGATGGTATTGAGGCGTATCAAAGATCGATATGCGATAACTCGGGGGTACTCTGACTCGACGAATGACGATCGTGCAAATGTCATTGTTCCGTTGGATGCTATACTTGGGATATTAAAAATGTGTCGAGGAAAAGATAGACTTGGCTCAAGGATTTTCTAGTGAACGCACGACGGTCCGACTGTCAAATTGATTTGGCTTGGATGAAAATGAGAATGCTTGGATTTGCTTCGTTGACAACCACAACGTTGAAGTTCTTGTCTTATGCGAGCGCAACTCCAGCCTCGTACATGCGTCACGCCAGATTAGGACGATCACTCCGCGTGAGCGCTGATATGGTGATTCATACAGCGGAAGTGATTAAACTTAGATGGCGTGGCAATTTGATTTCTTCGACTTGTGGTTTGACGCGAAGGTAAACTCGAGAATGAATCAGTGTATTTGATGATTGAACTTGAGGATTGAGTAGGTCCAATCCGCGTATCGAGAATGAGTTAGTCTAAACTCAAACAAGAGTTACGTCCCGATGAGAATGATTATTCCGCAGGAGCGTTGCATGGTGATTCATGAACCACCGTGGATGATCGGACTCGCGTGAGATTGGGACGCAATGTATTGTCGAGCTGGATGACCTTGTGATCGAATACATGAATTGTTTAGAATGGATATGTGAAGTATGTCGATTGGGTGATTTGAATGGATTCGAATATGCGCAAAGAATACATTGATGCGAATAGGTGATCGTGCTCGATGTTTAGAAATCTAAATGACACGAGCTTGGGTAGAAAACCCCCCGTACTACCGACTTTGGTTTGACCCTAGGATTGGGGTCAGTGTTGGCATTATTGTTGGGGAACTATGATTCCAATCCTGACATTGACTTAGCCTCGAAAAGAAATAGCCTAGCGATTAGGCGAGACGCCCCCGTTTTATGTGTTAGCAAACGAAAGATTGATCTTAGGGATTGGCATGGATGGATAGCATGAATCACGAATATAGGAAACCCTACTCACGAGATTCGGCTGACATGCATATATTTCAGGGACGCCTGAGTATGTGCACGATGCGACTCAAGTGAGAATGACGAATTCTCTATCATGCGGTTTGGTGAATGCATGTATTTTGGGGACACCTGGAATGCGTGCACGATCTAACCAAGTGACACATTGAATTCCAAACGAGACTTGAGGAATGGAAGAGTGTCGAGAACTTGGAATCGTGTTAAAAGAAAGGAATGATACTAGTACGAGCGTGGCTCGGAATCAAAGAAACGTGTAGGCAGAGTGTGCATGAACGACGACGAGATTAGCCCTAAACAAGTGAATGGTATGGAATCGATATCGTGCAAGTAAAAGTTGGGATAACGAATTGAACTATTGATAGGAAGATATACTCGATGATAGTGCAATACTTGGTCTTGAATCGGACGGAAATTACTTAGACTTGGTCGACCCCGCTAAGAAGAAATCATACTGATTTCGTGGACACGAACGCTTGAGAAGCGAATCGGGTCATCTCGATAACCAAGATAAACGAAAGTGAGTTTGTCTCAGCCTACAACCCTCGCATTTGACGAATTACAACGTGCCTCGTGCGACCAATTCAGTCCCATGACACGACAAAATAGCAACCAAGTCGAAGAGACACGACGATTGAATAAGTACCATCAAGTCTAATATGAATGGACAATCATCCAATAAAATTTACCAAACACATGCGACATAAAACTTGGAAGGATAACCGAGTATGGTTCGATGCCATCGAACAATAGAGCCATTCGATAGGGATTATCTTAGAAACACGACGACACGAGTTAAAGAATGGTAGGATGACCTACACTCAGGAAGTCTCGAGGACGAGACTTATTTTGAGTGGTGTATTATGTAATAACCCGCTCTACCCTAGCGGAACGCTGATTCAAACGGCAAGTGCAACGACTCAAACGAGCCGTCGACCCAAAGAGTTGGCATCGACCTGATGAAGAATCGATGCAAGGCTTACATTGGCCCGTCAAGATGAATCCAGACTTAGACTTTCAAAGGCACGCTCGGAGTATCGCTCGGTCGATGCGAACATCGCTAAGGTGGGTGGCTCCGATGAACATGTCTTTGCTTAGCCTAGACACATAACAATACGGACACTAATGCTAGAATCGCTAGGTGATAACACCGTACATGCTAATAAATGACTCAACGCACCTAGCTAAAGGAATAATCCCATCTTGTATGCTTGTATAGAATATGGAAAGGAACTTGGAAAATGTGAACTCTCGCACCGTGCTCCATGCTCGTGCTAAGGCACAAGCTACGTTCAAGTCCCTTATGCGTTCAACAATGAAACAATGAATGGTTTACAACAATGAAATGGGAAGACTATCAACATAGTCATTCCGAGTAGAGTATAGCAACATTGAAAGACTATGGGACCGATGGGTCGCCAAGGCGACTCCCGTACTGGGAGTTGCGTAACGAATGAATGAATGAATCAACAAATGAATGAATGAATACGTGAATGAATCAATGAACGAACGAACAAGTGAAAGAAAGAAAGAAAGAAAAGAAAGAACACATAAAAGATTAGAAAGGAAAGAATGGTTAGCGACAGGTGTGACGAACACGTGCAACGGGGCTCGCTACCCGCGCTGCAGGGACACCAACCTGGTCGATAACGCATTATGGCTAAGGGTTAGCCTACGGCTCGGAGATAGCCGTTAAGTTAAAATGACAAGACAATACGAAATGGTCGTGGACAAACGACACGGGCGATGGGGGGGAATACCGTGGCCGTCATGAGGAAGGATTCTGCGGCACGGGCGATGGGGGAGAAATCGTGGCCGGCCTAGGCGGAATCAAAACGGGGCTTACGGGCTGCCTGGGTGCGGGCTTGGACACCCGGGAGACGTAAGTGCAGGGTATTTCAAGAGACTTAACAGGGTATACCAGCCATCACCCTACGCTAAGTTGAGAAATACCAAGGGAGAATATGTCCAAATGGCTTGTGATGCCAGCGACCGGTACATATAGATTAAGTGGGCTTTGCTGGTGGCTATCCACATGCAAGTCCTTGCATTGAAATCAAAGTAGTCTAAGTTAAATGAACAAACGCCTACTGAACGGCTTGAAATATATCATACCAAATGACAAAGAGTACTTCATGCAAACGAGTTAAAAAAACGCACGCCTACGACGCGCTAGAATCTGAGGCAGGAACACGCCCTTGACACTGAATGCTTACGTGAATCATGTTAAGATAAAATATATGAACTGTTGTCTAACTTGATTTACTTTGGAAAGGGAAGGTCGGATGATAAGTATGGGTAAGTCGTGCATGTATTTCCATGCGACACTTGTATTCGGCAACACGAGATAGGCTATGAGACATGCCATAAAAATAATCCTAAGGTAAGATTAGAAAGACAATGAATGATAGAGATGCACAAAAATAAATGGAACGTGTTTGGTAATGATAGCATTGTGGCCGAGCTCGCCTCCCCACCAGTACATAACAATGTACTGATAACCCCATAGTCTGCTTGCAGGATGCAGGAGACGTCATCGGGTGCGGAGCTTCCCTCGAACGTGCTAAGGCGCAGAGCTATCTCTCGAGCCTTGGAGCGTTGCAAGGAGCTGATGCGCCATATACAAGACATAATGTATCGGAACATCGTCTTGAATCATTCCATCTTGTAAGCCACTTGGCACGCCTTTTATGTTCCAGAGAGAGAGCTTGAGCAACTTGTAATATCGGCCTAGCGTCGCTTGTAAACTTCTTGAATATCAATAAAGAGTTCGAATTCGCTTCTACTTGTGTTCATTTCCTTTCCGCTGCAATGGGGACACTCTGTGCGACTCTGTGGCCTAGCTCAAATCGGCCGTTTCTGGACTTGGCCTTGCACGGGCGCAACCTAGGCCCATGCGGCATCACGCCTTAGCGAGGACGATCGTTCCTATGGGAGCGGGGCGTGACACATGGTGGCCGGGGAGGCGTTCAGTCGGTACAAGGGAAAGGGGATGTGCTGGTGTTGATGAAGTTGATGGTGGTGCCAGGAGAGGGATGCCCATTTGTGGCATAATGTGGCTAGATGCTGTTCGGGAACGACGGCTATTGTGGTGAGGAAGATGGTGCTGTGGTGGCGGGGACGCCAGTATGGCGAGGCCGGGTAGACGGAGTTGGGTTGGCAGGGGTGGCGTAGGAGTCAGATGGAAAATTATTGTATTTGTACGAAAAATTTGACATATTGGAAAGACACCCGTGGTCGGACCCGAGGCCTTAACGGCTGACACGATGGAGTTTGGACACGGACATGATGCACGACACTTTTGATGAAGAATTGTTAGCTATAAAACTTTCATAAGAAAGGACTACGGGGCTCTCCTTATATAGGAGGTGAAGACTCCTAGTTGGATAAAGATTGTGATTATTTAAGCCCTTATAGATAATTCACGTATTAATTCAAATCGGTTTAAAACTTAATTCAATTAAATCCAATTCCAATCTTGGTAAATCCAATCCAAATTACTATAGATAAATTTTCGCTTTAAATTAAACCATCCAAGTAAATTCAATAAAACCTCTTTCAATTTAAATCTCCGTAGTTAATTAAATATTAAATCAAACAACATTTTAAAATATCTTTTTCGAAATCTTAAAATAATATAATAAAGAATTTTGGAAATCACAATTGGTCTTTATATATATATATATATATATATATATATATATATATATATATATATATATATATATATATATATATATATATATATATAATAAATAAAACAATTGTAATTAGTTTTTCGAAAATCAAAGTGGACATGAAATAAATTTCATGTCACTCGTACAAAAATACTATATTTACATAAAACAATAGTTTTCTAAATTACTGCTTATATTTTTACAATAAAATAAATAGCCTTTTTATAACATTTTGCCAAATCTTGACGCGATGCCTTTTTTTATAATTTATATTCCTCATATATTATTTTCGAAAACTATACTATTTTCTTTATGAAGAAAATCTATAGTAAATATTTATATGAATATATAGACTCCACATGTATGTATTCGCACTTGGCGTACAAATACGAAAACAAAAATCAATACCACAATAAATAAAATTTTAAAATCATAGTAAATTTTTAGGAGGTTTACATTAGCCTTGTGCAAGCGCAACTTAGGCTTGCACGGTATCACGCCCAAGCGAGGATGAACGGTCTCACAGAGTCCGAAGCGAGGATGAAATGACTCTGCAGGATCGGGACGTGACATAATGGTGTCAGAGAAACACGATCCTCTGGCCATTTGTTGATCCGATTGAATTCAAAGATGTTTCCCTTATCAAGATCTCGTTGCGTACTTGATATCATCGATGGGATGAACGTTCCATACAATAAGTCCGTAAATATTTTTATGATGCCGGCATATATTTTATTGATTGATTGAGACATGATTTTGAACATGAGTTTTTGATATGAGATTGAATCGTGGTTTTATGGATTGATGATGGCAAGGGATGAGGACTATCGCTGCTATGGATATCGTAAGTTTCTCCTTAAGTTTCGAGGACGAAACTTATCTCGGTGGGTAATTATGTAGTGACCTGCTCCACAAAAGGCACTAGATGAACAGAAAAATCGGATTGTTGGCTCTGCATTAGAAGACAATTAATCTGGGTGAGTGGACGAAGACTCATTTTCTGATTCTTTCACACCTAAGAATCTGAGTTTTTGAGTGAATGTTGTTGCTAATAACAAGATGGTAATTATTGAGAATGCTAGTTCATCAAATTAGTATGCTTAAAAGAGAATTCACTTATTTCCATGTTAATACAACAGAAAGAGATAATCTACATGCTAAGAATAAGATTGTTTCCTGATAATAAGAAATGAACTGTTGCTATGTTAAACCAAATGAGATGATGCCATGTTAAAGATAGATTTTGTTCTAATATGACTCTTTGCCTTGTTTAATAAGAAAAGAAAGAACTGTCGGCTATGTGATCTGAAATGAAGAAAGGCACGACGAAATGAACGTGCAGTATATCTGTTAAGGCAAGAAATGAACGTGTTGTATATCTGCTAAGGCACGAAATGAACGTGTCGTTTATCTGAGAATCTGATCAATCTGTAAAATCTGACCCATATGTGAATAGTCTCGATTTATCTAATAGAAATGTTAGAGTATACATTGGTCCCGGGCAACTTGTGCACAAGTTAATAATTTATCTCTCGGGTGGATCCTTAGGGGGCCTCGAACTACTCGACCTAGGAGAGATTAGGCCCCCTGGGAGAAAAGGGGTGTAGATATCTGAGCCCTTAGCGACGAGCTGAACGAAAGAGTCACAGCGGCTAATCATGGGAATACCCATAGACCATCATATAGATAGGTGTTGATTGGTGAAGAGCTGAACCCTGAGCCACAGCTGCTAGCATATGTGTTATCAGTTCAGAGCTGAACCTTGGGTCACAGCTGCTGGTTTACGCATATATTAGTGCATAGCTTAGCCTTGAGTCACAGCTGCCAATCGGATTGTATGTGTCGGTAAAGGCTTTGCTAGGAGCTAACAACGTAGAGACGAACAGGAAAAAATATTGGATACATTATGTTTATGCGAATCCTTGTCTTGTACAGGGGTGAAACGTCGGCTATGGTAAGAATTACTGAAAAAGTGATATATGGGTTGCTTAAGTTCTGATCATGATTTGTACCAAAGAACAATATGTTGCCAAGAATTGTTATGTCCCGTTCAAAGAAAAAAAATGATATGGTGCTTGTAATTGACCCAAAGTGTTCCTTGAACAAGAGAAATGATATGGTTCATGAAACACGTTACGCACTTCACGAGAATAAATAGTCCTTTGTATGCTTGAATTGAATAGAAATAAATTGTGGCTTTTCGAAAGTGCTTTCAAAAGATATAATTTGACTGTGTACTGCATGATATGAACATAGGTAAAAGTAGCAAGATCACATCACAAGAAATATCTTCTCACTAAATGAATTAGTGATCGTTTCAGACGATGTAGTGTTACGCCCCAGTCCCAAATACGCGGGACGGAGCCACGTGGCATTGGCCAGCTACGTATTCAACCAGACTCTAGTCCGACTAGAATACTTATAAGCTGTCGAAATGGTGTAACTAATCACTACATCAACTCTATATCTCAATCCAAGTAACATAAATCATAAGGAGGGACATATGAATACTAGTGTGCAGCCCAATAATCATACTTGCCGAATAGGCTCAAAAGGAATAATATGAGTCTACAAATAACAGTAAATGAAACATAATACAAATACTAAATGAAAAGTGTCTTGCAGAAACAATCCCGCTAACACAATACTGAATGAAAATGAAGTACAAGAAGATAACTAGGTCTGACGACATGCTAACTAGGTAATGAAGTTAGATCAGATGAAGGGCTCTACTAATGATCGAGATGCTCTACGTCAAGTCCGGATCCGTTGAACTCCAGATAGTCCTCCTTATCTAAATCTGGAGAAAAACCAGGTCCTCAATGGGACGCAACAAGGTACATAATATACCGGCCAATGTACGACAGTAAAGAATGAATAGATATGTAAAAGAAGACAGAAAAAAGAGGAAGAATCTAACATGACCAACTAGAATGAAATGCAATTTAGTAACATCACTCGAACACGCGGGCTGTCATGATGTACTCCGGAGATCTGATACGGAACACTGGTAACTAATGAAAACTCCGCAGTTCCGGTAAGGAACTGTGGTAACTAATAAATCTCTGAGGCTCTGGGTAAGAGGCAACGGTAACATGAAGGAAAGTAGCCCAAGCGCACGGTGTATGTTCTCCCCACCCATGTGACTTCACGTATCGTATCCATGAGACACTCGGTCAGACCTCTAGCTAGGACAACTAGTCGTAATAAAAAGAAACAGTACATGTATATCAATGTCATCGTCCTAGAATCAGACACGAAATTTCGTAAATCAAGATGTAATCAAGTACGGGATTCCGTCAGCAATGTAGTGTCACATGAACATGTCTTAGGGTTAGTGTATCCCGCGACGAGTTGTCACGGTAACGCAATAGTGAATATCTAGTACTGATACCCGATGACGCTAACGTCCATCGGCATCCGAATGTGATTCGGATGCGAAGTACCGTACACGGCCCTAGGTGTTGCAACAATAAAACCAAGTAGATATTTTTAAAAAACTAAATATTTTAAACTGAAGTACAAGATTGGCAAGGTACACTTGCCTGGTTCCGGAATCTGATGAGGAGGAAAAGCTGGTCCAACGTCCACGCCCGAAGAGTCCAAAGGATCTAGAGAAATATATTAAACTTATTTAATTACTGTTTAATCAAAACCCAACTCGCAATTAATCCCTAAAATATTTGATATAATTGACAACTAATTAATAATTCATTCACAAGAAGGGAAGTGTTTCTAGTATTACTATCTGTTAATCTAATTTATTTCATATAAGGAGATTAATTAATTAAATAATGTTAGGGTCATATCCTTAGTCATAATAGAGAATTATTTAATAGCATGCTAAAAAATTCTTTCCTCTACTTCAAATTTTCTTTTCTCTCCATGCACATAATTAAACCCAAGTATCTCTACTGCTACTATATGATGCCATAATCACACTCGTTATATAAGTATACTGCCAACCCTCAATTTTCATCATAAATTTCCAACAACCCAGTCATTTCCTCTATTGGGTTCTGTCAACAATGAGTATCCACATGATTAACTGTCATCAACATACTGGTGCTAAAGAAAAATAGAATAATAAGAGGCTAACTAAAACACCATCTTTCTTATCATTTTAACCCAACAAAACCTTCTTCTTCTACCATCCCAACACACACAGTTAGAACCAACATTGCATTCTCGTACGTAAGGAACTATCCTCTAACCTACTGTGTTTAAACAGGGAGGAGAAAGAGCAAATTATAACAGCTGAAGACTTGAGGCTAACAGTATTCAATTCCAAGGAGAAGGAAGTAGATGTAGACATGCCCTTCCAGCTACATGGCCAGTAGGGAGCAATGTATAACAGTGCCTCAATGTTCATATATTATAGTCAATGTCATCATCACCTCTTCTCCTATGGTGAGCAACAGCATGTTGCTTCTAAAACATATCTAAGAACTCTCTTATTTCATGGCAGTGAAGAATCTTAGTAAGCATGCATCCTTAGTAAAAACTCAAAGTCTAGACAAAGAAATTAAAACACTAGCCCTAAACTTATGAGTGTAACACATACAGGAAAAAGGGGGATGAAAGAAGCTCACTGGGGGAGTTTTGAGGAAGGAGGACAGTAACTCCACAGTCCCATCGGCGCACGAGCAAGGACGACGACCACGCTGAACTGGCTCGACTGCTCCTAACCACACCGAAAAGAAATGTCGCAGGTGTTTCCTCACTCGGCCATGACGACGAGGCACTGAAGGAATAATAGAACGGATGATGATGAAGGAAAGTTTAAATGTCGGCTAGGTTTTTTCGTATGGAGGAAGGGGTGAAAAGGAGGGATTATATAGAGGGGGGAAACTAGGGTTTTAGAGAACGTTTGAGATGGGAGGCTCGGTCTACCTGGTGAGCTTGGTGTGCCTGCAATGCAGGTGCAGCAGAGTACGTTCCAATTGGAGAAGAAGAACAGTAGATAGGATTTTAAAATTCGGGTTTGGGTCAGGTATAGGATCGTCGGTTAGCCCGAAAGTCTCAGTAGCTGCTGCTGCTGCTCTAATGATAGTTAACGGGTTCGGGTTCTAGAGGATCGGGTTGGGTGGTTGCACCCGAATGGGGGAAAATTTAGTGTTAAAGTGTTGCTAAAGCACTGGGTGTTGCTTAGGCTTAGAAATTCTTGGTTTAAGAAAGAAAAATGGTTTAGGAAATGGGTTTAAGGGATTGGTATTTATTAAATAAAAATTTAAACCCAAACTAGTTGGAAAAATATTCATATATATAAAATTTACTTATAAATAATCTTAGGCCTTTATAAGATTTAAATATTACTATTTCCCTTCTAAAAAAATTCTAACCTAAATTTAAATGCTAAAATTACTACAACAATTTATGTATCAATTATTTACCAATCAATATGAATAACAATATATGGTACAAAAAAATTGTTGAAGGTATTAGATATATCTTCAACTCAATATTCAAGTGTAGGGGAAATTACTCACCTAACATTTAGTAAGGGTGTAAAAATGTTTTTATCGCACAAAAATAAATAAGAAATAATATAAAAAATAGGGGGCTCGCATCCTCTCCCCCTTAAAAAAATTTCGTCCCCGAAATTAAAAAAATGGCACAATTCTAAGAAGACGAGAATCTTAAAGAAATTTACAAAAATCGAAAAGTGGTACGTAAGAGGGAAGCGCTCCCGAATAGTGTCCTCGCGCTCCCAATTGGATTCGCCCGGAGAATGATGCTTCCATGCGACCCGGACAAGCCGAATGGTCTTCCCTCTCAAAAGCTTCTTGCTGCGATCGAGAATCGCAACAGGCTGCTCCACATACGATTGGCTTGGTCCAACTGTAATCTCTGAATGATTGAGCACGTGGCTGGGGTCTGCCACGTACCTTCTCAACTGTGATACATGGAAAATGTCATGCACACCCTCAAGTGACGGAGGTAGGGATAGACGATAAGCCACCTCACCAACTCGCTCCAAGATATCGAAGGCCCCGATGTACCTCGAACTCAACTTGCCTCTGCTCCAAAATCTAATAGTCTTCCGAGTTGGTGATATCCTCAAAAATACGTGTTTGCCTTACTTGAACTCCAAAGGTCGGCGGTGTGTATCAGCCCAATGCTTCTGCTTATCTTGTGCTGTTCTGAGATGACTCTGAATTTGCTTCACCTTTTCCACTGTTTACGTGACCAACACTGGACCAAGTATCTGACGCTCACCGATGTCACTCCAACAAACTGGAGACCTGTACTTTCTACCATACAATGCCTCGAATGGTGTCATCTGTATGCTCGCTTGGTAGATGTTGTTGCAGGAAAATTCCACCAAATACAAATGATCTTCCCAAGATCCTCCAAAATCCAACATACAAGCTTTCAGCATATCCTCAAGTGTCTGGATCGTGCGCTCTGACTGCCCGTCGGTCTGCGGGTGATAAGTTGTATTGAATTTGAAGCGAGTCCCCAAACTCTCCTGTATAGTCCTCTAGAAATGAGATGTGAATCTAGAATCTCGATCCGACACAATGCTGATCGGTACTCCATGTAGATGCACTATCTGCCTCATGTACAAATCTGCCAAAATCTCTGTCGATTGCCCAACTCTGAAGGGCAAAAAATGAGCCAACTTGGTGAGTCGATCCACGATGACCCAAATTGCGTCCTTCCCGCTGGGGCTCCTTAGAAATCCAGTAACAAAGTCCATCGTGATGTGTTCCCATTTCCACTCAGGAATGGGAAGTGGCTGCAATAGTCCTGCAGACCTCTGGTCCTCGGCCTTGACCTGCTGACAGACCAAGCATACCGCTATGAATCGAGTGATCTTCCTCTTCATTCCATGCCACTAGTAGTGCTGACACAAATCCCTGTACATCTTCGTACCTCCGGGATGAATAGAATATATCGAGCTATGCACCTCGGCCATCAGCTCCTGGCGTAGCTCGCCACTCGAAACGCATATGCAATCTCCATACCTCAACGTCCCATCCTCGTGAATCTACAGTCCTGTTTGCTCGTCGGCCTCGGTCCTCTCCTGGAGTCTCCTGAATCTCGCATTTGTATGTAGGGCGGCCTTGATCCTCTCAACCAAAGAAGACTGTACCCTAAGTGTAGATAACTGTCCATCCATACCTAGCAACACGACCTCAATCTCCAACTCCTGGAGATCCTCTAATGAATGTCGCTGAGTCGTCAAGAAGTATGTCATGGGCTTCCTGCTCAAAGCATCTGCCAGGACATTCGCTTTGCCAGGATGGTACTGCAACTCGATCTCAAAGTCCTTCATCAGCTCCAGCTAGCGTCTTTGGCTCATGTTCAGCTCTTTCTGCATAAAGACGTACTTCATACTCTTGTGATCAGTAAATAACTCTACCCGCTCTCCGTAAAGATAGTGCCTCCATAGCTTTAGTGCAAAAATTACTGCAGCTAGCTCCAAGTTGTCCGTCGAATAGTTCTTTTCATGTATCCTCAACTGTATCGATGTGTAGGCCACAACCTTGCCATGCTGCATCAGAACGCATCCCAATCCGCTCCCGGATGTATCGCTGTACACTACAAATCATGATGGAAGAGTCAAGATGGGTACTGAAGTCATGCTGCATCAACTGTCGGATGTATCGCTCCAAGTTGTCCGTCGGATAGTTCTTTTCATGTATCCTCAACTGTCTCGATGTGTAGGCCACAACCTTGCCATGCTGTATCAGAACGCATCCCAATCCACTCCCGGATGTATCGCTGTACACTACAAATCATGATGGAAGAGTCAAGATGGGTACTGAAGTCAGACGCTCCTTCAACTCATCAAAGGCCGTCTGACACTCCTCTGTCCATATGAACTCCTAATCCTTACGCGTCAAATGTGTCATAGGCAGCAATTCTCGAGAAATTTTCTACGAACCTCCGATAGTATCCGGCAAGTCCGAGAAAACTCCTAACCTCCGTAACTGATGTCGGTGCAGGCCAAATTATTACTGCTTCAATCTTCTCTGGATCTACAGCTAATCCATCTCCTGTAATAATATGCCCAAGGAAAGATACCTTGCTCAAACAGACTCACACTTACTGAGCTTGGTATAGAGTCTTTCCTTCCTCAATGTCTCCAGCACGATCCTGAGATGCTCCTCATGCTCCACGTGGCTCTTGGAGTATACCAAAATGTCATCGATGAACACCACCATGAACTTGTCCAAGTATTGGTGGAACACCTTGTTCATTAGACTCATGAATACGGCTGGCACGTTGGTTAAACCAAACAGCATCACAAGGTACTCATAATGTCCATACTTCGTTCGAAAGGCCGCCTTGGGGATGTCCTTCTTCCGAACCTTGATTTGGTGATAGCCTGACCTGAGATCAATCTTCGAAAACACACAAGCACCACTCAATTGGTCAAATAAATCATCAATACGAGGTAATGGGTACCTGTTTTTCACAGTCACGGCATTCAACTCTCTGTATTCGATGCACAACCGTACCGACCCATCCTTTTTCGGTACAAGCAAGACTGGAGCTCCCCATGATAAAATACTAGTCCGAATAAATCCCAAATCCAATAGCTCATCTATTTGGATTTTCAACTCATATGCCTCCTTCGGTGCTAGTCTGTACACATGGAAAGTAATCAGTGTCGACCCTGGAACTTGTTCGATAGAAAACTCTATCTCCCTATCAGGGGGCAGTCCTGGGAGCTCCTCTGGAAATATGTCCACAAACTTCAATATGATCGTCGGGTATACTGGCTCCTTCAATGCAGCATGGGCTCCAGGAATATAATGGTCATCAAGCTCTCTACTCCTCGGAGAAACACAAACTCAGAGTGGCCTAGGTGTCAAAAAAATGACGCATCCACGTTGATAATCTTGTGTCGCATGTTACTTGCTCAACCAATCCATGCCAAGAACCACATCATAGTCTGGCATGGAGAAGACTATGAATCGGGCACGCATCTCATGCCCGTAAATGCTACCGAACAAGATCTACATGTATCGCTAACATGTACTCTTCCACCTCCCGTGAGAATCCTCATGGTCTTAGGAAGGGGTGCAGTAGCTACTCTATGGCATGGAGAAGACTAGCAGCTATAAAAGAATACGTGACACCAGAATCAAATAATGCTACTACAAGTAATAAAGCAACTAAAATAGTACCTACGATAACTTCTCCAGCTGTCTCTGCCTCCTCAACTGTCATAGCAAAGGCCTGTCCATGCCCCTGTGCTCTAGCCTGATGTCTGGCCTGCTGAAATGGGCTGCCTGCGGTGCCAAGGGTGGCCTCCCCTGGTACCCTCCCGGTGCTACTGGTCGTATCGCCCTAACTTCAGCGTGGAGCGCTCTCGGACCCTGGAACTGGGGCCTCGATGCTGGAAGTGCTGGAAATGCAGGAAATGCTGGCCGGTGTGCCATAGGTGCTATTGTTCAATGCGTAGTGCACTCCTGGACTTGGTGCCGGTCAGAACCACAAATCAGGCATAATCCTAATCTGCATCGGCAATCTTTCACGGCATGGCCTATCTTGCCACAGTAATGGCAGGTAGGGGCCCCTAGTTCTGCTGGTGCTGCTGCCCTCTGTGGCTGATGAATCTGAGGATGTTTTGCCAGTCCTCCCTGTGGTGCCCTAGGCGGTGCTGATGCTGAATGAGGGAGCTTCATGCTAGCCTCTCTCTGGTTGATGCGCTCCTGACATCGAGTTGCTGTCAGGATCTCTGAGTAAGAAGTATGAGCGACCGATCCTACCAACTGTTGTAGCTCGAAACGCAGGCCGTCATAGAACTTCTCAGCCTTCTTCGTCTCAGTGTCGATCAGATACGGGACAAAATGGCTCAAGCGGAGGAACTCCGTGTTGTACTCCTCGACCGTCATACTGTCCTGGACAAGATACATAAACTTGTCCCGAAGCTCCGTACACGCTGTAGCTGGAATGGGCATCTCCTTGAAGAGCCTGGAGAACTCCTCCCAAGTGACCCAGTCGGGTCCTAGCTGATGCTCCTCGGCCAACCACCAGTGGTGTGCATTGCCTGTCAGCTGCATCCTGGCGGCCTTCATCCATCTGTCCTTCGGAAGCTCTGTTGCCTCCAACTGGTGCTCTATACTAGTAAGCCATGCATGAACCTCTGTAGCCTCCTCTGTGCTCGAAAATGGAAGGGACACCATGTGACGAATATCCTTGATTGACCCTGTCAATGGTCGTCGCTCCTACGGTATCACCTGCTCCAGTGCAGTGACGATACTCTCCCTCAAGGTATCTGTCACCCTCATTTTTCCGTATTTCCTGTATTTCGTATTTGTACTCGTAATTTGATTTTGGCCCGTATTTTATTTTCTCGACTTGTGGATTTGGTTTCTCGTAAATGGGTTTTGGACCTTGGCTTGGTTTTATTTTGTGGAGAGGGTTTGGTTTGGTTTGGTTTATCATGAGAGGAGCACTTTAACGTACACTCCACCCTCAACACAACACAACCCACCTCCATTAAATCCCACCTAACTTTTCTCTCTCCTCTTTATTTTTCATTTACTTCTCCATCTCCTTCTTCTTCCTTCCTCTATACAACTCACCAACACCCATAGGCAAGTGCACCTTGCCACCACATAAGAACCACTTTTTATTTGTCCATTAGCTAGATTAGGCCATGGAGATTAACTTTAGAACTTGGCATTTTGTGATTTGGAGTTTCCATTATTCTAGATCTAGGTTTTTACTATTTTCAGATTTGCATGATTTTGATCTATTTAACTTGGATATTAGTTTGTTTTGATGCTTCCATGTGGAAGAGAATTCAATTTTACTCAAGTTAGAGCTTTGAAAATCTAAATTTTGTTTTGATTTGATCAAGTTATGAAGTTTTGAACTTTGGAGTTCTTGGAGTCTTCTTCTCGGCCTGGAGAAGAAGACAGCAGCCTGCGCTCTTTAGCGCAGTGCTGGATTACGTATCCCCCTTGGCCAGCGCTCTTTAGCGCAGCGCCGACCGCGCAGCTTGCCTCTTGGCGAACTGCGCTCAACCCGAGTGCGCATGGATTCTTGTGCAGTCTGCTCATGCGCAGTCCACTTCTGCGCAATCCATCCATGCGCAGTCCGTCCCTGTGCAATCTGACCCTGCACCATCCTGCGCAACCTGATCCTGCGCAATCCATCCCTGTGCCATCTATTCCTGCACAACCTGATCTTGCACAATCCATCTGCTGTGCCATCCACTCATGCGCAGTTGATATCCTGCGCAGCTCACCCCTGCGCAGTTGGCTCCTGGCGCACTTGACTCCTGCGCAACCCGACCCCAGAGACCCTTGCACAATTTGTCCAATCATGGATATTTGGTTTAAGCTTGGCTCTTCCATAGCCCTGTATATTAATATTTTATTAGATATTTTACGCCCATTTTATATCCTTACGCCTTTTGTCATGAACTTGATTTTACTTAATATGTTTGGAATGACTATTGTACATGGCATGGTATGACAAGGAACTAGCATAACACGACAGTGACCCGTAGTGGTGCACTCCTGACATGACCAACCTGACATGGTAGTGGCCCGTCGTGGCGCGCTCCTGACAAGTACCCTGACATGATTAATCTTGATACTTGATAACTTGATAGTGGCCCGTGGCGGCGCACTCTTGACATGTACCTGACCTGACTTGACTTGACTTGTACTTGACTTGACTTGTAACTTGTAATCCTGACTTGACTTGATGCTGTTACGACGGCTAACTTGACTCGTATAATCTACTTGACACCGTAGGTGTTCCTGCTTGCTTGCTTGTGCAATCCGCTTGTCTTGTCTTGCATCATGTCTAGGACGTGACTCCTTGGTTCCCACGGTCAGGGATTCATACTGAATATGGATTAGGCTAATGACTAGATCTAACTAGTTCATGGAAAATTTCCAGTCACATGCAATCTCGTTATCTGGGCGCTTTAATTGGACTTGTAGCTTGCCGACGAGTAGAGCACATTTCCAGCACACCGTCGCGTGTTGCACCCTCTAAGTCACCTAAGGGTACATTTGTCTCCCGGGCGATGTACCCACCTATACTCTCAACCCGCGGAAGGATAACTGGATAGTCTGCAGGGCTTGGGACTGGAAAATTCTTACTTGCATCTTGTTAGTAATTAGGCTTGTGATAACCCTAGTTAGTTAAGTAGTAAGCCGTAATACTTGCTTGGCCGTGATTGATTGGATGGAGTCTATTCCCGCTTATCTTGCCCTGATCCTGTACAAGGTTATGACATGACATGATTACTCGTGCTTTACCTTAATCATGATTAATTACAGATCCTAATTTCTTGTATTTTTATCTTGCCGATAAATGGTGGGAGAAACCAAGTTCCGTTCAGACGAAGGGTTACAACCCCGGTCCTTGTTTGGTTTACGGGTTGTAACCTGGTTATCTGAATAGTCCCATGGTTATCTCATCGTATATCACCTGCCAGGTTTCTCCTTAATAATTGTCTTTATTATGTAATTATTTTCTTATGTTCTGATATGCTGGCTTTTGTTCTTATTTTGTGGCCTCCTTTGTGGCACTTGCTCTTTCTGGGGTTTGACCCAGCTGGTTTTGTGTGGCCAGATTTCGAAGCAGCACCCGAGGATCTACCGAACCTCCAGCCCGATGGTGGCGACTAGAAGAAACCCGGGCTACGAGTGGGTTTTCTATTTTGTTTCGCTCACTCTATTGTAAAGTTATTCTTTTGAGGTGTTTAGCCGACGAGTACCTGTTAGCTCGATGCACTTTACTTACTGTCTGCCTACGGGCTGTAAACATGATTGACAGATCCTAGGGTTGATCATGTATGACTAAACTCTTGCTAGTCCTAATATTTTGTAACGACTACCTTCATGATCAGCTGAATATGTAATATTTGGGACGCCTTATTATTGTATATTTAATGATCATACATCTTGCGACTTTACTTGTGGTGATTGAGACACTAGGCTTGCTCATGACCATAAGAGACTGTTGGCTTGTAGAAAACCCTCACATATCTAGACAGCCGTGACCGTATAGCGAGGTGGATGCCATTTCGATATACGTAGCTGGCTATGTGCACCCCCGCTCTTCAGTTTTCTGGTTCTGGGGCGTGACATGGTTTAAGTGGTGGCCCATGCAGGTCTTGTCAATCAAGAAATGTGAGGGTTTACCAGATAGATGTCTCAATCTGTACTCGTCTTTGATCTCCACTCGTATCCTCTTATCTCCTTGAATCCCTGACTTGATAACGTGCTTGCATCATTGTTCTATCCTGGTCCTTCCTTAATATTCCTGATGTCATTACTTCAGCGGCATCGCTCCTGTTGATCAGCCAGAAGAAGTTCGGCCGACAGCCCAGCAACAGCAAGAAGATCAAGATCAGTCCTCAGCAGCCGCCTCTCGAACCATGCCTTCTGGAGAACCAGTGCCCCCAGTCCAGCCAGTTCAGTCAGCAGGGTCAGAGGATGGGGTCTTGATAGGACTCATCCGTGAGTTACTTGTATCGTAGGATCCTCGAGGAAACGCTTTGCGTCAGGCGGTGGCAGATGCTCTGGGCAGAGGTGGACATCATGGGAACAGTGCAGCGAACAGTGACAGGACCGGAGGTCGAAAGCGATCTCGCGGCCATATGAACCAGTCGTCAGCCCCAGCCCCGGCAGCTAGGGCTTTGACCATTGGAGCTCCGAGAAGGACAGCTTCGGTTACGTCGGTTCAACATTCAACCCCGACGTATTTTTAGCAGCAGAAGAAGTCTTCCACAATGGGCTGCTCTCATTGTGGGAAGCCTGGACATGTTGTTTCAGAATGTCGCAAGGCTCGAGGATTGTGTTTGCTATGTGAAGCGCCGGACCACAAGGTAAGGTCCTGCCCGTTCAGGACTGACTCATCACCAGCCATGATCAGTTCATCGGTTAGGGAACCAGCCCCAGTGCCAGTCCAGCTGCAGTTTCCATCCCCGAGGCCGTTGCCGACGCAGGCCCAAGCTTTTCGGCAGCAAAGGCCTCAGCAGTATGCCCAGGTGCAAGTTCAGTATAGGCAGAGGAGATTCCAGCACCAGAGGCCTCAGCAGTTCGCCCTGGCCCAGGCCCAGATCCAGGATCGGTAGAGAGGTATCTGTGTCATATTATCTTGCTTTCCGCCGTCGTTATGCGGGACACATGTCATGTTTCATGTATCCTAACTACAACGGTATATCCCGGACCCGAGCCATGTCCTAGATCATTCGAAAACGGTTATTGGTACCAACCTTTTCGTATGAGGGGAGGCCCGTGTCCATGTTTAACCAAGGGGAGAGACCTCAAGCGCAAGACTATCAGTTTAGTTCATGTTGCTTGAGTTCATCGCTCCTTGGAAGAGTCAAAAGTGGGAGTGTGAGGATGACATCCGATCACGATATCCCGACTTGTTTGACTCGTAAGGTGTAATGTCTTTCTTATGCCTTACGTTTTCCCTTCCTTGCTTGCATTATATGATTGTATGATTGAACTGCTTAGTGTAGCTTGTCTGTGCTTAGTGTAGCTTGTCGTGGCAATCTCTAGCTCCTTGATTAAATTCCGAGGACGGAATTCTTTTAAGGTGGGTAGAGTTGTCACCCTCATTTTTCCGTATTTCCTGTATTTTGTATTTGTACTCGTAATTTGATTTTGGCCCGTATTTTATTTTCTCGACTTGTGGATTTGGTTTCTCGTAAATGGGTTTTGGACCTTGGCTTGGTTTTATTTTGTGGAGAGGGTTTGGTTTGGTTTGGTTTATCATGAGAGGAGCACTTTAACGTACACTCCACCCTCAACACAACACAACCCACCTCCATTAAATCCCACCTAACTTTTCTCTCTCCTCTTTATTTTTCATTTACTTCTCCATCTCCTTCTTCTTCCTTCCTCTACACAACTCACCAACACCCATAGGCAAGTGCACCTTGCCACCACATGAGAACCACTTTTTATTTGTCCATTAGCTAGATTAGGCCATGGAGATTAACTTTAGAACTTGGCATTTTGTGATTTGGAGTTTCCATTGTTCTAGATCTAGGTTTTTACTATTTTCGGATTTGCATGATTTTGATCTATTTAACTTGGATATTAGTTTGTTTTGATGCTTCCATGTGGAAGAGAATTCAATTTTACTCAAGTTAGAGCTTTGAAAATTCTATTTAACTTGGATATTAGTTTGTTTTGATACTTCCATCTGGTTCTGGGGCGTGACAGTATCCGCCTGATGATGCTGGGCCTACATCATGGCGTAAAATATCTGATACATCTGTTGTTCGTCCGCCTGCTGCCTCGGTGGTGGGAATGGCATATATGACATTTGCGGGGGAGGCGAAGGTGGTGGAGGCTGATGTTGTAGCTCCGGCCTCTGAGGCTGCTGCTGCCCCGACTGTGTCTGGTGTAGCTGCTCGCCTGGCGGTACCTCAGTCTGTTGAGAATCTGACCCTAAGGAGCTAGGGTCAGCATAAGGGACTGCCTCAGAGTCGGCTCGTCGAACGATACGGAGTTCCGGGGGATACCGTCCTTCTGCGCCACTCGTCCACTTCGGAGATTCGTACTCTGAAAGCAGATAAGCGAAAATTTTAGCGATATGAAGTCAAACATGATGTAATTTGATAAAAGAAAGCGACGAGGAGGTGTCTTAGAAAGGTATTCAAGCAAGTGGATGAGATCTTAAATTCTAATCCTAATTGCTGGCTCGCTTGGCACAGTTAGGTAACCAAGACAATTTAAATCGGGACCTGCATGGGCCATGTGGCATTAACCAGCTACGTATTCAACCAGACTCTAGTCCGACTAGAATATGTATAAGCTGTCGAAATGGTGTAACTAATCACTAAATCAACTCTGTATCTCAATCCAAGTAGCATAAATTATAAGGAGGGAAATATGAATACTAGTCTGCAGCCCAATAATCATACTTGCCGAATAGGCTCAAAAGGAATAATATGAGTCTACAAATAACAGTAAATGAAACATAATACAAATACTAAATAAAAAGTGTCTTACGAAAACAATCACGCTGATACAATACTAAATGAAAATGATGTACAAGAAGATAACTAGATTACTTGCCGAATAGGCTCAAAAGGAATAATATGAGTCAACAAATAACAGTAAATGAAACATAATACAAATACTAAATAAAAAGTGTCTTACGAAAACAATCACGCTGATACAATACTAAATGAAAATGAAGTACAAGAAGATAACTAGATCTGACGACATGCTAACTAGGTAATGAAGTCAGATCAGATGAAGGGCTGTACTAATGATCGAGCTACTCTGTTGGATAAACCTCAACCTATGAATTGGTACCGCTCCTGCGTCAAGTCCGGATCCGTAGAACTCTGGATAGTCCTCATCATCTAAATCTGAAGAAAAACCAGGTCCTCAGCGGTACGCAATAAGGTACACAATATACAGGCCAATGTATGACAGTAAAGAATGAATAGATATGTAAGAGAAGACAGAAAAAAAAGAGGGTGAATCTAACTAGAAAGAAATACAATTTAAGAAACATCACTCGAACACGCGGGCTGTCATGGTGTACTTTGGAGATCTGATACGGAACTCCGGTAACTAATGAAAACTGCGTAGTTCCGGTAAGGAACTGTGGTAACTAATGAATCTCCGAGGCAGGTAAGAGGCAACGGTAACATGACAGAAAGTAGCCCAAGCGCACGGTGTATGTTCTTCCAGCCCATGTGACTTCACGTATCGTATCCACGAAATGCTCGGTCGATACATTATGTCTTATATATGGTGCTTCAGCTCCTTGCAACACTCCAAGACCCCAGAGTTAGCTCCGTGCCTTAGCACGTTCGAGGGAAGCTCCACACCCGGCGACGTCTCCTGCTTCCTGCAAGCAATCTGTGGGGTTATCAGTACATAGTTATGCACTAGTGGGGAGGCTAGCTCGCCCACAATGCTATCATTACCAAATACGTTCTATTTACTTTTATGCACCGTCTATCATTCATTGTCTTTCTAATCTTGCCTTAGGGTCAGTCACTACCAAAATTTATCGTTTTAGCGACGGCCACATCCGTCGCTAAACCGACGGTAATTACTATTAACGACCGATAACCGACGGATTTTGGCCAAAAAAATTCGTCGGCAATCAGCTCGTCGCTAATAACGTTCCGTCGCTAAGTTGTCGTCACATGACTGAATAGCGACGGATTGTCGACGTCACAATACGAAGCATTAGCGACGCATTTCCGACGGACTTTCGTCCATTTCAACTATTAAGTACTGAAATGTGTAGGCAATAGCGACGTAAAATTCTATCGGTAACCCGTCGTAACAGCGTATCAGATCGTATCGTTCCGTCGCTAATCCGTCGACACCTTCGATAACAAATGACGGATTAGCGACGGTTTTCTGACGAAAAATCCGTCGATCAGCTTCTGGAAATTCATGTCATTTCCAGCAACATGGCGACGGATAAGTCGTCGCTATTCCGTCGAACAATATACCATGCCGACGGATAATCCGTCGACCATTCGTCGCTAACTGGGAACATTTCCAAATATCCAGTTAGCGACGGAATAACCGTCGAAAAGTAGTCGAAAACTGGTGGTGACCGTCGCAAAACCGTCACCAGTCCGTCGCTAACTGAGAATATTTTAAAAAAAAATTACAGCGCTTTCCCTGTTCGCAAAAATTTGCATAAACCAAACCAATATATAATGCACACCAATTATCCAACAATCATATAGACCAAATATATTATGCACACCAATTATCCAAGAATCACATAGACCAAATATGCACATACGAATTCAATGCACACCAATTATCCAAGAATCATATAGACCAAACCAAATTAATATAAAATAGACATCAATTATCCGGAAGAGTAACCTAATATCCATCGTTATAATCCGATCATTGCACAAATATTCCAAATTTTTCACAAATATTCCAAAACACATAGGAAAGAGTTGGCCAGTTACAGTAACCTAATATCCAATCCTGGCGACCGATCATAGCACAAATATTCTAAAATTTTCACAAATATTTCAAAACACATAGGAAAATCGACTTTGGCCTCAACAAAGACCACAAGTCAGACGATGAATTCTCACAGCCAGGGATGATAGTTGCGTTGAGGTATGTACCATTCTATCAGCCACTTTGCATACGAAGGCTCAATCTGGTTGAGGTCTTCTGTAGGGACAGGAGGGTCGGTCCCGATGCTACTACTCTCTGACGGTGGCTCCTCCTTAGCTTCAAGCTTGGGAGCAATCTCTTCCCTGATGGTCATCGGTTCTTTCTTGACCTCGACCTTTGGTAACACCTTCTCCTTAACAGTCATCGGCTCTTGTTTGACGACGGAGACTTCCTCCGTGTCGACCTCCAAGGGTTTCTTGCCTCGACCCCTTCCTCGACTAGCAGTACCACCTCGACGAGTCCTAGGAGCCATCTTTCTGACAACAGAAATTTTCATATAGGGTAAAGAAATTTACTCAAGTTATAAAAGTTGTGACGTTGGTTTTTTGCGTTCATCATCATTAGAGGGAGCAGCACTGGAAAAGTTGTGACGTTGATAGCATGAGAGAGTAAAAATTTGTATCACAAGACTAACAGAATTACTATGTAATCATGTACTCACCAATAACCGGATGTAACTGGAGTCGTTGGGCCTATCGTGCAGTAATTTGTGGATCCGCTGGTATAGGCCAGATGTACTTAGTATCTAGTGTATCAGATTAGTATCGATCTATCGGTTTGGTATAGGACGTATCATATTGGTATTGGCCTTAACAAATTGGTATCGTCCTATATTCGATATGTACATGTATCGGCCGAATAGCTAGGATTCATATTGGCCTTATCGATTTGGTATCGGTCATATCCGATAGGTATCGGCCGTGTTGGATTAGTATAGACTATTTCGGATTAGTATCTCGGAAGATTTAGTAACAACTGTACTTGGATTTCTCTCTTCTCGAGCTAGAATACCATTGCAAGAGAATCACCAGATCGTGATTGGCCAGTTACAGTAACATACATACTTTCTTTTCCATCAGGAAAAGCAAGATTGAAAAGGAAGTATGTATGTTCTATAACTGGCCATTTACGCTCTCGTGACTCTCTTGCAATGGTAATCTAGCTCTAGAAGAGAGAAATTCAAGTACAGTTGTTACTAAACCTTCCACGATACTAATCCGAAATAGTCTATACTAATCCAACACGGCCGATACCTATCGGATATGACCGATACCAAATCGATAAGGCCAATATGAATCCTAGCTATACGGCCGATACATATCGGATAGGACGATACCAATTCGCTAAGACCAATACCAACCGATACGGCCCATACCAAAATGATAGATCGATACTAATCCGATACGGTCAATACTTATAAGTACCTACGGTCCAGGAGGTTGATCCGCTATAGTACATCCATGTACGATCAACGAAGTAACGATCCATTTCAATTTGGATGTGAAAATCTGTATCGTAAGACAAACTAAACATAATCAGTTCTATTTCACATGCTTAATTGCCAAATATGGGAACGAATGGCTCAGGACACAACCCAAAATTCATTCTAGCATACATTAGTGTGAATCATCTACGTTCTGTACATATAGTGTAGTATATGTTCTTATCGTATCTAGTATCTGAAAGATGTAACAGAATCAAGATGAACTCACATAGATTATAGGTGCCCCATATTTGAGTGCTACACCAAGACTCACCGTGATGAGGTTAGTGATTTATTTAACCTAATATAGTAATCTTGTAATTTAAAGTTGGAAGAACATGCAAGTAGCCTTATAGTTTCTGCCTCGCCAGTCGAATGGCTTAATTGCCAAGTATCGGAACGAATGGCTCAGAACACAACCCGAGATTCATTCTAGCATACATTAGTGAGTTCATCTTGATTCTGTTACGTCCTTCAGATACTAGATACGATAAGAACATATACTACACCATATGTACAGAACATAGATGATTCACACTAATGTATGCTAGAATGAATCTTGGCTTGTGTTCTGAGCCATCCGTTCTGATCAAGCATCTTCCTTCTCCTCTCCTCCACCATGGCTCTGAACAAATCTTCTCCTCCCTCTACTTCCCTTCTTCTTATTTGACTCTCTCAGCCACATATGACATCCAGCTCAAGTGTAGAGTCGGAGGAGAAGAAGTGGGCAGAAAGAGGAGGGGGAAGCAGCACAGCCGGCGACATGACCCGGAGGAAGTACAGAGGTTTTCTTCAACAGACGTAGGAGAACTATAAGGATATATCTTTTCACAACATATCACCTTGTCAAAGACCCTTAATGTGACAATCATGTTACCGCGGTGTCGGAAGACTAACATGTCATAATTTTCTAAGCCGTGTGTTTTGACATAATCCTCAAAACTCTTTCTTGCTATGTAATAATGCAAGATTACTACATAGGAGGAAAGAGTTGGGAAGATTATATCAAAACACACGGCTTAAAAACTTATGACATGTTAGTCTTCCGACACCGCGGTAACATGATATTCACATGAAGGGTCTTTGACAAGATGACATGTTGTGAAAAGATATATCCTTATAGTTCTCCTACGGCTGTTGAAGAAAACCTCTGTACTTCCTCCGGGTCATGCCACCGGCTGTGCTGCTTTCCCCTCCTCTTCCTGTCCACTTCTTCTCCCCCGACTCTACACTTGAGCTGGATGTCATATGTGGCTGAGAGAGTCAAATAAGAAGAAGGGAAGTAGAGGGAGGAGCAGATTTGTTCAGAACCATGGTGGAGGAGAGGAGAAGGAAGATGCTTGATCAGAACGGATGGCTCAGAACACAAGCCAAGATTCATTCTAGCATACATTAGTGTGAATCATCTATGTTCTGTACATATGGTGTAGTATATGTTCTTATCGTATCTAGTATCTAAAGGACGTAACAGAATCAAGATGATCAACTCACTAATGTAATACTAAGACATCATCTACTACTATATAAGATATAGTGATAGGTTGTCGTATCATCATTGCCGAGGGATGAGGGTCGGAGGACAGTCAACTTTATCTAAGGCTACTTACATAGTTTCTGCCTCGCCAGTCGAATGGCTGCAGGGACTATGTCCTGATCACCATGGTGTACCGTAGACTAATGCAAATGGAGATGGAAATATCAGTCGCTAACCGGTCACTAGTCCGTCGGTAACTGAGAATTTTTTTAAAAAAAAATTGCAGTACTTTCCCTGTTCACAAAAATATGCATAAACCAAACCAATATATAATGCACACCAATTATCCAACAATCATATAGACCAAATATGCACATACGAATTTAATGCACACCAATTATCCAAGAATCATATAGATCAAACCAAATTAATATAAAATAGACATCAATTATCCTGAAGAGGGATGAGGGTCGAAGGACAGTCAACTTTATCTACGGCTACATAGTTTCTGCCTCGCCAGTCGAATGGCTGCAGGGACTATGTCCTGATCACCATGTCGTACCGTAGATTAATGCAAGATTACTAATAGCTAATGAGAACCACGCTGCTCAAAACTCTTTCCTGCTATGTAATAATGCAAGATTACTACATAGGAGGAAAGAGTTGGGAAGATTATATCAAAACATACGGCTTAAAAACTTATGACATGTTAGTCTTCCGACACCGCGGTAACATGATATTCACATGAAGGGTCTTTGACAAGATGACATGTTGTGAAAAGATATATCCTTATAGTTCTCCTACGGCTGTTGAAGAAAACCTCTGTACTTCCTCCGGGTCATGCCGCCGGCTGTGCTGCTTCTCCCTCCTCTTCCTGTCCACTTCTTCTCTCCCGACTCTACACTTGAGCTGGATGTCATATGTGGCTGAGAGAGTCAAATAAGAAGAAGGGAAGTAGAGGGAGGAGCAGATTTGTTCAGAGCCATGGTGGAGGAGAGGAGAAGGAAGATGCTTGATCAGAACGGATGGCTCAGAACACAACCCAAGATTCATTCAAGCATACATTAGTGTGAATCATCTATGTTCTGTACATATGGTGTAGTATATGTTCTTATCGTATCTAGTATCTGAAGAATGTAACAGAATCAAGATGAACTCACATAATGTAATACTAAGACATCATCTACTACTATATAAGATATAGTGATAGGTTGTCGTATCATCATTGCCGAGGGGATGAGGGTCGAAAGACAGTCAACTTTATCTACGGCTACATAGTTTCTGCCTCGCCAGTCGAATGGCTGCAGGGACTATGTCCTGATCACCATGTCGTACCGTAGATTAATGCAAATTAAGCTGGAACTGGAGCCAAAATAAAGTACTACTTCACCATGTCGTACCATTAATTACTCTCTCTCTCTCTCTCTCCTCCCCCCCTCCAGCGCTCTCACTCTCTCCGGCGCTCTCACACTACTAATTTCTATGTGTTTTAACTGTAAGAACAGATGGCTCAGAACACAACCCAAAATTCATTCTAGCATACATTATTGTGAATCATCTATATTCTGTATACATATCGTGTAGTATATGTTCTTATCGTATCTAGTATCTGAAGGATATAACAGAATCAAGATGAACTCACTTAATGTAATACTAAGACATCATCTACTACTATATAAGATATAGTGATAGGTTGTCGTATCATCATTGCCGAGGGATGAGGGTCGGAAGACAGTCAACTTTATCTACGGCTACATAGTTTCTGCCTCGCCAGTCGAATGGCTGCAGGGACTATGTCCTGATCACCATGTCGTACCGTAGATTAATACAAATTGAGCTGGAAATATCCGTCGCTAACCGGTAACTAGTCCGTCGCTAACTGAGATTGTCACATACACATATGTATATCACAGCTAGATGTATAGATATATACATCTATACAGAAGCACACAACTGATAGAACTCGCACTGTCCTTGAGACAGTGAACATATATATACACCATGAATCCAAACCCCATATTCATATTTACTAATCCAAACACCACCAAACAAATGGAACACCCAATATGGATAACACATTATTTAGCCAATATATAAACTCAGATGAATTTGAGAAGCAAAGCCACCCGCCGCCCCCGACCAAAGCTCGCCGCCCCAAGCCCGCCGTCCAGTCCAGTAGTTCGGTTGCATATATATATGAAGAGTGCTATGGCTGTGCGTTGGTTGCAAATAGCCCCGACGCCCCCGTCCCAAGCCAGCCGCCCAGCCCCCGACGTCGCCGCCCCAAGCCCACCGCCCAGCCCCCGACCCAAGCCAGCCGCCCAGCCACCGACGCCCCAAGCCCACCGCCCAGCCCCCGACCAAAGCCAGCCGCCCAGCCCCCGACGCCCCAAGCCCACCGCCCAGCCCCCAACCCCAAGCCCGCCTCCCAGACCCCGATGCCCCCGTCCCAAGCCCACCGCCCAGACCCCGTCCCAAGCCAGCCGCCCAGCCCCCGACGCCCCAACCCCAAGCCCGCCTCACAGATCCCGACGCCCCCGCCCCAAGCCCACCGCCCAGACCCCGTCCCAAGCCAGCCGCTCAGCCCCCGACGCCGCCGCCCCAAGCCCACCGCCCAACCCCCGACCCAAGCCAGCCGCCCAGCCACCGACGCCCCAGCCCCAAGCCCGCCTCCCAGACCCCGACGCCTCCGCCCCAAGCCCACCGCCCAGCCCCCGACCCAAGCCAGCCGCCTAGCCCCCGACGCCCCCGCCCCAAGCCAGCCGCCCAGCCCCCGACGCCGTCGCCCCAAGCCCACTGCCCAGCCCCCGACCCAAGCCAGCCGCCCGACGCCACAACCCCAAGCCCGCCTTCCAGACCCCGAAAGAGAGAGAGAGGGGATTACCTTCGGGAGAGAGAGAGGAGAGGACGCCGACGCCGACGATGACACCGACGCCGATCACCGAAGCCGACACCGACGAGAGAGAGAGAGAGAGAGAGATAAGAGAGAGTGAATTTGTGGGGAATACGAAAAGTTTCCCCCGCCATTTCATTTAAAGTCTGGTACGTATAAATAGCGACTGAATAGCGACGGAAGATAATCCGTCGCCACGTAGTCGCCATGTTTGATACGTGCCGACTGAATATCCGTCGCTACGTAGTCGAAGATATGTCCCGCCAATTCTCTACACAATTCCCGCCAAATAATCGACTACGTAGCGACGACTGGGTATCCGCCGCTATATTTCCGACAGTCTAGCGACGGACGTGCGACCTTTCATCCCCCTAAAATAAAAATAAAAATGGCAAAGACGTGTAGTCGGTAATCCGTTGCTGAGCGGCCACGAAACGGTCGCTAATACCGACGGAAAAATTTCGTCGCTAAATGAGCGTATTTTGGTAGTGAGTTTTATGGCATATTTTATAACCTATCTCGTGTTACCGATTCCAAGTGTTTGCATGGAAATACATGTAAGACTTACCCATACTTACCGTCCGATCTTTCCTGTCCAAAGTAAACCAAGTTAGTCAACAATTCGTATATATCAACTTAACGTAATTCACGTAAACATTTAATGTCAAGGGCGTGTCCCTGTCTCAGGTTCTAGCACGTCATAGGCATATTTTCTCTAACTCATTTGCATGAAGTACTCTTTATCATTTGGTGTGTTACATTTCAAGCCTGTTCAGAAGGTGCTTCATTCAGTTAACTTAGACTACTTTTTTTTCAATGCAAGGACTTGTACGTGGATTGTCACCAGCAAAGCCCACTTAATCTATATGCACCGGTCGCTGGCACCACAAGCCAATTTGGACATATTCTCCTTTGATATTCTCACATATCATAGTGTGATGGTTGGTACACCTTGATAGTCTTTTGAAATACCTCGCACTTACGTCTACTTGGAATGTCTGAGCCCACACCCAAGCAGCCCGTAAGCCATGATTCAGCCTAGGCCGACCACGATATCGTCGATCGTTGCCCTTGGAATCCCTTATTCCTCCTACCTCCCGTATACGATGGGATTGTCCACGACCATTTCCTATTGACTTGTCATTTTAACTTAACGGCTGTCTCTGAGCCACAGGCTAACCCTTAGCCATAATGCGTTATCGACCAGGTTGGCGGCGGCGTCCGTGCAGCACGGGTAGCGAGCCCCGATGCACGTCCCCGTCATACCTGTCGTTAACCATTCCTTTCTTTCTTATCTTATTCATTCTTTCTTTCACTTGTTCGCTCGTTAATTCATTCACATATTCATTCATTCATTCGTTGATTCATTCATTCACTTATTCGTTCATTCTTTCATTCATACATTATGCAACTCCCTGTGAGGGAATCGCCTTGGCGATCCATCGGTCCTGAAGTCTTCAAATGTTGCTATACTCTATTCGGAACGACTATGTCGATAGTCTTTCCGTTTCATTGTTGTAAACTATTTATTGTTTCATTGTTTGAACGCATAAGAAACTTGAATGTAAGCTTGTGCCTTAGCACGAGCGTGGAGTGCGATACGAGAGTTCTCACATTTTCCATGTTCTTTTCCATATTCTATACAAGCATACAAGATGGGATTATTCTCTTAGCTAGGTGCGGTGAGTCATTTATTAGCATGTGCGGTATTATCGTCTAGTGATTCTAGCAATAGTGTCCGTATTGTTATGTGTCTAGGCTAAGCAAAGACGGGTTCACCCACCTTAGCGATATTCGCATCGGCCGAGTAATACTCCGAGCGCGCCTTTGAAAGTCTAAGTCTGGATTCATCCTTGACGGGCCAATGTAAGTCTAGCATCGATTCTTCATCGGGTCGACACAACTCTTTGAGTCGATGGCTCGTTTGAGTCGTTGTACTTGCCGTTTGAATCGGCGTTCCGCTAGGGCGGAGCGGGTCATTACATAATACAACACTCAATCGAGACTTCCTGAGTGCAGGTCATCCTACCATTCCTTAACTCATGTCGTGTGCGAATCTTAGACAATCCCTATCGAATGACTTTATCGCTCGATGGCATCGAACTATGCTCTGTTATCCTTGCAAGTTTTTATGTTGCATACGTTTGGCCGATTTTACTGAATGACTTTTCACTCGTTTTAAAGTTGATGGTACGTATTCAATTGTCGTATTTCTTCGACTTGGTTGCTATTGCATCCTGGCATGGGACTGTAATGGTTGCACGAGGTGCGTTGTCATTCATCAAACACGAGAGTCGTAGGCAGAGGCAAACTCACTCATTCGTTCATGCGCATCTCAATACCCACTTGCAACTGCATTCGAGTTCATCATATCGCTGAGTTTAGATCGTGCACATATTCAAGGCATCCCCCGAATACGTACATTTCAACCAAGCTTAGCGATTAGCAAAGTCGGACAAGCTACTCATGATAGTTTCTATTTGCTGATCGTTTTTTTTAAACTAACTTCGATTAAAATCGAACTCAGGTGAATCTCACTATCGTTTATCTCGGTACTCGAGATGATCCGTTTCACTTCTCAAGCGTTCTTGTCTATGAAATCAATACGACTTCTTCTTAGCGGGGTCGACCAAGTCTAAGTAATTCCCGTCCAATTCAAGACCAAGTATTGCACTATCATCGAGTATATCTTCCTATCAATGATTCAATTCGTTATCCTAACTTTACTTGCGCATCATCCATTCCTATCATTCCCTTCGTTTGGGGCCAATCTCATCGTCGTTCACGCACACTCCCAGTTCTTCGTCCAACTCTAAGTCTTATTGCCCCAAGTCTATCGTCCGTCCAGACGATACTATAATGTCAATCGCACAGGTTCAATCACTCGGCATAGGGTCGTCCGCCTATTCGCTAGGTCAGCTCACAAGGTCATAGGTACAAGTCAAGTTCTCGGTTTATTGTGCAAAGTCATTGTACGACGCTCGCGCCAAGTCCTATGGTCAAACCATTTGTTCGTTTATATGGGAGTTTCTACCCAAGTTCGTTTCACTCAAATTTCTAAACATCAAGCAGCGTTCACCCTATTCACATCGAGACATTCTCCGCTCCAAGTCTAAGCTCGTTTAGGAAAGTCACCCTACGATAGGTTGTCCTCAACCAAATCCTCGACATGTTATTATCGTGCGTCCATATATACTAGCAATTGTCGTAGTCTATCTCTTCAAGTATGTTTGATACAATTCACCTATCCATTCTATCCAATTCACGTAGTCGATCACAAGGTCATCTAGCCTTGTAATATGTCACATCCCGATCTCACACAGGTCTAATTATCCATGGCGGATATGAATCACCATGTCAACGTTTCCTTGGAATAATCGTTCTCATCGGGGCGTAATTCTTGCGTTGCATCTAGACTTACTCATTTTCGATACACGGATTGGGCCTACTCAATCCTCAACTTTACTTTATCGTCCATCATAAGTTCGATCAACCATCCAATTCGCCTTCGCTTCAAACCACAAGTCGAAGCAATCAAAATTACCATGTCAAGGTATTTCGAGTTTGATCATTCCCGCTGGACATGAATTACCATGCCAACGCTCATGCAGAATGATCATCCCAAATCCGACGTGACGCATATGCGAGCCTGGAGTTGCGCTCCCGCAAGACAAGAGCGTTGTCGTTGTGGTTATCACCAAACAATCAAATCACTTCCCTTCTTCATTCCAAACATTTATTTCTATCAAAATTTCCCAACATAGTATCCTTCAAAACAATAACTTCTAATATGATCGTCATTCATCGAATCAGAGTACCCCCGAGTTATCGTACATCGATCTTTGATACACCTCAATACCATCGATGATGTACATAACCTGACGATCTTCCTTTTGCAATGAATTCCGGTTCATGCAACTTAATTCCTCAATTCACATTGTCTCGTGCTAACTCTTCATTGAGCAACATCCATTCCAAATCCTTAGTCATTTTCGTATCTCCAAATCAATATTTTCTATGCACACTATCTTCCAATCGTGCTAACTTCGGTTTCATCTGAGTATTTCGTCTTAATTCAAGTTTCAATCCAGTCGACTATTTGAAATCACACGTACGATCTTCTACGTTTCTTCGACCAAAACATCCATTTATTTTATCGTTTCGAATCTCCATTCAATCGTTTCATAATTTGTACTACGCATTCTTGATTCGTCTGAACGATATCTCGTTTGAGGCTCTCGAAGTCGCAACCAAATAAGCGTTACTCGTTCTAAGGCTTTGCGCAATATCATCGCTTGTTGACATACTCGTTCTATCCGTAAATCCTTTAGTTTTTCTCGAATAATTTCTATAACATCTATACACCACTCAGGGTTCAAGCCACTCGACTAGTCATCGACACTCACTCTTATTCGTTTCCGAAGTTATCACATACACCACTCGGGGGTCAAGTCATTCTACAAATCCTCAAAAGGTCATTCGACTCACGATCGACATGTTCGAAGGTGCGTTCGTCCATTTCCCCAAACTCTAAGAATCATTCTCGTGTTCATTTTGGCGTTGGTCAAGTAGCATCTCTATCGACATACATTCTAAGTCTAACTTATTCTCGTCCGAGCGATAGTCAATCTCGCTCGTAAACTCGTTCGTACCAGAAGGTCTAGGTGCACGATACTTGGCACAACTTAGCCGAAAGGATGCGTGCATAACCATCCCGTTCGAACTATACTCCGGTCTCGTGTACTCGTCTGCTATTGTCAGCGTAAGGTTATTCAAGCATGCCTTGCGTTTTCTAACTTTTAGCATTTTGGTTTTCTTTCGACTCAAGTCCGTCATGGTTTGGCACAAAGGCCTTCGCCTATCGATCCCGTTCAATCAAGTACTTGTACGAGCTTTTGAAAATATTAGACTTATTGTATGAAACATCCCAAGGCACAACGAGAGAGAGCGTATACTTCTTCGTTTCCAACGAGCTTTCAAAACTGAGAGAATCGAAATGAAGTCAAAGGACGTAAAGTCGTGCTCTAATACCAATCTGTCACGCCCCGCTCCCGTAGGAACGATCGTCCTCGCTAAGGCGTGATGCCGTACGGGCCTAGTTTGCGCCCGTGCAAGGCTAAGTCTAGAAACGGCCGATTTGAGCTAGGCTACAGAGTCGCACATAGTGTCCCCATTTGCAGCAGAAAATAAATGAACACAAGTTGGAACAAATTCAAACTCTTTATTGATTTCTAAGAAGTTTAAAAGCGGCGCTAGGCCGAGTTTACAAGTCTCTCAAGCTCTCTCTCTCTCTCTGAAACAAAAAAGGCGTGCCAAGTGGCTTACAACATGGAATAATTCATGGCGATGTTCCGATACATTATGTCCTGTATATGGTGCTTCAACTCCTTGCAATGCTCCAAGGCCCCAGAGTTAGCTCCGCAGCTTAGCACGTTCGAAGGAAGGTCCGCACCCGACGACGTCTCCTACTTCCTGCAAGCAATCTGTGGGGTTATCAGTACATTGTTATGCACTGGTGGGGAGGCTAGCTCACCCACAATGCTATCATTACCAAACACGTTCTATTTACTTTTGTGCACCGTCTATCATTCATTGTCTTTCTAATCTTGCCTCAGGGTCAGTTTTATGGCATATTTTATAACCTATCTCGTGTTATCGATTCCAAGTGTTTGCATGGAAATACATGCACGACTTACCCATACTTACAGTCCGATCTTCCCTGTCCAAAGTAAACCAAGTTAGTCAACAATTCATATATATCAACTTAACGTAATTCACGTAAACATTCAATGTCAAGGGCGTGTCCCTGCCTCAGGTTCTAGCACGTCATAGGCGTATTTTCTCTAACTCATTTGCATGAAGTACACTTTATCATTTCGTGTGTTACATTTCAAGCCTGTTCAGAAGGCGCTTCATTCAGTTAACTTAGACTACTTTGCTTTAATGCAAGGACTTGCACGTGGATTGCCACCAGTAAAGCCCACTTAATCTATATGCACTGATCGTTGGCACCACAAGCCAATTTGGACATATTCTCCTTTGGTATTCTCACCTATCATAGTGTGTTGGCTGGTACACCTTGATAGTCTTTTGAAATATCCTGCACTTACGTCTACTTGGAATGTCTGAGCCCACACCCAAGCAGCCCTTAAGCCATGATTCCGCCTAGGCCGGCCACGATATCGTCGATCGTTGCCCTTGGAATCCCTTATTCCTCCTACCTCTCGTATACGATGGGATTGTCCACGACCATTTCGTATTGACTTGTCATTTTAACTTAACGGCTATCTCTGAGCCATAGGCTAACCCTTAGCCATAATGCGTTATCGACCAGGTTGGCGGCGGCGTCCGTGCAGCGCGGGTAGCGAGCCCCGATGCACGTCCCCGTCATACCTGTTGCTAACCATTCCTTTCTTTCTTATCTTATTCATTCTTTCTTTCACTTGTTCGTTCGTTAATTCATTTACATATTCATTCATTCATTCGTTGATTCATTCTTTCATTCATACATTATGCAACTCCCCGTACGGGAGTCGCCTTGGCGACCCATCAGTCCCGAAGTCTACAAATGTTACTATACTCGAAACGACTATGTCGATAGTCTTCCCGTTTCATTGTTGTAAACCATTCATTGTTTCATTGTTTGAACGCATAAGGAACTTGAATGTAAGCTTGTGCCTTAGCACGAGCGTGGAGTGCGGTGCGAGAGTTCTCACATTTTTCATGTTCTTTTCCATATTCTATATAAGCATACAAGATGGGATTATTCTCTTAGCTAGGTGCATTGAGTCATTTATTAGCATGCGCGGTGTTATCGCCTAGCGATTCTAGCAATAGTGTCCGTATTGTTATGTGTCTAGGCTAAGCAAAGACGGGTTCACCCACCTTAGCGATGTTCGCATCGGCCGAGCAATACTCCGAGCGCGCCTTTGAAAGTCTAAGTCTGGATTCATCCTTGACGGGCCAATGTAAGTCTAGCATCGATTCTTCATCGGGTCGACGCAACTCTTCGAGTCGACGGCTCATTTGAGTTATTGCACTTGCCGTTTGAATCGGTGTTCCGCTAGGGCGGAGCGGGTCATTACACCGGGGACAGCCAGAGACTACCAGAATCTCTGTCTGATGGATTTTTAGGGCCATAAAGGGATAGTATATGCTGATGAGTGGTTGGAAAATGCTGAGAGGACACTGAAGATAGCGCAGATCCCGGATGACTTGAAGGTGGAAGTTGCGAGCATGCGACTCTTTGATCTGGCCAGAGCTTGGTACCGGGAGGAGCCCCAGTTAGCTGAGCCCCAGGTTCATTTGGCAGATTTCAAAACACTGTTCAAGGAGAAGTTTTTCTCCGACGTGGAGCGAGATGAGCTTCAGATGCAGTTCGAGGCATTGCAGCAGGGGACCATGACAGTGGCGGAGTACACATCAGAGTTCACCCGACTCAGCAGGTTCGTGGAGAACCTAGTCAGAGCACTAGAGGATAGAGCTTGGAGGTTCAAGAAGACCTCACCAGAGAGCTACGGCATGCAGTGGCGATCAGCCGGACGACGACTTATTCGAGCATTCTCAAGATTGCTCAGGCGGTAGAGAAGGAAATGGACCCGAGGCCTAAGAGGGATAGGGACATCGACAGCAGCAGCTATCAGATACCGACGAAGAGGACCCAGACTCAGATTCAGGCAAGGCCACAACAGCCAGCACAGCAGCATCACCGTCCAGCCAGAGTTCACGCAGATCCGCCACAGAGGCAGCAGTTGGCAGTCACTTGCAACTACTATCACCGTCCGGGACATCATTACGACGAATGCCGCAAGTGGCTGAGGCTTTGCTTGTTATGTGGATCACCTGCTCACCAGGTCAAAGATTGTTCAAAAGCCCCTGAGGGACAAGCACGAGGAGCACCGGGACCCCAACAGGAAGACTTACCTCTTCATGTTCAGCAGCCACAGGGAGACCATCCAGAGGGGCGAGTCTACCTCCTGACATCCGAGTAAGTGGAGACCATCCCGATTCCGGACGAGTACTGACGACCAGGGACACTTGTGGATCACTACCTTTCTTTGATGTTCTTTTTTGTATTTCTTTGTTGTTTCTTCATTCGAGACTTGTTCTACAGTCTCTATCTTACTGTTGTTTCATAGTACCTAGTGGCTACTTGTTGACCTTTGATTGTCTCTTGGTATTTAATAAAAACTTGTTTCTAAAGAACAAATACTATCTCTATCGTCACCTAGAATTTTCATAAACTTTCTTGGAAAAATTTTGGATAAATTTGAGAAAATATTTGACAACCTACTATGACCTGGATTATGGAGGACGTGAGCCCACTGCAGCTAGCTGCGCACTAGCGAGGCATGGGCTCTAAGCCAAAGAAATTACGGGTATTCACAGGTTCTCGGATATTATCAAGATTAAGTCCTAAATTCATATTATTATCGGATAAAGTTGATAAAATATCTTTGTAGTTTATTATTATCGGGACCATAGAACCGAAGGTTCGCTGCAGCCAGATGCATACTGGCAGGGCAGGAACTGTAGGGAAAGTGACTCCGGATATGTATAATTGTCAGATACTATTGAGACTATTATCCTTTGATCATATTTCTGTGACTATCACTTTGGTAGTACTCTAAATTGTGCCAATTTCAAATTTTGTACCTGATTATCTTGATCGTGCCTAATCATACCATTTTAAAATTTCGAGGACAATTTTCTAAGGGGGGAAGATTTGTAACCCCGCTTTCCCGAATTATTGAATTTTTGTATTTTTCTGGGAATTTATAATTTAGACATATTTAATAGTTTGTTTATGAGAATATTTAATTGATTTACCTATTCTTAATAATACAATTTTCTAAATGGATATTAATTAAGAGCAATTTGAATTTGGTTTCAAAATTTAGTTTTCCGCCATTTATAACAACCTTGTAACCAATTTTCTAACTGGATTTTTTGTATTCTTGTAATTTATGAAAAGGGGAGGTACTTCTGTGATTAATTTCATTGGGTGGAGGGACCTCTGTGATTAATTTCACTGGGTGGAGGGGCTTATGTGAAAATATCCCATTTTTATTTCATTCACTCTTTATAAATTCTCTCATCTCTTTCTCTCTCTCTCTCTCTTCTCATTTTTCTTTCTGCACAGTAATTGAGAGCTGAGCTCTCGAATCCTCCTTTTCCCCTTCCATTCTTCCCCAAATTAGAGCTGTAGCCCTAACCCTAACTCCGGTAGACGGCTGTGGCGGTGGCGGTCATCCATGCAGCGAGCAGCAGAGAATAGGGATCTCATTTCGACAACGATCGCGGAGAGAACTCTTCTCTCCGACGACGACTGGAAGCCCTCCGGCGACCCCTTCCTCTTCCTTGAGGCGGCGCTCGGCCGTGATCATCCTTCTCGATCGTCGATTCCTGTCCGATCTCTTGGTAAGTCGGTTAATTCCTCTTGGCAGTTCAAGTTCAAATCCTTGAAAATCTGGATCAAATTTCTTGCGTAATTTCTCTCGAGATCTGTTCATCTTTTGCTCTCGATTCGAGTTTCAGATTTGACACGAGTTGACGTGTCCGATTTTCTTTTGGACCTATTCGATTTGGCAGAGAGTAGCAGATCGGTCTGTATTGCTCAGCTTCTCGTCTTTCTCGACGTGTCCATACGCATGGACGAGCGACACGAACAAGAATTCTTGGAGCTGGAGATCTGGATCGAAGCCTTGTCGAGTCCTTCTCCGACAGCTGGTTTATGTAAGTTCTCACTGATTTTCCCCTTTCCTCTATTTTCTATTTGATCGATTCATTTCTGTAAGTAATAGGAGTCGAGGCTTTGTAAATTCCTCGATCTCTCTTGGTGAACTCCTTGGGAATTTTCTTAGGGAAACATGCTAATTCCTTTAAGAACTCGTTCATTTCTCATGTATTGAATCTGTTCGATTGAATATCCCAAACAGGAATCGAATTGCATCTAGACACAGAGGGACCGTGTCCGTTCTGGTGGATCGTGTCCAGTCACTCGACTGCTTCTGTATTCCAAATCAGATTACTTCTCACGTAACATTCCTTCTTTCTCCTTTGATGTGGTAGAGTTTTATTGCTAAGATTAATGCGGAAAATTGTTCCTGGGCAGAATCGAGTTCTGTAGGGGGTTGTCGTGTGTACGTGTCTGATTATGGAGGTGTTCAGCGGTCGCGCTTGGCGATGGTGTCGTGTGCGTACCCGTGGATGATAGAGTAGACGTAGACTGGAGAAGTCCATGCTCAAGACTTGGGACCTGTGGGCTCGTTTAAACTTTTACTTTAAACTATTTTCTAAAATATTGATTTAATTGTTATGATTTGGACCTTGGATTCAAATGTGGATTTAATTGGTTATTTGAACTTTCGATATCTTGGATTCTACCTCAGTTGGAATTTATTTGAACATTTTTGAATTTTGTCTTCTTAAACCTTATTTGAATATATAATTAGACCGTTTGGATTTGCATGTTACTAAACCATTCACTTTGAATTATCAGTAGATTGAATCCTTATAAACTTGACCTATGTATTTTTGGTGAAGTGAGTGAAATGTGTTTGGACTAGATTGAGGTGGGCTAGTAGGCCGGGCTATAAGGATGTTTGAACCTGGTTGCAGTGTGTTTAGAATGGGGTAATTAGCAGATGTGGTGTTGCACTAATACCAGTTTGTGGACCTGGCTTCTTGGACGAACCTTTGAAGCCAACTTTTCCTTGATTAAGTCTAGTTGGGTTGGTGTTGAATTCAATGGCTATATTTTTAGCTGCAGTAATTTGAGAGTTATCGTGGACAGTCAGATGGGAGTGATACTGAAACATTTCAGCATGGGGTCATCTGTAATTCATTGAATGTGGGTTGCTTGTCTATATTTTTCCTGAAATTTGATTGACATGTTACTGTCCTTCTTCTGGTGGAGATGTTTCGGGCTAGAACTACGGTTGTTTGAACGCAGGTGTGTAATAATTTTTGGGTTTATCTATTAATATATATAATTTGTAACTTAGTTGTAAATAGACCTTGTAGTATTTAGTAGTACTAATTTGTTTAATATAAATAGACTTGTTAGTCATGTCTTAATGTTTATGTATTTAGTATTTAAAATGTTTCTTTTTCTTTAAAAAAACTTTGCTAGTGCCAGCATGTTACTATAATCTATATTTTAGATATTAAAATACAAAATTACTTTAAACCATGTTTTGCCAATAAACTTGAAGATATATATAGATTGCTAGGAGATTTCTTAAATATTTTAAACATCTTATAAAGGTTGATTTTTAACTAGCTATTATTTGGATAAAGGATTTTTGCTAATTTATAATCAAAGTATTTTGGTAAGTAATTATTTTGTTAAGATACTATATATATATATATATATATATATATATATATTTGAAGGTAAGTTAGCTAGTAAACTTATTAACTAGTTTTAGCTAAATGTCATTGTTTAAAACTCTAACCAACTTGTAACAAAATTCTAGGTGGACAATTGAGATTCATTGGTTTGAAGAGCAAGGCAAGTACACCGACTCGAACCCTTTACTCTGTATTTATGTCTTGCTTCATGTTCTTTTCATGTATAGGACACATTGTACACATGATCGTTCATCGTTCATCGTTCATTGTTCAGTATTCTTTACTTGTACATTGGGGTGGAAAAATACTACAGATATGTAACTAATCCTACATTTAGCTAGACATTGACTAATAGCTTAGGTCTCACATTGTGCACGTGGGACTCTAAGCCGTACCATTATTCATGTGCTCTTGTATCCTGTACTACCCAACCGGTGACATACTCTGGTAGTTATTTCACTTGCATGTTACACTGATAGTCTAGTTCATTGTTCAGGATCTGGTACTATAGTTTATCGTTATTCATGTACTACAGTTTCATATACCTGTCTTGTACCATAGTTCATATTATGGCTCTTTTTCATGCATTTCAGTTTACATTGTTTAGTGCTTCTTGTCATGGTTGTACTTTGCTCTTTTCCTGACAAGATACGTTGCAGGTATGCTTGAGGATGATGTTCCATCTTTATGGGCCAGAGCCCGAAGTCAGGATAGAGTTGGCCTCAGGATAGATTTAGAATTTCAGAGTTATAGTTAGATCTTTTCTTAGATTTGTTTTAGAGAATTTTATCATGTATTGTATTGAGGATTTCAGGATTGTATAATTTTATTCATGTTATCGGTCTCCGGATGATATTGTACCAAAAACTTGTAGATTGTGGTAATTCTGGGAACGTGTATAGTAGCTGTGTTGTTTTATCTATCTTGTATCTTGGAGTTTTCCTTAGAATTGTTCAGCTTACTTCGTCATGTCCATCGACGAAGGCTGGGAGTGTCCGACTTGTGTCCGATTATTCGGGAGCGGGTCGTGACAGAAATTCTGAGAGAAAGGAACATAACGAGGTGGAGTATTAACCAAACTTTTGGTGACATTGCAGACAGACGCATGACGGAAGACTAAGCACACAAGTGTTCCTCTCCCTCTGGATAATTCTCTAATTTGTGAGTGTGGATTCTCTGTGGTGGTTTGTCCCTCTCGCTACTCCTTCATACCAAATAAATAAATTCTCATATTGCCTTGCTACATCCGTTGATCGATAACATGATGCTAATGCCATAAGTCAATACCACTAAGAAGCTAAGAAATATGAACATTGAATGAATCAATTTTGCTGCTAACACTCTGTTAACGAATGAATTGCCGCATGAACATTAAAAAGATGCTTGTCCCTGTGAACATTGAAATGTTGTGATAAAATAAACATTAAAATGAGATGAATTGATGCCTGAGATGATGGAATATGAAATGATGAGAAATGAACATGTAGCCACTTTACTATCAATATTATACCATGCTTACTATGCTTATCGAGTCAGACACGCATTCGCATAGTGTAAGCCCTCTGAAAATTTAATTAGAATTATCTAGATTAATTACGAAATTAATATGATTATATTTGAATTTCTAAGTTATTAATTGTCACGACCCACACCAGTGTAGGGGCACGAGAAGTGGGTACGTCCAGCCTACGCCGCAGTGTCGGCGGTAGAACGCTGTCCTAGGTTACTATCTACTCAACAACTCATGCAATTATATAAGGTACTTGTCAAATCTCAACTCCGAACGGAGGACAAATATAGATATAATAGAATCTCAATCACAGTCTAAGCACGATGTGATAACACATAAGCTTATAACTAAGACTAAATAATAACAACAAAACCAAATACTAAATAACAATAATCTCAAACAATCTCAAAACGAAACATATCTCAACTTGATACAATTCAAGTTCTAAAACATGAACTAAACCAAGTCAACTAGCTAATCTCCCGATCACTCTGAGTGTCGAGACCAAAGGTAGCTAAAACTTCTTCTGGTCCATAGCGAGTAGGGCAAGTGTCCTCAGGGCAAGCATCTGTAATATTTTCAACAGGTCCAGTCAGGACAGGAACGAGTACAACTCATCAAGAAATTCCAAATAAATGACAGAGAACTATAAACAGTTATAGACAGTTGTATTGATGAACATGGCAGTTTATATGAGTAATGATGTAGAGAAACAGTTAAAGTACAAGGAAAGTAAGGTAAATAAACAAGAGGAGAAACATGGCAATGAAGACTGTAAAATATAATCTTGCTGAACTAGAGTAACATGATATAAGTCCAGACAGTATAATATGAGTCAAGTGTAATCCCAATGTGAGTCCAGACAATGTAAATCTAATACCAGGTGATTCCAGTACAAGATGAGTCCAGTATAAGTTGAGTCCAGTCAGTGATCAAAGATTCCAGGGTGAGTCCAGACTATACTCTAACATTGTGTTTTAAAATATCGGGATCGACATGTGAACGGCTGTAGGTATACGGCACATCACACACTCGGCCAAGTGTGGGATGGCTATCATTCCAGTATAATTCCAAGGGAGTAATTCCAGTATTTGGGAATGTTCACATGTCTAGTCCAATGTTTTCCCGTCCAACAAGTACAAGTGAATCCATAACCCGACACGAAAATAAGTACAAGTCCAGCCAGAACATGAATGATACCAGTAAGTGATTGCAGGGTGATTCCAGTAGGTGATTCCAAAAATAGAGGCCAGACATGAATAAATGAGTGTCGCATGAAATGGATCCAATAATATCAAATCGTGTTTGTAACAGAGAATCAATAGAGCTAACTAGAACTGAAGTACAGTAATTGACAAATAAATGAGAGAACTATCAGAGAATGTACTCGCCTGATACTCTAAAAAGAGTAGTGTAATATCAGATGTTTGCACCGGAGTCACAATGTCCTAAATAGAGCAGTACAGGTTATAATATGTTTAAAATAAGATAAATGAAGTTTGCGATGCAATCTACATAATTCTAGGTCAATTTAGGTCAAAGTCAACTATCAATCAACTCTAGGTACTTGGTCAACATCTAGTCAACATTTGGTCAACTAAATCTAACTTGGACTATGGTCAAACTAGGTCAATGGTCTATTTAGGGTTAGCTATAGGTTAACTCAGTCAATGGTTAACTATCTAATCAAACTCTACCTATACCATATCACACATCTAAGGTATATTACATATATACCTATATAGAGCATTACACATAAACATAGATATAATGTATTACACTACCACCTCTACTCTAACTCATGTCCTATAGCCTATGAATATAATACATATCATAACTCAATATCCTTTACTCAGACCTTATACCATATACCCACATGTATGTTTGCCATTAAAATTGTTTGATTGAAAACTTTAACACAAACAGAACAGTGTTACAATATAGGACTTCGATGTAGTCCGAGGAGTACACTTTTGTTTAAACTGGGTCCTTAGTGCCAATGGAGCGAGTGGTAATGCGTTGACTCCGTTGACGGGCTGACGACGGTTATCGGTTCTCTGAAGGTGTAGATTGCTCTGGGTGCTAGAGCTTGCTGAGAGGAGGAAGAAGTTGAGTGTCTGTAGCTGCCTCTCTGGTGATTCTCTGTATGTTCGTTCTGGATTCCCCTCTGTGTGTGTGTGAAGGAAATGATCCCTCTATTTATAGTTTTGCAGGCTGGCTGCTCATGCGCGCATGTAGGATGCGCTGGTATGTGGGGACGCCACGTGGGGATTTGCTGATGGAGGCGCGTGGATGATGTGCCCTGATCGAGGGGTTGACTTCTTCATGTTGCTGTTGTGAGCCGGCACGTAGCAAAGGAGAAGATCTTTCTGTTGCTGAAATCTTGGATGAGTTGAGTCAAAAGACACGTGTCGTCGACTCATGGCTCGGAGATCTCGGATTTGGTGGGAGGAGTGATCTGGTGAGCTGCACCTTGGATTGGACGCAGTAGGAGGCTGCGGCTCGTAACCTTTAGGAGTTACAAACCGTTCAGGGCGCATGGCTTTTGAGGCGCATGCAAGCGACTTCCTTTCTGTCTTTTGGGATCAGAAAGCAGTCTGGGGCGCATGGCTTTTGAGGCGCATGCTGATTTGGATGCATGGCTGCAGAGGCACATACGGGTGGTTGAGTGGCCACGTGGCAGTAGCCGTCGGAGTAAAGTCATGATGGTGCTGACGTTGCCGACGCTTCGTTTTCTGAAAAAGCTGTCAACTGTTCAGACTTTGGGAGGTGTGCTGCCAACTCTGTCAGTTCAGCATTTAATGTTTCTGACATTCGATGGACAGCTGAGTGGGTGCGTCGATTGGCGTTCCACTCGGTATGGAGATGTGTGGGGGGGCGCATCCTCTGTGATGCGCCTTGGTACTGAAGGGCGCGTCTATGTGATGCGCCTGATGCCGAAGGGCGCATCCGTGTGATGCGCTGTCTGGCTGGCGCATCCGACATGTCTTTTAATGATGCGGCTGTTCCGCTCCTCGAGTGCTTTAAATAGCCGTTTGGCTGAATTCGAGGTGTCCGGTTCATCCATTTAATGCAAATTCATTACATGGAATTCGAAGAGCCATCCACTTGGCGCGTGGGTTTGATCTGCCCGGCCTATAAATAGTGGCATGGAGAGAAGGTTTGCTCCTCGTTCCCTCACGTACTTCCGACATGAACTTGGGTATTCGGGTGCATTCTGTTGACGAAGTGTTCCCGAGGGTGAAGATGAGATGCCATGTCGTCGTTGATGCACTTGAAGGTGACTGTTACATCCAAAAGACGGAGTCGAGGGCTTCTGAGGCAGGCGGAAGGTGCCTGTTGCATCCAAAGATAGGGATGCTCGGGCCTCGTCTCCGTTATTCCGGAAGAGCCGTAGATCGGAATGGCGATGCTAGGCTCTTTCTTCCTTCAAAGTGGGGGTTGCCCACTCTGGTAGGTTTGAAAGCTGCTCCTTTTGTCGCGATTTCGATCACGGTCTTCCTTGGTCTTTGGAGGCTCTTTCGAAGCCTCCCCTGGCCACAGCCTTGCGGTGCTCTTCTCTTCCTTGGTTCCAGCCCGAGGGTTAAATGCTTTGCTTGGCGAAGCACTTATCAGGTGAGCCTGGCTGGAAGAGCGGCACATAACTGGGCTGCTGAAGGGATGCACATAACTGAGCTGGATGCACATAACTGAGCTGCTGAAGAGATGATGGGATGCGCCTGGTTGGAGGCGCATGGTATCTGCTGCGCCTAACTGGCGGCGCATGGTGACTGCTGCGCCTATCTGGAGGCGCATGGTGGCCGCTGCGCCTATCTGGGGGCGCATGGTGGCCGCTGGCTGTAAACTTAGGATCTTTCCTTTGTAGAAATTCTCCTTTGTACAACCTTTTCTAGACATGTAATAGACTTTTGTATATAAATAAAAAGTCCTTTTTCAAATGTCTATACTCATTGATTTTGCTATGAAGTGTTCTGTCCGAATTCTGGCGCATGTAGTATCTGGCGCATGGGCTTTCTGGTTGTGAAATTCCATGCTTCTACAAGACCCCCTTCAAAGTTTTCAAAACTTTTGAATAAGTTTTGGAATACTTTGAATAAGAAGCATGGAGGTCAGGGTGCATGATTTCTGGGCGCATGGCTGTTCGGGCGCATGCTCTTCTCAGTTAATGCATATGATGATGTCTCGGTAACCGAAAAGATTAATGATGATCTTTTGGTTTTATTTGCTGTTATCTCTTCACAGGACCCGAGGCGACGGCTGAGATCACTCCTCATCGGGTCACGCGTGCGACCATGCCCTATAAATAGGTGAGGGATGGAGAGAGAGAGAGTTCTTCTCCTCTGTGCCTTTGCCTTCTTTAGAGTTCTTCTTCAAAATCCTAACTTCTTCTTCTTTGAGAGAATGGCTCCCAAGACTCCTCGCGGTGGTGCCGGCAAGGGGAAGGAGAAAGCGAAGGAGCCTGCGAAAGTTATGGCGGCTGACGTTCCTCGTCGGCCTGTCAAAGTTCGGCGGGAGGTGGTTGGTAAGTCTCATTTTCCGTACACCAACGCACATAGACCTTGAGTCTTTGATGATGTGCCGCGGTCTTTGCCCGCCAACGCGCATGGGTTTAAACCCTGATGATGCGCCGAGGCTCTACTGCTGACGCACATGGGTTCAAACCCTGATGATGCGTCGAAGCATTGCTAATGCGCATGGATTCAAACCCTGATGATGCGCCGAAGCACTGCCAACGCGCATGGGTTTGAACCCGGATGATGCGCCGAAGCTCCTTTTTCCGACAAATTGTGTGTTCTTTTGTTGCTTCTAACATTTTTAGATCTTTTGCTAGTGTCAATGGCAATCCCGCCTTTGAATGAAGTGTTCTTGGAGGTTGCCTTCAATCAGATGGGAGTAGAGTATAACGAGGAAGTGATAAACCCTTTTCAATATGCTCTTATGCTGGATCAGTCTCCCGAGAGAATGACCCAAATCCGTGAACAACAGTATGGGTTCCTCAAACGGATGATGGAGCGTGGAGTTTTAAAATCTTCCACATCCGATAAAGTGACCTTCTTGAAGCCTGAGTTCCTATTCGGAGACCGCCTCACTTCTACTGAAGCGACAGTGTTGAAGGTCAAGGAGGACTGGTTCTTTGCAGCAAATGGGGTGCATATGACTGTTAAGCAACTTGAACGTCAATGGCCCTTAACGTCCTTCTGTCGCCTTGCTTCCAAGAGGAGGATGTCTTGGGATCTTACCCCCTCTCAGGGGAGAGCGGTGATTGGCATCATCCAGATTGATTCTACCTCCGACCAAAGGGATACTCTGACCACCGTACGGTCTGGGTCTTCTTTCACCTGGCGGACTTTACGTCCTGGGAGCCTCTACAGTGATGTACCTATTGATACGTTTGCTTATAGTGCTTTGACTTTTACACATCGTATGTTTTTGATGGAACGTTCATACCCGAAAGGAGATTTTCGGGTGGAGGGTTGGTGCCATTATGTTTCCAAATGGGATAGACTGACACTCTGGATCTTGTCGCGTTTTCAGACTGAGCTCCGAGAGATTGGGTTGACTGCCACGATCCGTGCTACCCAGGCGGGTGGTGACATCAATAGGCATATGTTCCTCGCACTCCTGGAGATGTTTGATATCCATACCGGGACCTTTTTTACTCCTGTGGGGGAGTTAGGGCTCGCTCTTCATGAGATGCATGAGGTGTCGAAACTTCCTTGGGGGTCGGAACCCTATGAAGAGTATTTTTCGACCAACGAAGAGCTTCAGGTCCTGGGAGACAAGGCTGAGGAGATGACAGCCGTTTTCAAGGAAGTGGCGAGTCATCATTACTATATGCAGAGAAGGGATAAAAGCGGGACGCAGCCCCATGTGACTGCTTGGAGGGATTACGTCTTTAGACAAGACAAAGAGGACCCTCCGCAGTTTTCTACTCCGCCGGCGCTCTCTCGTAGCGAAGTGCTATCCGAAATGAGCAGGTTAGGTGAGAAGAATCCCCGAGGGAATGAAGACCAGCAGTCAGATGAACGCTCCTACAGCTGCTTCTGGCATCTTGCTTATCGAATGTCATCCAAGGCGGTATTGACGGCCTACCTGATGATATGGCTCCGGGATTGCGTGCTCGCAGGCGGATCCGGCGCCGTAGAGAGGGTGACCCGAAACTTAATCCTACCAGCCGTAAAGTTGGTCTTCGGCCGGCGTTTGGCTCTTCTCCCCGCAATGGTATGTAACCTACAGCGAGGTTTGCGAGAGTTTGCGGGAAATGTGATTCATGACAGAGGCAGAAACAATAACTTCCCGCATGCCGAACTGCCGTTTTACTATTTGATGGGATGGTTAATTTTGCATCACCCCAATATGATGAGCCCAGGCTCAGAAGAAGACTATAGGGCTGGAGATGCATTCCTTCACCGTTTCCATCGGAGGAGCTGGTCGCACACTAGTGTCCCTGTCTGTAGAAAGGTTTTATCCCGTCTTCAAGGTTGGGAGATCACCAAAGTTGGTCCAATCTACTTGGGTTTTGAGGCCAACGAAGATTTAAAGGATTCGGGCGAAGGTACCACCACTCTACCTCAATGGGGATTCCCCTGGTTGCAAAGTATTCGACCGTCCCATCTGGTGTACCGGAACAGGAATCAGTGCTACCTGGAACCGTATCTGCCGAGCCGCTTTGCACGGCAATTTGGTTATGCCCAGCTGATGTTGGATAACCCCAGTATTACTCTGGGGTACGTTGGAAGTTTGTTGGATGGTGCACGAGCTTGGCATTACTATAATATCGGATGTACCGGGGCTCGTTTTACGTTGCCCGTCCCAGATCCGTGGCCGCCCATTCTTTACTCGACCGCCAAATTTTACTGTGTTATGGCTGCCGCGCCCTCCTGATATGATAGGGAGACCAGTCTTATCGCAGGCACCCAGTTAGCAACGACCGGGGACATGCCGGTGAAAGCCCGATTGCATCGTCCGCCAGGGGCGGGTCATCGGGGTGCCCCTTCTGCATCTCAGGCAGAACCCTCGGTCGATCGATCAAAACGATGTGCAGATACAGGGGCTGAATCTCCTGCGTCGAAGAAGCAGAAGAAGGCGTCGCCACCGACGGTGTCCTCAGACTCAGCGTCCGCAGAGGTAAAGATGCCCTACATAGTCCGGTTTAGGTTCCGCATTTTATGTAACCGATGCCTTCTTTTGTAGGAACCGCTAAAAAGAAAGCCTCGTACTCCAAGATCGGTTGGGAGTAGGCAAAAAGAGATGGCAGGCTCGTCTGGAGTGCGTATCCCGCCGACTATGATGTCTCCTTTGGAGGAGAACCCGGAGGATGCTGTCGTCGTGGAGATTCCGGTATCCCCGGATTATGTTAGGAGAGAAGCTGAGGGTGCAGCAGCTTCTGAGATGATGAAGGTCACAACGGAGGCTTCGAATGCCGAGGGGAGCACGCGGCTTCCAGGCGGCGAGGTGGAATAGAGTTCGTCGTCTTCGGATGACGTTGCTCCAGAGCTGCAAGAGTCTGTTGTGGGGGCAACAGATATGGTTGGGACAGAGGAGAGGGTTGATTCCCCTCCTTGTCATGATGAGGGGGAGTCGGCTATATCATTGCCGAGTCCTACCCTAGCTTCAACCGTAGAAGTTGAGGTGGCTACCGATCAGGAGGTAGCGACAGATTCTGTTCCTGTAGAGGGACTTGAGAAGGATGAGACCCTTCTACTGGTCCTGTCTCCCGGGGCAGGCCAGGAGATGAGTATTGATCTCCCCGTTCCGGGGGAGGTACTTGATGCTGATAGGACGTTGGGGGTAGAAGAGGTGGCCGTTGACGTCGGTGGTTCCTCCGGGCTTGAGAAGGGTAAGGGTGTGGAACCCTCTGTTGCTCCTTCTACCTGGGGTACTATCTCGACACCTGTGCCGGCCCCCTCTGTTCCTTCGGCTCCTCGGGCTAGCAGTCTGGCCCCTGTCGATGAAGAGCCTATTGATGCCGAGGTTCAAGCCTCGCACGTTGAGGTTGGCGGATCTTCTTCTGGTCCGCTAACTGTAGTAGCTCCTCCAACTCCTGCTATGACGTCACAGGTACTGGCGGACGCAGACGAATATATGAAATTCCTCGTCGAAGGAGTGTACAAAATACTGCAGAGGGGCGTATCTGCGGTGATGGATGCCAACGGGAGCTTTGCGACGGCAAGAACTCTGGCAATGCCCTGTATCGAGCTGATCCGCGTTCACCAAGGCCACGACCATATGGCCGAAATTCTGGAGGCTTCGGTGATCGAGCTGGACGAGCGGCTTGCGGAACTTCAGCGCATCCAGCGAAATGACCTCTCCGTCTTGATAGATGCGGAGAAGGAGAAGTTGAATGCCGAGATCGAGTCTTCCTACCAGGCCACTGTGGGCATTTGGGAGCACGAGGTGGCTGAGGCTGAGGCTGCGGTAGAGCAGTTGTCTCAGTCCATAAAGGAGACAATAGAAACGCGAGCTGCGTTGGACGCCAATATCGCGGAGATCAACGCCCAGATGCGCCATCTTGAGGACCAACGGGCCCGACTCCAGTTAGATGCTGAACGTGTCCAAGCTAAGCACGTAGCGTTCAAGAAGGAGGAAGCAATCTTTACTCAGCGGACTCTTGCCCTGGCTCGGCAGCGACAAAAGCTTGATGAGAAGCATGAGAGCGAAACTTCCGCTGAGGCTGTTGAATTGATGCGTCAAGAAGCTGAGCGTCGAGTCCTGGCGACTGTGGAGGCTCGTACAGCCGACTTGAGACGTCGAGTCAGAGAGCTCTCAGCCCACCCTGGAGAGGTTCAGGGACAGTAGCTTCTCCCTTTTTATGTTCTTTTGCAACCCTTGCTGGGGGATAGTGTAGTTCTGTACTCTCTCTTTTTAGAAATAAAGAACTACACAACTTTTTTGTGATGTGTTCATTTTTGTTATCATGAACTTGATGATTTGTGTGGACCTATTATCTTTTGTGCACCTTAGTTTTTAGGTACAGATAATAAGTTTGAAGGAACCAATATGTTTGCTCAGAGGTAATATGGACGTGGCAATCATTGGGGTTCAAATGATAGAATCTTCCTACTCAGAGGTATTATGGACGTGGTAGGAATGATCCTGGGGGATACGCTGAACAACTCAGAGGTGATGTGGACGTGGAAGTTCTGCGATCAATGTACAACAACGCAGGGTTGTTTGTATGAGATGTTTACTCAGAGGTAATGTGGACGTGGTAAACATGAAGGATGGCGTAAGCTTACGAAGTGTAAGATTCCGCTTTGTAGGGTGTAGAGGGATAACTCAGAGGTAATATGGACGTGGTTATCTTTCTACGGAAGGATGCCACGGAACAGCTGGGTTCCGGAAGCGTATGAGTTTGTGGAAGGAGATTGTGTGCGAGCCCCGATGATTGGGTCCACAGATCCCCTTTGGGAAAGTACATGTCTGAAGGATGTCAAGAATAGTACTTCTTTAGGAACTTGCCATTGATGGGCATTATGAACAAGTCCCCATTGGGTTTGGCGAGGCGGTAAGCACCGTTTCAGTATACCGTCTCAACGATGAAAGGTCCTTCCCACTTGGGCTCTAACTTTCCTGGCGTCTTGTGAGTTAACACCATTGGCCTTCTGATTACTAAAACCAGGTCACCAACTTGGAAAGTCCTCTGTTTGACCTTCTTGTTGAAAGCCTGTGATATACGGGCTTGGTAGAGTTCGATGCATTGTTGAGCCAGGAGACGCTTCTCATCGAGTGCCTCCAGTTCCCGCAGACGACGACGTTGATTGTCCTCTTCTGTGAGTTTGTTTATTATTGCTACGCGGAGTGAGGGTATCTGTATCTCGAGAGGCAGTACCGCTTCGCTCCCGTAGACCAGAGAGAATGGTGTGTTGCCTGTTGGGGTCCGTACCGTTGTACGGTAGGCCCAAAGACATTCGCCAAGCTTTTCGTCCCAGTCGCGTTTGTTGGATGACACGACCTTTTTGAGCAGCCTAACGATAGTTTTGTTGAACGCCTCTGCTAACCCGTTTGCAGCCAGATTGTAGGCGGTGGATGCCACATTTTGGATGCGATTCTTGTCACAGAACCTGCTAAAAATGTGGCTGATAAACTGAGGACCATTGTCATGAATGATCCGCCGGGGAACTCCGAAGCGGTAAATGACATGGTGCTTGATAAAGCTGACCACCCTGGAGCTTTTTACTTCCGCCAGTGGGACTGCTTTCGCCCATTTGGAGAAGTAGTCGGTGATGGCCAGGATGAAGCGGTGTCCTCTTGATGAAGGAGGGGTGATTGGTCCTACAATGTCCATACCCCATGCTTCAAAGGGCCAAGAGACGACTGTAGGATGTAGTGGTTCAGACGGTGTATGTGTGAAGTCTGCATGAAGTTGGCATGCGTGGCACTTCTTAGCATATTCAACAGCGTCGGCGGCCATGGTTGGCCAGTAGTAGCCCATACGTCGCAGTCGATCCTGCAACTTAGGACCGGGCTGATGAGCTCCGCAAGTTCCGTCATGGGCTTCTCGAAGAGCTTTGGCTGCTTCTTCGTTGGACAGGCATCGAAGGAGGACCCATCGAAGGAGCGTCGGTACAGCGTTTTGGTAGCTGTATCGTAGTAGAATCGAAGAGAGCGTCTCCTGACTGAGACGGCTTCCTTCGGGTCCTCTGGAAGGATTCCGTAGACAGCGAAGTCGATGAACGGGAACCTCCAGTCTTAGACATTAACACCAGTGTTCGTCGGCATGGCGTGAGCCACTCGCAAGCATAGGTTGTTTCTAGGACAAACCAAGTCCCGGCCAGTTACCGTGACATAGTGTTGAGTCCCAAGGGGCGCTGCCAATGAGGTCGCAAGGCCAGCCAAAGCGTCGGCCTCCAAGTTTTGTAGACGGGGTACATGTTCGATGAAGAACCCAGTGAAGGTTGAGATGATATTCAATGCAACTTCGTGGTAAGGGATCAGATCTTCATGGCGAACCTCGTATTGCTCCCGAATCTGGTTCACGACGAGTTTTGAGTCACCGTAGGCTTCCATATGGTCCACCCCCAGCTGTTGTACGAGTTGGAGTCCCATGATGAGTGCGTTGTACTCGGCAACATTGTTGGAGCACGGCTTCGAAAGGGAGTAAGCACGCTGGATAACCAACTGATCGGGGGAGACTAAGACTACCCCCACTCCTACGATGATTTGGCCTTTGGGGCCTGTTCTTGAAGCGCCATCGAAAAACATCTGCCAAACGGAGCTTCCTTCGGAGACGTTGGATTCTTGGACCTCATCCGGGATGTCTTTATAGAGTTTTGAAGATTCTGGGATGGGGTGTGCAGCTAAAAAGTCAGCCAGAGCTTGACCTTTAACAGCTTTTTGCGGGACAAACACCATATTATACGGTGTTAGTAAGATCGCCCATGTGGCTAGCCGGGAGTTCAATGATCCTGGCTTCGTCATGAGGACTCTGAGCGGATTGACTCGGGAAATGACATGAATTGTCTGGCCCGAGACATAATGACGAGTCTTCTGGATGGCAAACACCAAAGCCAAGCACTCCTTTTCAACGGGGTTGTACCGGTGTTCGACCCCGATGAGCATTCGACTGAGGTAGTAGATTGCTTGCTCATAGCCTATATCGCTGTTTTGAGCCAGCAGAGCGCCAAGGGAATGATCCATGGCACGGACGTAGAGGAGAAATGGTTTGCCGGCGACAGGTGCCACCAGGACTGGTGGGCTCGTCAAGTAGGCTTTGATGTCGTCGAAAGCCTTTTAGCACTCCTCCGTCCAGACATAAGAGACTTCCTTCTTCATGAGCTGAGTAAAGGGTTGACATTTACCGGAGAGGTTTGCTATGAACCTCCGGATGTATGCCAGACGTCCCTGTAGGCCCCGAAGTTCTCGAAGATTCTTCGGAGGGTCCATGTTGAGGATGGCTTTGGTCTTCTCGGGATCAACATGAATGCCTTTCGCCGTGATGACAAAGTCCAAGAATTTGCCGCTAGAAACCCCCAGGAAGGATTTAGCGGGGTTCATTTTGAGTTGATGTGCCCGCATGAGATAGAAGACTGTCTTCAGATCCTGTAGGTGATCTCATTTGAGGCGGCTCTTGACTGCGATGTCGTCAACATAGCATTCGACTGTCTTGCGAAGATGTTGACGGAAGATGGTGCTCATAGCTCGTTGGTATGTTGCACCGGCGTTCTTCAAGCCGAAAGGTATCACTGTGTAGCAGAAAACACCTTTCGGAGTCCTGAATGACGTGTGTTTTACGTCATCGGGGAACATCTTGATTTGATTGTAGCCTGAATACCCGTCCATGAAGGACATGCGTTCAAAGCCACATGTGTTGTCGATCATCACATCGGTGATTGGAAGCGGGAATTCGTCCTTCGGGCAAGCAGAGTTGAGGTCCCTGAAGTCGATACAGACTCGTATCTTCCTATTTTTCTTGGTAACAGGTACGACGTTGGCCACCCAATCTGGGTGTTGTTCCTCACGGATGAAGCCGCTGGTCAAGAGTTTGTCCACCTCCTGATCGATGGCATTCATGATGTCCGGACGGAAATGTCACTGTTGTTGTTTGATAGGTTTGGCATCAGGTAAGATGTTCAACTTATGTATTGCGATCTGTGGATCGAGTCCAGGCATGTCTTCGTAGCTCTAGGCAAAGACGTCGATATACTCTTTAGCCAGCTGGATTAGAGACTCTCGGTCTTCTCCTTCTAGGCTTTTGCTGATGAAGATGGGTTTGGAAGAAGATCCATCCCCAAGGTCGATCTGCTCGACTTCGTCTTCGATGAGAGGTTCACGTAACTCAAAACGAGACTCCCATTGTTCTCCTAGGTGTTGAGCCCAGGGTTCTTCTTCGAAGGGTTCCGGCGCTTGGTCTTCGCCTTCACCTTTTTGAGGTTGTGCTGATGTCATATTGGCTGTTAGCACTTTCCTGAAGACTGATCCGATACTGGTATCGGAATCCCAAGTCGATGCTTTGGACGAGTGGGAATGTTCTACGTCTTCTGCGTCTGAACTCTCTGGAGTTGATGGCGGCGTGACATAGCCTACCCCCCGTCGAGTCTGATTGTAGTAGTCCTGCGGCTTTTCCTTAGGTATCGGAAGCCGGAGAGGGAGACGTCGACCCTTGCCGTAGTTTAGGCCTTTGTTGCTTTTTAGGTCGTAGCCCATCTTTTGGATGATGTGCTTTGCCGTATCCGTGTATCGATAGACTTGTACTCTGCCTGTATCAGGTTCCGGCTCGAGTGGCGGGAGGTCTTGATGACTCTCGACTTTGCCAGAGATGATGGATCCTTCGTCTCGGCTTCGTAGAGGGACTATGAAACAGACTCCTTGAAACGGGACTACTCGACTTACATGATGGACGGTCGTTATTTGTGTTTGTAACGACCGTAGAGCATTATCTAATGTATACATGGCATTCCAGTGTGGAAGACAAGAATAATTAAAAGACACTCTATTATTGATAAAATACGAGATCTTATTCCGTGGGATTACATTGTCCAAGGAGGGTACGTCTACATCAGCAGAGATATATTCGCCGAGCTCCTCATCTGTAAGCACTGGGGGTGGATCAGGAGAGTCCACCACAGCTTTGATCTTGGGGTCTGAGAGGGTTATGTGAGCCCTCTCTGGCATCTTGGATGACTGAGGCGGCTTGCCCTTAAGACGCACCTTCAGGGGTGCCTCGACTGCGCCTCCAGTGATTGGTGCCTTCCCCTGTAATTTTGCCACCAGGGGAGCCGATGTTTGAGGCGGCGTTCCCTTGAGGCGTATCTTCAGGGGAGCCTCAGGAGTCGGTGCTTTCCCTGATAGTTTGATGCTCATTGGAGGCACCTTCTGGGGTGGTTTGCCCTTCAGTCGGATCTTCAAAGGGGCGTTTGGAGTCATCTCAGGCTCCGTGTCTGGCTCAGTTGTCGTCTCTGCCTCATCATCAGCATCGTTGGCTTCCTTCTCGTCAAGTGGCTTGTACAAGTCGGAATCGGTGAAGTAGGCTTCAATCCCTTTGAAAGGATCGATGTCTGCAAACTCCGTCCGGATGACGCCGTTGGTGGATACATATTTCATGCATTGGTGAAGCGTGGAGGGCACCACCATGTACTCATGTAGCCATGGTCGGCCGAGCAGGATGTTGTAGTTGACCTCGGCATCCACCACATAACAAGTTACCTCAGTTTTGAGGTTGCCGATGTGACACTTCAGTCGGATCTTGCCCAGTGGCTTGCTTTTGCTAGCGTTGAAGCCACTGATGGTTGTGTTGGAGGGCGCCAGCCGGTACATTGGGATCCCCAATTTTGATAACAGTGCCTTCGGGATGATGCTAAGGGAAGACCCCGGATCGATCTGAATCCGGCTCACCTTGACTGAACCGACGTACCCTGTGTAATACAGCGGTCGATTATGTCGGTGGTGCTTGAGCAGCATGTCTTGTTGGGTGAAAGTTATGTTTGGGATAACCTCATCCGCACAATGACAGTACGCACAAGTAGTTGGGAGGTCTTCAGGCTGCTTGACCTGACTGAGAAAGGATTCAGCGTCCTTCAGAGCTTCGCAGAGAGCTTCTCGGGAGTCTTTGGAAAGATGCAGGAGCTCGAACAAAGACAGGCGTGCAGGAGTACTGGCCAGTTGTGCCAGAATGTCAAAGTTGTGAGGCTTGGCTAGCCCCGAAGCATTTTCCTTCCGTAGAGGTCTGTCGAAACGGGCCTCCACTTGCTTTTGCTTATTGGCTACTGAGGGCTTAGACGGGCCCTCCTCAGGGATGGTGCCAGGAGGTACCACCTCGACGGCAGCTTCGCCGGGCTGGGCGTTCTGTTGTGCACGCGTCTGCACTGGAAGTGCCTCTTCCGTTGAAGAAGAGACCGTGCGGCAAGACTTGATCTTCCTGCCTTTTGGTTTGGAGGTAGAACGTACCTCCGTTTGAGTCACCTCGGAGACGAGGTCGGGGTGAACCCAGAGGACCTCTCCTCGAGATGTGGTGAGTGGGATGAGTCCACTCGTATTGTCACGGGTAGGTGGCAAGTTCACCACCTCCATTGTCGCCTTAGGGATGGGGACGACGCCATCTTGTGTGGTAGTCGACGGCAAGGTGCCGAACTGAAGTGACACCACATTGGCTGACACCGTCTTCTTTTCATAGTCGACGGAGATTACATCCGCATTGATCATACGCTGGATGTAATTCTTGAGGACGTAGCAGTCCTTGGTCGGGTATCCGACAAACCGATGGTAGTGACAGTACCTCGGGTTGTCCACTTTTTCGACTTCATCGGGCCGCTTTGGGTCCGGGAGCTTGATCTTGTCACCCTGCTTCAGTATTTCAAAGAGTTGCAGGGTGTCTTCGTCATTGAATGAATACACCTCCTTGGGTCTCGGTGCCAGTGGAGGCTTCTGAGTAGGCGCAGATGCTCCTTTCGAGGCATTAACAGTCAATGCTTGTTTTCCCTTTGCTTCTCGTCCGGAGTTGTTGGTTGCAAACCTTTTCCCCTTATCGTCAAAGGCGGAGAAGCTGACACCCAGAAGACGTGCATTGGCCGCCTTCTTTTCTGCAGCTTAAGCTTTGATGATCAGGGAGCTCCAGTCGGGAGGAAGAGTAGAATTGAGCCAAAGCTTTACTGCAGGCAGCATGTTCATGCTGCAAGAGGAGAGAAGCGCATGTTCTGGTATGCCTGGAGGTAACCTGAAGCAGGCCTGTCGGAAACGTTCAATGAACACCCGAACCGTTTCTTTCTCCTTATGGCGTATCTCTATGAGAGACGCCATCGTCATGTCCTTCCCGCCGTCGTAGAAGCGGTCGAGAAAGAGGCACGTCAGGTCGTCGAAGGACGATATAGAATTATCGGGGAGGCTGCAGTACCAGTCATACGCCACTCCTTTTAGGGCCCCAACGAAGATGCTGGTGAGGAGTGCGTCCTCCTTCGGAAGATGCCCCGTCTGCGACTGGAAGTACGTCAGGTACCGACGCGGAGAGTCCTTCCCGTCGTACGGCGTGAGTGTTTGTGGTTTATACTTTGGGGGATAAACCACCTTGTTCCACTCGAGAGGATAAGGTTGGGGAATGCCCATTTTCTGGCGCTTCTCTTACCTGTTTTTGGATTCGAAGTGCTCCCGCAAGTCCTTGATCATTTCGACCACATCCTCCGTGGAGCTAGGAGTCGGAGAAGGTGGTACCATCTGGAGTGGAGCGTTTGAAGGCTCAGACGTCCGGGGTGCTTCTGTGTCTGAGGGTGCCCGTTGGAGGGGCACACTCGACTCCCTATTGGCTCCTGGGTCGGGACCAGTTGAAGGTGTTCTGATCAAGGCCGACCGCATATCAAACACCGCTTGAGTCAGTGCTTGCATTGAGGCAGAGAGGGTTTTGAGTCCTCCCTCTAATGAGTCTATGCGCTGGACAATATCCTGCGGCGGCGCATCAGACTCGGAATCACCCCCGGCCATGTATACTGTCATGACATGGCCGGGAGTGGATGGATTGGTTGAGGCTTCACTCTCGGCATCACTCTCATGTGGGAGAGTCGCCTCTCCTGGTGTTTCGTCTTGGCCACCCCCAGTCACATTCTGGAGGTCATTCTCGACGGGCGCATCTGCAAAGGCCTGATTGCCCTCAGTTCCGTCTTGAAGGGCTTCTTCGTTCCTACCCCCAGCCGTATCCTGGGGGACATCCTCGTTTTGAGGTGCTTCTGGGAGGCTGTCTTTGCCTCGATGATGAAGATCCGCCGCAGCTGTGCTTTGGACATCTTCGTCTTCGGAAGGAGGCTCAACAAGGGTCTGACTATCCCCAGCTTCCTCCAAGAACTTCTTCCTCGACCGAGTGCCTTCGAACACTCCAGAGGTCGAGACAGCTGCCTTGGTTTTCCTCGGTTGGCTTTTGGATGAAGACGAGGATTTGCCAGTCGTCTTTCGGACTGACGAGGAGTTGGAGATCACGTTGCATGAAGCAACCCTGGGCTCCTCTTCTGCTGACACCTTCGTCCCAAGACGACGTCGGAGGGGTGTCGATGATTGCAGCCGTTGGAAGACTGACTGCCTTGGTGGAACTGCCGCCTTGCAACAGCAGTTGATGGTGACCACCGCACAAGTATGCCCCGTGAGAGGCGCATCGTGCTTGTTGGTCAACTCTCCTGACCGGCGCTTGTGAGTGATCACGTTGCGCAGATCGTTGGAGGAGAGTGCTGCCTTCACACCCCCTTCAGACGCATGGCAAGGCCAAACGCCGGGGTGGTCAGGTGAGTGCTGCACCCCCTGATCTAATACCAAGCAGGCATCACGATCAGTAGTGGGGGAACCACAACATTTGAAGTGACTTGAACGGACCTCAAACGTACAACCAGAGGAGGCACGGGAGTTCATGACCACTGAATTTGCCTCACTCGACTTGGTTGTGCACGCAGTAGATGCGCCCAAGTGAGATGAGGACTTTGAAGGTCGACTCGTTGTTGGTGCTGAAGCACCTGAGTCGACCTTGTACAGCTTGCCATCAGCAGCGCACATGATTGTGAGCGCATGCTTTTGACCTGCTGCTGGCATAGCACGTTTGTGGCGCATGGCCCGTGCCGTCTTAGATTTCTTCGTACTAGCCCTCTGGGGCACATAGTACTCAGCATCCAAATTTTCCTCGCCATCACAGCGAGTGAGTCTGTCAAAGACAGAGGCTTTTTATGGCGCATCAGAGGTGATGCGCGGGGCATTGGCTGTGCCCCTGCTCCGTCGACGTATCTTCCTCGCCTGAGAGGGAGATGGCTGGGGAACGTGGTCAGCTGCACGCTTCCCCGAGAGATGCGCTGCATCAGCGGGCGCACCTTGGTTGCTGAGAACGTCAGCAGGAAGGGGTGGCTGGATTGGCGCATTCCCTTCAGTGATGGTGCCTGAGACGTCGACCTTGCGCACCCAGGCCGTGCGGGTCTTCTTCGACTTCGACAGCCGCTTCGAAGGACTCGCACTTCCTTCAGAAATGAACTCCTCGTACGCCTGTTGATTGAGGCGCACGACCAGCATTTTATGGGAGGAGCCCACCTTCACGTCGTCGGCCTGTGACACGACTTTCTCGGAAGAGGAGAAAGAAGTCCCCAGCAAAGTCGCCAGCTTGTTTGCCATTAAAATTGTTTGATTGAAAACTTTAACACGAACAGAACAGTATTATAATATAGGACTTCGATGTAGTCCTAGGAGTACACTTTTGTTTAAACTGGGTCCTTAGTGCCAATGGAGCGAGTGGTAATACGTTGACTCCGTTGACGGGCTGACGACGGTTATCGGTTCTCTGAAGGTATAGATTGCTCTGGGTGCTGGAGCTTGCTGAGAGGAGGAAGACGTTGAGTGTCTGTAGCTGCCTCTCTGGTAATTCTCTGTATGTTCGTTCTGGATTCCCCTCTGTGTGTGTGTGTGAAGGAAATGATCCCTCTATTTATAGTTTTACAGGCTGGCTGCTCATGCGCGCATGTAGGATGCGCTGGTATGTGGGGACGCCACGTGGGGATTTACTGATGGAGGCGTGTGGATGATGTGCCCTGATCGAGGGGTTGACTTCTTCATGTTGCTGTTGTGAGCCGGCACGTAGCAAAGGAGAAGATCTTTCTGTTGCTGAAATCTTGGATGAGTTGAGTCAAAAGACACGTGTCGTCGACTCATGGCTCGGAGATCTCGGATTTGGTGGGAGGAGTGATCTGGTGAGCTGCACCTTGGATTGGACGCAGTAGGAGGCTGCGGCTCGTAACCTTTAGGAGTTACAAACCGTTCAGGGCGCATGGCTTTTGAGGCGCATGCAAGCGACTTCCTTTCTGTCTTTTGGGATCAGAAAGCAGTCTGGGGCGCATGGCTTTTGAGGCGCATGCTGATTTGGACGCATGGCTGCAGAGGCGCATGCGGGTGGTTGAGTGGCCACGTGGCAGTAGCCGTCGGAGTAAAGTCATGATGGTGCTGACGTTGCCGACGCTTCATTTTCTGAAAAAGCTGTCAACTGTTCAGACTTTGGGAGGTGTGCTGCCAACTCTGTCAGTTCAGCATTTAATGTTTCTGACATTCGATGGACAGCTGAGTGGGCGCGTCGATTGACGTTCCACTCGGTATGGAGATGTGTGGGGGGGGCGCATCCTCTGTGATGCGCCTTGGTACTGAAGGGCGCGTCTATGTGATGTGCCTGATGCCGAAGGGCGCATCCGTGTGATGTGCTGTCTGGCTGGCACATCCGACATGTCTTTTAATGATGCGGTTGTTCCGCTCCTCGAGTGCTTTAAATAGCCGTTTGGCTGAATTCGAGGCATCCGGTTCATCCATTTAATGCAAATTCATTGCACGGAATTCGGAGAGCCATCCACTTGGCGCGTGGGTTTGATCTGCCCGGCCTATAAATAGTGGCATGGGGAGAAGGTTTGCTCCTTGTTCCCTCACGTACTTCCGATATGAACTTGGGTATTCGGGTGCATTCTGTTGACGAAGTGTTCCCGAGGGTGAAGATGAGACGCCATGTCGTCGTTGATGCACTTGAAGGTGACTGTTACATCCAAAATACGGAGTCGAGGGCTTCTGAGGCAGGCGGAAGGTGCCTGTTGCATCCAAAGATAGGGACGCTCGGGCCTCGTCTCCGTTATTCCGGAAGAGCCGTAGATCGGAATGGCGGTGCTAGGCTCTTTCTTCCTTCAAAGTGGGGGTTGCCCACTCTGGTAGGTTTGAAAGCTGCTCCTTTTGCCGCGGTTTCGATCACGGTCTTCCTTGGTCTTTGGAGGCTCTTTCGAAGCCTCCCCTGGCCACAGCCTTGCGGTGCTCTTCTCTTCCTTGGTTCCAGCCAGAGGGTTAAATGCTTTGCTTGGCGAAGCACTTATCAGGTGAGCCTGGCTGGAAGAGCGGCACATAACTGGGCTGCTGAAGGGATGCACATAACTGAGCTGGATGCACATAACTGAGCTGCTGAAGAGATGATGGGATGCACCTGGTTGGAGGCGCATGGTATATGCTGTGCCTAACTGGCGGCGCATGGTGACTGTTGCGCCTATCTGGAGGCGCATGGTGGCCGCTGTGCCTATCTGGGGGCGCATGGTGGCCGCTGGCTGTAAACTTAGAATCTTTCCTTTGTAGAAATTCTCCTTTGTACAACCTTTTTCAGACATGTAATAGACTTTTGTATATAAATAAAAAGTCCTTTTTCAAATGTCTATACTCATTGATTTTGCTGTGAAGTGTTCTGTCCGAATTCTGGCGCATGTAGTGTCTGGCGCATGGGCTTTCTGGTTGTGAAATTCCATGCTTCTACAATGTATACCCAATTTTAACATTAACCCACACTACCTCATCCTCATATAATGTATGCATTTGCCACACATTACATGATCAACATATATGTATACAAATGCATCTACTAGAAGATAACTGAACCAAAGAGAGAGGACAATAGGAAAAGATCCTAACATTGAACCAAGGACATGGGACTCAAGTCCAATACCTACTCCTTACACTGCGTCTGAGTCCACAAGACAGAACCAATGAGAAGGGTCTGAACATGGCAAGGAGACTGAACACTCAAGGGGAATTAGATATTAAGATAGACAGGTAATGTTCTGATACCAAGCAATAAGGGGTATGACAGTATATCAGATATGCAGGGCAGTGTTGCAGGTCACATGTTAATATACAGGATAGCTCAATTGCAGTGAATATGGTAGTGCAGTATTGCAATTTGCAGTTAACTATAATGCATGGTAAGGAGTGATATCCAGGTATTAGGGCAATGTGGTTGCGGTGAACAAGTGTGCTGTGAACAAGTGTGCTGTGAACCAATGTAGTGAATGATAGATGTTTGCGTCCAAGTAAACGTTCAGGCAAATGCAGGGCAATGTATGTTGAAGTGCAATGTAATATAGTGAATGAATGTATATGGATGTTCAGTGCTGTGAATACTAAGTGTGCATGGCTATACCCAGGTAGCAGGACATTTGTGATGTAGACAGTGTTTCTACTGCTCCGATACATGGGCAGTATGCAAGTGTACGCAACAGGGTATGTGTGCAGTGAATGTGAGAGCAGATGCATGTATCTGTGGCCAATTTAGGGATGCAGAGCAATATGTAATGTTGGTTATGCAGGTATGCAAGTGATGTAGTACATGACAATGTAACACTCTGTCCATGGGATAGATCTCAAGTGAAGTGCACAGGGCATCTAAATATGAAGGCCATATGGATGAGGGGTATGCGGTTGAGTGAGGGATATTAGAGTGTAGGGCAATGAATTGTTCTGTGGCAGTATCTGTGCAATGAGGGCAGTGTAGATGTTAGGCTAATATGCAGTGAAGAATTGTGTCTATTGCAGTAGAGTGGTGTAGGACATACGACTGTGCAGGATATCAACTTTATAGTGAAAAGAATGAAACAAGGCAGTTGAATGAAATGCAGGACAAGTTATATGTTGCAGTGGTATGCTAACATTTACTAAGGTGGACATGTTCAGTAGAGTGCAGGCTAGGTAAGTGAATCAATGGGGTGTATGCATGACACTATAAAATCTGAACAAGAAGGGGCATTGGCTGATATCTAATGAGATGTGGGCTGATTATGATGTATCTAGAAAATGACTGAAAACTCACAAAATCTAACCAATATTCAACCCACATCACAACATGAAACCTGGGAATCTATTATAGTCATCAACATTTAATCACATCTCAGGAAACAAATTCAAATATCAAATTAAAACTCAAAACTGGGAAAAATATAAGAAAACAGTGTAACAGTTCAAATCGAACCCAATTCGAATCACAGATACCTAAATCAAATGTGCAGGTGTATATCAGGTAGGTGTCCATCCTAGGTGTGTCCACATGTCCAAAAATCTTATGCAAACAGTGTCAAAATCTCAGAAATAGCAAGTATCAATAAAACAGTGCACAAGCAGTGAACCAAGTGTCGTGCTGAGGTGTTGAGGGGTATAGGGACTCGTGTGTCCACCCTCGAGCCTCGTGCTCGTGCCTAGGGGTTCGCCAAACATAGGGCTACGTGTTTGTGTCCCTGACACGTCACCACGACGTGTCTATGAGGGACACAAAGCCCGTGTCAGAACCCCAAAACACGCGTGTTCAGTTCAGTGTAAAACCAGTGCGGCCTCGTTTTCATGTCCGACACGAAACGAGGTGTCATAAAACTTAGGGAGTGACTTTTCAGTCACTACCCCAACCTCCACAGCAAGTTTTGCATGTTGAAACGCTGTGTCCAGATAGAAATAGGACACGGGTAGCAGGACAGCGCACACGCGTATCGTGCAGCGTGTCCGCACCCATTTTCGATACGAAATCGATACGAAAATCACATCAGTCTTCACAAAAGTTATTGTACACACCTAGATCTACGAATTCATGCAATTAGTTTAACAAAATACTAAAATCGAATCCTAAGTGGCATTCTATCAAACACTTACACATACACTATGACACGTGTCCGATACGGACACCACGGACATGATTTCTAACCAAATTTTAGGGGCAGCTAGGGGGGCACCTAGATCTAGGCTAGGATGCAAAGAAATTAGAATATTAGCACAATTTAAGCAGTTTTACCTGTAGGTGCCAATAGCAAGAAAAGCCCCAAAATAGAGTGTTCCTCCTTGCTAGCTCGGATCCCCAAATTGCTCAAAAATCTGGGATTACTCTCCATAAACAGGAAATAGAAGAGTATTAGGCTCTAATGCAAGAAACTAGAGTTAAAAAGGAATTAAAATGGGAAATCTATGGATTGGGGAAGAATGGCCATACCTTTCTTTTTTCTATGTGTTTATTCAATACAAAAGAGGCAAGAACTAAATGAAGAGATTATTTATAGGGAGGGGAGCCCTAGTGGCTGGTCATAAAGGAAAGAATTAGGGTTAGGGCTTCACTAATGGGCTATGGGCCAAGTTTTATTAGTCATGGAAGTAAAATCATAAGTCATAAGTAATGAACCTATTCATTATTCCTCATATTCAAACTAGATTCTAAATGACTAAAATTGGGTTGACTTAAGTTAGACTAGGGTCACACCATGCTAACCAAGTCACCATAGCTAGAGTCAACATCTAGGTTAGCCTACAAAGTCTCAACTAGTCAAAGTCAAAAATAACAATCACTACTCCAATAATTAATCAAATAATTCCAATAAGTCAAAATGACCAAATTACCCCCAGGCTAAAATGATAAATAAATATCCCAATCACATGGTTAGGCTCTAGGTCAGACAGTCTCTAGGGTTTCACTAGTAGCACGTCAAAATCACAAGTCATGGTTTTTAAATAGTTTTAAAATAATTAAAAATCACCAAAAATCATAATATGATATAAATATCAATAAATAATAATTATAATTACAAAAGTTCAAAATTACCTTCATTTGGAAAACAGGGTGTTATAAGTCTACCGCTTAGAAAAATTTCGTCCTCGAAATTAAGATGAGCGTACCTCTACTAGGTCAAACCCCCAATCAAATCAAGGTCGATAGAAAACTATATCTAAAACATGCAAATTATGGTACTACTGGTCGTGATATCACGGTCTTGATCAGGGTCACTATACTATCTATAATAGCATAAAACATCCTAATAGGTACTAATAGAATCACACAACAAGATGGAAAAAGAACAGGAAAGACAGACCTGCTAACCCGTCACCCGTAGCGTCGGTCTACTCGACTGTCAGCGCAAAAGCCCTGCCTCTCTGGGGTATACCCCTCAGATGGTGCGGGCACGGTGCTGCGCTACAGGTGGCCTAGCTCCCTCTATCTAATCCATGACACTCAAGTAATATCCACACTGATATTCCACTCAATTATACTAGGGTACCATCTATATGGTATCTATTCTGCAATCTGATAATCATACCCATCTATCCAGAACCATATTACCAGAATCCTCGTCACACCAGTAAGTATGGCTGCGATAATCCATAGAGTTTGCAACTAATGTACATACCTCTAGAATCATGGTATTTAAAAATTTTGCATTGCCGCTAGCTTGGCTGCGAAAACTTTAAATTCCCATACCCGAGAAATACATCCAAAATCAGACTCTATCTCATCGCCAAACCAACTAATATGGCTGTAGAAGACTCTAGATCCCATGACTGAGGCAACCTAGCCCATAATGTTATCTTGGTAGAAAATCAAGTCAATAATGAATACCAAGAATCAAATTCAACGATGAACAAGGAAGATAGACAGATATTGTCAGAATCGAATTCGAGATAGTTTATAATAAGATTCTCAAAGGTCATCCCAGGAATCATCTAAAGTAGTCCTAACTGTGATTGAGTACCTCTCCGTTGAAGCCTATCGCTCAATCCTATCGCAGGCTCGCAGCAGTACAACTAAGTCGCCGTACTACCACGATATCGTACAAATGCAACTCTTGACCTGCATGGGCCACCAATAAAAACGTGTCACAACCCACACCCAGTGTAGGGGCTCGAGAAGTGGGTACGTCCAGCCTACGCCGCAGTGTCGACGGTAGAACGCTGTCCTAGGTTACGCAATTATATAATGTACTTGTCAAATCTCAACTCCGAACGGAGGACAAGTATAGATATAATAGAATCTCAATCATAGTCTAAGCACGATATGATAACACAGAAGCTTATAACTAAGACTAAATAATAACAACAAAACCAAATACTAAATAACAATAATCTCAAAACGAAACATATCTCAACTTAATACAATTCCAGTTCTAAAACATGAACTAAACCAAGTCAACTAGCTAATCTCCCGATCACTCTGAGTGTCGAGACCAAAGGTAACTAAAACATCTCCTGGTCCATAGTGAGTAGGGCAAGTGTCCTCAGGGCAAGTATCTGTAATATTTTCAACAGGTCCAGTTAGGACAGGAACGAGTAAAACTCATCAAGAAATCCCAAATAAATGACAGAGAACTATAAACAGTTATAGACAGTTGTATTGATGAACATGGTAGTTTATATGAGTAATGATATAGAGAAACAGTTAAAGTACAAAAAAGTAAGGTAAATAAACAAGAGAAGAAACATGGAAATGAAGACTGTAAAATATAATCTAGCTGAACTAGAGCAACATGATATAAGTCCAGACAGTATAATATGAGTCAAGTATAATCCCAATGTGAGTCCAAACAATGTAAATCTAATACCGGGTGATTCCAGTACAAGATGAGTCCAGTATAAGTTGAGTCCATTCAGTGATCAAAGATTCCAGGGTGAGTCCAGACTATACTCTAACAGTGTGTTTTAAAATATCAGGATCGACATAAGAACGGTTGTAGGTATACGGCACATCGCACACTCGGCCAAGTGTGGGATGGCTATCATTCCAGTATAATTCCAAGGGAGTGGTTCCAGTATTTGGAAATGTTCACATGTCTACTCCAATATTTCTCCGCCCAACAAGTACAAGTGAATCCATAACCCGACACGAAAATAAGTACAAGTCCAGCCAGAACATGAATGATACCAGTAAGTGATTCCAGGGTGATTCCAGTAGGTGATTCCAAAAATAAAGGCCAGACATGAATAAATGAGTATCGTATGAAATGGATCCATTAATATCAAATCGTGTTTGTAACAGAGAATCAATAGAGCTAACTAGAACTGAAGTACAGTAATTGACAAATAAATGAGAGAACTATCAGAGAATGTACTCGCCTGATACTCTCAAAAGAGTAGTGTAATATCAGATGTCTGCACCGGAGTCATAATGTCCTAAATAGAGCAATTAAGGTTATAATGTGTTTAAAATAAGATAAATGAAGTTTGCGATGCAATCTACATGATTCAATCTAGGTCAAAGTCAACTATCAATCAACTCTAGGTACTTGGTCACATCTAGTAAACATTTGATCAACTAACTCTAAATTGGACTATGGTCAAACTAGGTCAATGGTCTATTTAGGGTTAGCTATAGGTTAACTCAGTCAATGGTTAACTATCTAATCAAACTCTACCTATACCATATCACACATCTAAGGTATATTACATATATACCTATATAGAGCATTACACATAAACATAGATATAATGTATTACACTACCACCTCTACTCTAACTCATGTCCTATAGCCTATGAATACAATATATATCATAACTCAATATCCTTTACTCAGACCATATACCATATACCCACATGTATACCCAATATCAACATTAACCCACACTACCTCATCCTCATATAATATATGCATTTGCCACACATTACATGATCAACATATATGTATACAAATGCATCTACTAGAAGATAACTGAACCAAAGAGAGAGGACAATAGGGAAAGATCCTAACATTGAACCAAGGACATGGGACTCAAGTCCAATACCTACTCCTTACACTGGGTTTGAGTCCACAAGACAGAACCAATGAGAAGGGTCTGAACATGGCAAGGAGACTGAACACTCAAAGGAAATTAGATATTAAGATAGGCAGGTAATGTTCTGATACCAAGCAGTAAGGGGCATGACAGTGTATCAGATATGCAGGGCAGTATTACAGGTCACATGTTAATATACAGGGCAGCTCAATTGCAGTGAATATGGTAGTGCAGTATTGCAATTTGCAGTTAACTATAATCCATGGTAAGGAGTGATATCCAGGTATCAGGGCAATGTGGTTTCGGTGAACAAGTGTGCTGTGAACCAATGTAGTGAATGATAGATGTTTGCAGACATCCAAGTAAACGTTTAGGCAAATACAAGGCAATGTATGTTGAAGTGCAATGTAGTATAGTGAATAAATGTATATGGATGTTCAGTGCAGTGAATACTAAGTGTGCATGGCCATACCCAGGTAGCAGGACATTTGTGATGTAGACAGTGTTTCTACTACTCAGATACATGGGCAGTATGCAAGTGTACGCAACAGGGTATGTGTGCAGTGAATGTGAGAGCAGATGCATGTATCTGTGGCCAATTTAGGGATACAGAGCAATATGTAATGTTGGTTATGCAGGTATGCAAGTGATGTAGTACAGGACAATGTAACACTCTGTCCATGGGATAGATCTCAAGTGAAGGGCACAGGGCATCTAAATATGCAGGCCATATGGATGAGGGGTATGCAGTTGAGTGAGGGTTATTAATGAGTGTAGGGCAATGAATTGTTCTGTGGCAGTATCTGTGCAATGAGGGCAGTGTAGATGTTAGGCTAATATGCAGTGATGAATTGTGTCTACTGCAGTAGAGTGGTGTAGGACATATGACTGTGCAGGATATCAACTTTATAGTGAAAAGAAAGAAACAAGGTAGTTGAATGAAATACAGGACAAGTTATATGTTGCAGTGGTATGCTAACATTTACTAAGGTGGACATGTTCAGTAGAGTGTAGGCTAGGTAAGTGAATCAATGGGGTGTATGCATGACACTATAAAATCTGAACAAGAAGGGGTATTGGCTGATATCTAATGAGATGTGGGCTGATTATGATGTATCTGGAAAATGACTGAAAACTCACAAAATCTAACCAATATTCAACCCACAGCACAACATGAAACCTGGGAATCTATTATAGTCATCAACATTTAATCACATCTCAGGAAACTTATTCGAATATCAAATTAAAACTCAAAACTGGGAAAAATATAAGAAAACAGTGTAACAGTTCAAATCGAACCCAATTTGAATCACAGATACCTAAATCAAACTTGCAGGGTGTCTATCAGGTAGGTGTCCATCCTAGGTGTGTCCACGTGTCCAAAAATCTCATGCAAACAGTGTCGAAATCTCAGAAATAGCAAGTATCAGTGAAACAGTGCACAAGCAGTGAACCAAGTGTCGTGCTGAGGTGTTAAGGGGTATAGGGACTCGTGTGTCCACCCTCGAGCCTCGTGCTCGTGCCTAGGGGTTCGCCCAACATAGGGCTACATGTTCGTGTCCCTGACACGTCACCACGACGTGTCCATGAGGGACACGAAGCCCGTGTCAGAACCCCAAAACACGTGTGTTCAGTTCAGTGTAAAACCAGTACGGCCTCGTTTTCGTGTCCGACACGAAACGAGGTGTCGTAAAACTTGGAGAGTGACTTGTCAATCACTACCCCAACCTCCACACCAAGTTTCGCTGTCGAAACGCTGTATCCAGAGGGAAATAGGACACGGATAGCAGGACAGCGCACACGCGTGTCGTGCAGCGTGTCCGGACCCATTTTTGACACAAAATCGACACGAAAATCACATCAGTTTTCACAAAAGTTATTGTACACATCTAGATCTACAAATTCATGCAATTTGTTTAACAAAATACTAAAATCGAATCCTAAGTGGCATTCTATCAAACACTTACACACACACTATGACACGTGTCCGATACGGACACCAAACGGACACGATTTCTAACCAAATTTTAGGGGCAGCTAGGGGACACCTAGATCTAGGCTAGGATGCAAAGAAATCAGAATATTAGCACAATTTGAGAAGTTTTACCTATAGGTGCCAATAGCAAGAAAAGCCCCAAAATAGAGTGTTCCTCCTTGCTAGCTCGGATCCCCAAATTGCTCAAAATCTGGGATTACTCTCCATAAACAGGAAATAGAAGAGTATTAGGCTCTAATGCAAGAAACTAGAGTTAAAAGGAATTAAAATGGGAAATCTATGGATTGGGAAAGAATGGCCATACCATTCTTTTTCCTATGTGTTCATTCAATACAAAAGAGGCAAGAACTAAATGAGGAGATTATTTATAGGAAGGGGAGCCCTAGTGGCTGGTCATAAAGGAAAGAATTAGGGTTAGGGTTTCACTAATGGGCTATGGGCAAAGTTTTATTAGTCATGGAAGTAAAATCATAAGTCATAAGTCATGAACCTATTCATTATTCCTCCTATTCAAACTAGATTCTAAATGACTAAAATTGGGTTGACTTAAGTTAGACTAGGGTCACACCATGCTAACCAAGTCACCATAGCTAGAGTCAACATCTAGTTTAGCCTACAAAGTCTCAACTAGTCAAAGTTAAAAATAACAATCACCACTCCAATAATTAATCAAATAATTCCAATAAGTCAAAATGACCAAATTACCCCTAGGCTAAAATGATAAATAAATATCCAATCATATGGTTAGGCTCTAGGTCAGACAGTCTCTAGGGTTTCACTAGCAGCACGTCAAAATCACAAGTCATGGTTTTTAAATAGTTTTAAAATAATTAAAGTCACCAAAAATCATAATGTGATATAAATATCAATATATAATAATTATAATTACAAAAGTTCAAAATTATCCTCATTTGGAAAACTGGGTGTTACATAATGATTCCCCACTTTTATTTTTGTTTATTAATTGCATGTTGTCGTGCCTTTTAAATTATGAGCACAAGGCTAGTCATTTTCTCGAAACCACTTCACATGCATGATCTAGTTGAAACACTCTTCACCCATGACCTTCGTGTCCCACTCAGACACACCATCTTCTGCTTCATTTTTATCGCACAACTATTCTGACACAAGACCCATTCTTGATTCACCCCACGGAGTCACATTTATTTCCGACTCAAATTGGGAACACCATTTCGACCCAAACTTGTCAACCCAAGATATGGACACGACCCACTACACACATGCCACTTTTGTCCCATTCATTTGAGCCCCCGCATGCTATTTATTTCTCCGTGATTATAAATGACTAAATTAAGCCATTTAATTCACCAAGATTAATTGTGACCTGACCCGACCCAATTAGTACCTACACACACAACACCAATGCATCCCCACAAAACACCAAACACCCAACACTATTCACCCTAATCCCAAATGACCAACTCATAATCCCAATTTAGGGAGAGA